>CM077094.1:84527878-84586385 GCA_039513925.1 Platanthera zijinensis
GAACACTCAATTGAACTGCAACTACGTTATTGCAGGATGCTCACTACCTCTGTCCTTTTGGGCTGAGGCAGTGAACACTCCAACTATGTGTTGGAACAGAAGTCATACACAAACTGAAGGGCAAGACTCCCTATGAATGCTCAAAGGGAAGAAACCTAAAATAGGCTATTTTAAAGTTTTGGTTGCACTTGTTTTATTCATAACAATGACAAGAAATATCTAGCAAAATTCCAAGCTAAAGCTGATGAAGGAGTGTTTCTGGGATACTCCATGATCAGCAAGGCCTATAGGGTTTATAATAAATCTTCCTGTAAAATTGAAGAATCTGTTCATATTATTTTTGATGAAGCTAACATGTCCTTCAAGGAGAAGAATGCTTCTACCATAGAACCTTTGCAGGTACATTCTCTAGCTAAAGACTTGAACAAATTGCAAGTTGCTGAAAAGAATGAGAGCAGTGATGATGAAGAAGAAGTTCAACATCTTGAAGAAAATCATCCTGAAGAGCCAGCTGCTGTCCCACTAGAGGAGACAACAACAACACAGGCTGGTGAACAATCAACACTCCCTGTTGACCTAGTAACAACAAGAGATCATCTAATCACCCAAGTAATGGGAGAATTTCAGCTGGTGTGCAAACTAGAAATCAGGTCAACCAGAACCTGATGCACACTTTCTTTCTATCTCAAATTGAGCCTCAATCCATACAAGATGCAGAGCAAGATCCACACTGGATCATTGCAATGTAAGAGGAGTTGCATCAATTTGAAAGGAACAAGGTTTGGGAACTAGTGCCTAAGCCAAAGGATCATCCCATTGTTGGAACAAAGTGGGTATTCAGGAACAAGCTGGATGATCAAGGAGTTATAGTCAGAAACAAGGCAAGGCTAGTTGCTCAAGGGTACTCTCAACAAGAAGGAATAAACTATGATCAGACATTTGCACCAGTTGCAAGGTTGGAAGCCATCAGAATATTCCTAGCCTATGCTGCTCACAAAGGTTTCAAAGTGTATCAAATGGATGTAAAGAGTGCATTTCTCAATGGGGACATCAAAGAGGAAGTCTATGTTAGACAACCTCCAGGTTTTATCTCTCTAACTCACCCTGATTATGTTTACAAATTGCATAAAGCATTATATGGTCTCAAGCAAGCTCTAGAGCATGGTATGAGACCCTAGCATGCTTTCTTCTGGAAAATGATTTTGTTAGGGGGAGAGTAGACCAAACTCTTTTTATTAGAACCCATAAGTCCCATACCCTACTAGTGCAAATTTATGTAGATGACATTATTTTTGGTTCTACTGATTCAAAATTGTGCAAAAAGTTTCCAAGCTTATGCACTTTAAATTTGAAATGAGTAGCATGGGTGAGAGCTGTCCTTCTTCTTAGGACTGCAAGTCAAGCAACATGCTGAAGGCATATTTATTTCTCAAACCAAGTATGCAAAAGAATTGGTTAAGAAATTTGGTATGTCTGATGCATCATGTATGAAAACACTCATGCCCTCAAATGCTGTAATAGATGCTGATGAACATGGGAAACCTGTTGATCAGACAACATATAGAGCAATAATTGGCTCTTTATTGTACCTTACAGCTAGTAGGCCTGATATAATGTTTGCCACATGTATTGTGCTAGATTCAAGTTAGCCCTAGAGAGTCGCATTTAATCTTAGTTAAGAGAATTCTTAGGTATGTTAAAAGTTGTCCAAATCTAGGTCTCTGGTATCCAAAAGATTTAGCATTTGATTTAACTGGATTTTCAGATGCTGATTATGCTGGATGCAGAATAGACAGGAAAAAACACAGTGGAACTTGTCAGTTCCTGGTGATAGACTTGTCTCTTGGTTTGTAAGAAACAAACATCTGTGTCAACTTCAACTGCTGAAGCTGAGTATATGGCTGCAGGCAGTTGTTGTTCACAAATATTGTGGATACAGAATCAGCTTCTAGACTATGGTTACAACTTAGAGAAGTCAAAAATTTTCTGTGATAATACTAGTGCTATCTCTATAGCACAAAATCCAGTCCTCCATAGTAGGACAAAACACATAGAAATTAGGCACACATAGAAATTAGGCATCACTTTCTAAGAGATAATGTAGAGAAAAATAAAATTGAACTTCAATATATTCCTACTGATTTTCAAAGGGGAGATATTTTCACCAAGCCTTTGGATGAAAAGAAACACACCTTCTTCCTCAATCAGTTAGGCATGTTAGATGGAGGAAGCATAAATTAAATTACAAGATTCTGTAAAGCTAAAACAGACCAAGACTAGGCTAAAAATTTTCCTCTCTTTGTGTCTGTAGAATAAGTTCTGTCTCTGAACTGAGCTCGACGTTTTCCCAGAAAACGTCGAACGGAGATAGACGGTTCTTGAGGCGTCGATCTGAGTTCAGCGCCGCCGTTGAATCTAGGCTTTCCCTCTGTTTGCTCCTTGGTCGTCGAGCAGAGCTCGACGCTCTCAATAACGTCGAACGGAGTTCGACGCTATTGGCGTCTCTTCAATTCCCTCTGTAGCCCAAATCGTCGAGCTGAGTTCGACGCTTCTTCGAACTGAGCTCCACGATTTTCCTTTTTCGCGTCGAACCCTAATATAAATTTTTTTTCAGCCGTCGTTCTCCTTTTGCGCTTTCATTCTCTGCAACTTTCCTTCTTTCCCTCCAAATTCTCTACGCTTGGTCGTTTTTGGTTTTCTGTTGCAGGTGAATATGGCTGAATCAAGTGCTGCTATTGCAAAGATGAAGTTCGACACAGGCTTTGACATCGACATAAACTCCTTCGATGGAAGCGACCAGCGCTTCAAGGACATCCTAAACTTATTCAGAGAACAACAGCTGACTCCAATAATGACTACAAGGATGAAGAACGCCTCAGAAGAAATTAAAGAGTGGTGTTATACCGCAACAGACGAGACTGAGAATTCTGTTGTCGGCACCATTAAGGGGACTCCGGTACTTCTATCCCCGGCTCTTTTAACAGAAGTTTTCAACTCAGTACTAGAGAAGACTCCATTGAACTGTCTGGAGAGGAGTATGACTCCATGCTGAATAGGATGGGTCACAATGCAGTCAACCCTCATAAGCTATTGAAGAAAAATCTGGCTATAGAATTTCAATTCCTGGCTGATGTAGTTGGGAAGGTGCTGCTGGCCAAGCACTCAGCTCATGACACCATATCCAGATATCAGTTCTGCCTGATGGAGCTTTATTAGATAAGAAACACCTTGACTGGGGCTCCATCTTCTTCACTCTGATTAAGAAGAAGATCAATAAGACTGCAGTTAGTTGTGGGAGAATCTTAGGGGTCTATCTGCACAACAGGTGCCCTGACCTTTTAACCTCCTCTGGCATGTTCATCAATGCATCCAAGAGGCTTTCCTGTGCCCTCTTCAGTAAATGGGACAGGCAGATCATAAACCCCTCCAGGGCTGCTGCACCACTTCATTCAGGCATAAGGACTATTTCAGTCACTCCTCCAGCAGAAGAGCTGCCTGCTTCTTCCCCTCCTCCAGCCATATCCACCCAAGCCGTCACCTCCTCACCACCAGTCACCACCATAATCATCTCATCCCCAATTACCATTTCCTCACCTATGTCATCCCCTCCTCTATCCACCTCAGAGGAATTCCATCCTCTCTTTTCCTATTCAACCTTCACCCTACCATCCTTCTCACTTATAGATGATTCCTTCATGGATGATTCACCCTCTACTCCTCCTGAGCCACCCTCAACCTCCTCCTTTCAACAAATGCTCCATGACATTCTCTCTCAACCCTCCTTCACACCCTCTCTTACTTCCCCTATCTCCACCTCAACCTCCTCTATCTCCATTATTCCATCTTCTGAACCAACCATTCCCTCTCCACCTTCTTCCACATTTTCAGCTTCAGCCACCATCCCTCCATCCACCTTTGCTCCTACCTTTGCTCAAGCCCCACTTGACCATGTAGATCTTCCAAGTTTGGCAGATAGGCTGTATGAGTTGCTAGCTCCCAAGCTGGCATCTCTACTGGAGTCTTCCCTGGCTCCACTCCTGAAGCAAGTCCAGGAGCTGTCTACCAAGCTTGCCTCCCTTTCCTCCTCCCAGGCTATCCCTTCTTCTGGGTGCCTTGATTCACCTCTCTCTGAACCAAGGCAGGGGGAGATGACTTATGAAGAAGTGGATGTGCCAGCTGCTGATCATATGTCTGCTCCAGCTCCAGCTCTTGGATGTGCTTTTGCACTGAATCTACAGAGGCTGCTATCTATATTTGATACAGTCCATTTCAGATGTCTGCCTGCAACTCCTGCTAAAGATTTGTCTAAGGCCATTGTGCCTGTATCTATCTGTGATCCCAGCCATATTGATTCCTACATCAAGTCCTGGAAGGCTGTGGATATCTCTGATGCTGCTACTAAGGCCACTGTGCCTCTTTCTGTTGAAATTGCTACTGCTGACATAGAGATGATTCCAGCAACTGATGCTGATGAAATTGCTGTTGAGACTGCTGATGAACAGCTTGCCTCATACTTAGTAGATCCCACTCCTGCTGTTGCTGCTCCTGCTCTAGTGTCTGCTGCTGACTCTGTCTGCTCTGCTGCTGCTGCTGCTCTCCTCCTGCTCCTGCTGTTTCTGCAAAGCTTAAAGCTCAAGAAGAGCTTATCAGAAGAATTGATGATCTGTATGATCAACCTCAAAGCTCTGAGAGTGATCAGTACAGGACTGATTCTGATGATTCTGCTAGCACTATTGCCAAGAAGAGAAAAGCTAGAAGTAAAGCAATGATGTCAGTCCCTCCTGCCAAAGCTAAAGAATCCAATGATATTCCATACTACATCCTGCATGACTGCCCCATCTCTGAGCCATGGATGCAATTCTCCAAGAACCAACTGAAAGCCATGAAGAAGAGAAGGAAGCTTGATAAGTATGAAAAAGGCCCTTCTCAATATCAGCCTCCTCCTCCTCCTCCTCCAGATTCTGGATCAGGCTCAGCCTCTCAAGCTCCAGCTTCAAGACAAAGCTCCTCTCAATCCTATCCTAGATATTACCAAAGGGGACAACATCAAAGAGGATATCAACCCAGAAGGGGTAATTACAGAGGAAATCAAAGAGGACAAAGATCCTATCAAAGGGAAGGACAAGGCCACTCTGACTCTACTTCAGGTCCTTTCCCTTTCAAGCTGAAAGACACAGTTGCTTCAAGGATTTCTCCTGCTTCTGAATCTCTCAACAGATATGAACCTCCTGTTCCATTTGAAGATCCTAAGAACAACCCTGTGTCCTGGACAGCCAGAATGAAAGAATTGGCTGCCCTTGATCAAATAAAAAAGGCCAGAGAATAAGGCAAGGATACTTCAAACATAACTACCTTATCAGAGCAGAGAAAGAAAGAACTGGAAAGATATGCATCAAGGAAATTCTTCAATCCAGAAGATTATATGAAGCTGCACCCAGAGGCTGTTGTTCCAAGGCCCAAATCTCAAACTTCTCTAGGTGCAGAGGATGACAGAAGGTCAAAGAAAGAAAGTCAGAATCCAAATAGAGAAATTTTATTTAAAAAGGGATCTGAAAGGAAGTGAACTGTGTAAGCTAAACATTTCATCCACCTTTGGACATCTGCTGATATTTATCTGTGATCTGCTTTACTGCTATATATCTTCTCTGCATTTTGTATTAGCTTATGTATTGTTGTATGCTTTTCATTTCCTATGATTGTTTGTAAATATTAATCCTAACCCAAATAGGGGGAGATTGTTGGAACACCCTATTACTAATTTGGGTAAGGATCACTATGCTTGTCTTAGGAATCCCAGTTGACCTAGTTGTATAGTTGAGAAGGTCAACATTAGAATGAGTCTAGGGCTTAGAACTTAGGTTTGGAGCTGCCCCCAGGACCATTCCAAGATCAAGGTTGAAGAGCTAAGTCTAAGGCAATTTTCGTCGAGCTCAGGTCGACGAATCGTCGAACTCCGTTCGACGCTCTCTGAGCTCAACTTCAATAAATCGTGGAACTCCGGTCGACGATCTTCGAGCTCAGATCGACTATCTGCTTTTGGCTAGCTTCTGCTTAGTCGTCGAACTCCCCTCGACTATCTTCTAGCTCAGTTCGACGATCCCTCCTTCAAGTTATTTCCCAGGTCGCTGAGCTCGGTTCGACGATCTTCGAGCTCAGATCGACGTTTTCTGTCTGCTTGTCTCATTTTATCTCTGAGCTCAGTTCGACGATCGTAGAGCTCAGATCGACATTTTTTTTAGAGAGATCGACGCTTTCAGGATTTCAAATGCTGCTGTTCTTTGGAATGTTTTTGAATATTATCAGCATTTATGTCAGAAGATCTCCCAGCCGTTTGTCTTTATTCTGGAGCAAGTTTCAAGGAATTATTCAGAGAATGTTTGCTGGACTTTCCTCTAGAAGACAAGACTCTTTTTGGAAGACATTTATGACTCCCAACGGCTAATTTGGACAAAGAAAACTTCAGAAAATTTTAATTCCTCTCTTCTGTGTTTTTAAGATATATAGAATACACAAGAGAAAACACACACAGATTGACAAGAAAGAAAGTGAACATACAGAATAGAGAATACTGATAGCAGAAGAACAACAGAAGAACTGTGACTTCAAAAATCTTCCTGCTGACTGAAAAGTGTTCACAATCTCATCTCAGAACTCCAGACACCTCATTTCTCAGCCTTCTTGCTGAAACCATCCTTTGCTGGAGATCAAAGTTCTGAAGACCTATCACCCTAGAGCAAAGCTTCTTTTCCTGAACCTTTCTACATCTCAGGGGGAGCTTTGACATCATCAATCCACTTGTGCTTCTCTCATTTGATTGAGAACAGAGAAGACACCCTTCACTCTTATTTTTCTTTTCCTGCTGTAAAAGGGTTCTTGAACTCCCTTCAAAAGTTCTGTCTGGTTCTGAGAGCCTTGTCAAAACTCAGTGGTGGCAAGACACCTTACCAAAAAATCCAGTTTTGGTTTTTGAGCACCTTATCAAAAGCTCATTGGTGTCAGGACACCTGATCAACTCATCCTGAGTGGATTCCTACCAAGGGTGGTAGAAGAGTGGATGTACCCAGGTTTTTGGGGAACCACTATATTTCCTTGTGTGTTCTGGTTTGTTTGTGTGATTAGTTTGCTGTGTGCTGTGCTTTTTACTTCTTAATTTTTAACTTCTTACTAGCACTCTACACTATATCATAAATTGAATTTTATATGTGCTGTTTATTTCAACTGTGAAAAACTATTTTAAAAATACTCTATTCACCCCCCCTCTAGAGTTGAGATAGATCTTACCCTCACTTTCAAACTCAATGCCAAATGACTTAGCCGCCAAAACTAACTCTAGCGTTGAGTGAGTTCACCACACTCAATGCCAAAAAGCCTAACAGCGAAGGCATTGAGTGAAGTACACTCACTCAACGCTTTTGACTAAGAAGGCAAAATATAATAACGCCGGACAAGGTGACGTTGAGTGAGCTCAACTCACTCAACGCCCAACGTAGATGGCGTTGAGTGAGTTCAACTCACTCAACGCAAAAAGATAGACGGCGTTGAGTGAGTTTAACTCACTCAACGCCAACGAACATACGGCGTTGAGTGAGTTCAACTCACTCAACGCCGAAGGACTTAGAAAAATTTCTAAGGCAGTCGGCGTTGAGTGAGCTCAACTCACTCAACGCAAAAATACCTAGAAAAAGACTCAGGCAAGACGGAGTTGAGTGAGCTCAACTCACTCAACGCAAATCACAGACGGCATTGAGTGAGCTCAACCCACTCAACGCCAAAAAGGCTGACGGTGTTTAGTGCTGTCAACGCTTCTGGACTTAGTCTCCAAACCAATAAGTTAGGCATTTAGTGTGTCCACCACACTCAACGCTTTTATACTTAGCCAAAATTTCACTCAACGACAACTATCCAGAGAACTCAAACTTACTTAAAAAAATTCAAAGCTGCTCCTTCTTACCCCTTCTACCCTACCACAGTAGCTATCTGACTTAACTACAACTAAATGCAGCCATACCCTACCTCCAGCTACCAACTGGACACCAAACCAAGAATAAAGAGGAAGAGATTAGCCAAATTCTTTTACAACCCAAAACGGACATGGCTGAAATAAATAATAAAAAAACATTGCAGCACTAGCTCCTAGAAGCAAAAACAGAGCTAATTATAGCAAATTAACAAAGTAAAAATGGGGTCAAATTGGCAAGGGCAAGGAGCCACTTCCCTCACCGCCAAGATGCAGTAGCTGCAACAAGAAATCTGTCCTTGGCAACAAGATCGGCCACCTACGAGAAAATTCTGAAGCTTTTAGAGGGAAGGAGAGCAAACCCGAAAACCCCTAGCTCCTAGAAATAGCCCTAGAATAAGCATAACTTACCTAGGAAGGAATATCTGGATGAGAGCAAGCCGAATCTGCTCTTACCCGAGAGAAAATTGCTCTAGAATTCTAGCAACCGCCGGCCAGATCTCCAGCACCTCCGCCTCCCGATTTCTTCCACTAGAAGCTAGGCTATGGCTCGGGAATGGAGAAATGAGGAGGAGAATACAGCTGGCCTAATTATATATCCTCCCACTAACTCAGCTAGATAAGCTAATAAAATATTCCTAAATCTTGGAAAACTCGGCCACTAGCAGCAAAGGAAATCCACTACATTATATATATATATATATATATATATATATATATATATATATATATATATATATATATATATATATATATATATATATATCATAACAATAATTAGCTTCATCAGCACATAACCGACCACTAGCACCCATATATATATGTATATATCATGCACATATACTTATATAAAATCAGCTATCCGCACCCAAGCTTACACCCAAACATATATATATATATATATATATATATATATAATTAGCTAAACAACTTAGCCTAAAACAAGGCACAAGCCTTACCAAGCTCGGCCACACAAAACTATGCACAGCAGGGCAACAACCTTGTAACCCAGCACCAGCTAACTCAACAAACGTCGAAATGACGCGAAAACAAACGATCTCTCAATTCGACGAAACTCGCTCCGTAGCTAAACACCCACGCTACGAAAAAAACCGCAAAGTCGAAAACAACATCTGACGATCAAACACTCGGGCTAACACCTCCCAAGCCAAAGTACAAGCCTTCCCTGAGAGGCTCAGCCGAGTCGCCAAAGCAGACTCCGGCTAGCGGAGGGATCTTGCAAACAGGCTACAAATAGGCCACTCAAGGAACCTAAAGAGCTAATACCACGCTCTAACAACGGCAACAAGCCAGAAACGCATCATGGTAACGCCAAACAATGATCAAACAAAACACAGAAAAATCGGGGGCGTTACAGTCACTCCCCCTAAAAGAAAGTTTTGCCTCGAAACATAACACCCAACTCTTTTATCAAGAAGGAAGAATCAATAGCCAAGCAAAAACTATATAAAAGAGAGCACAAAATATACCAGGCACGAGTCAGGGAAATAGATGAGGGTAGGCCTTTCTCATCGCCGACTCTAGCTCCCAAGTCACGCTTTCCACACCCTGATTTCTCCACAAAATCTTAACCATAGGAATTGTTTTCCTCCACAACACGCGATCCTTAGCCTCCAGAATGCGGGCAGGCATCTCCACATAAGAAATATTTGGCTCCAATTGTGGCGCAGAATCCAAAACCTGCCTGACACTCTGCACACATTTCCACAGCTGGCTAACCTGAAAAATATCGTGCACGTTAGGAAAATTCGCGGGCAAGTCCAGCCTATAAGCTACCACACCGATCCGCTCAACAATCTTAAATGGCCCCACATACCTCAGGTCCAACTTTCGGTTCTTTTTAAACCTCTTGATCCCAATCATCGGGAAAACCTATAGAAATACCAAGTCCCCCACAGCAAAAACCAAATCAAATCTACACCGATTGGCGTTCTTCTCATATCCCTCCTGGGCTATCTAAAGCTTCTCCTGAATCAGCTTCACCGCAGTTTCCATCTCTTCCAGCACATCCAGACCCAACAAAGGTCCCTCGCCAACCTCAGCCCAAAACAAGGGAGTCTTACAGCGCCTCCCATACAAAGCTTCGAAAGGAGACATTTGCAAGCTGTATTGATAACTATTATTATAAGCAAATTCCATAAGCCGCAAACGCTCATCCCACGCTCCCCCGTGGTCTAAAATATAACATCTGATCATGTCCTCCACTATCTGATTAACTCGCCTTGTCTGACCATTGGTCTGTGGGTGGTATGCAGTAGAATATCTCAAATCCGTACCCAACCCTTCTTGCAAACTCTTCCAGAAGCGAGATGTAAACCGGGAGTTTTGGTCTAAAATAATGCAGACTGGCACACCGTGCAATCGGATGACTTCACTCTAATACAGATTTGCTATTTTCTTCATCGGATAGTTGATCTTAAAAGGTATGAAGTGAGCACACTTCGTCAATCTGTCCACAATCACCAAATTTGAGTCATATCCTCTAGGAGATCTCGGTAAGCCTGTAATGAAATCCATCAAGATGCTTTCCCACTTCCAAGTTGGAATTTCCAACGGAGTCAGCTTTCCACCAGGCCTTCCATGATCGGCCTTAATACACCTGCAAGTATAGTAGACTGAAACTAACCTGGTTATGTCCCCCTTCATCCCATACCACCATGCAATCTGCTTTAAATCATGGTACATCTTGGTAGATCCTGGGTGGAAGGCAACACTATAGCCATCTGCCTCCCTGCACAACATAACTCGAATATCCATAACGGCAGGGATACAAAATCTTCCTCGGTACTTCAAAGTACCTGCATCATCAATCGAGAAATCCAGCAACTCCCCTTTCTCAGCCCTAAGATACAGGTGCAAAAGATCTGGATCATCCTTCTGATGTAGCCTCATAAGGGCAATCTAGGAAGGCTCTGCTACTATCAAACTATTTTGCAAGTCGCAGCTCCCCACAGAAATATCCATCAAAAGAAACTTTTCCACTAAAATCTTGGTGGAGAGATTAAAAATCTTTTCCGTCTTCCGACTTAGGGCATCAGCCACCACATTAGCCTTGCCCGGATGGTACTGGAAATCACATCATAGTCGGTAACATACTCCAACCATCGCCGCTGGCTGATGAGTCCCTATTTTATATCTTATTTTGGACTCATCTAGGCCTTTTTTGTCAGCTTTGCACTATCTTTTAGCGCCATTAGTACTCTTTTTGGTTAGCTACGACATTCCATGCCATGTGCACCTTTTTAGCCCATCTCTGTGCTGTGTGCATTTACATTCTTGTCATGATTATTATTGTTTGCTGTGGTTGCCGCGATCGATGTCCCGTGCAGTTTTCCTGCAGGTTCTGGGATCGTGTGGGCGTCCGGGATAGGCATTTCACTATTTTTGGCTAAGGAGCCAGTGGTCGTGCGTTTTTACCCACGCACGACCATCGACCTCCTGGCGCACGATCACCGATCGTGCGCAGCTCGGACTCATTTCTGAAATCCCTGTCTTGAACCTTCCGCACGATCACTTGCCATACCGCGCACGACCACTGTTTGTGCGGCGTTGATCGTGCGCAGTCATATCCCATTTTACAAAAGTTCTGTCTGGCCATCCGCACGATCATCAGCATTGCCTCGCACGATCACTGATCGTGTGCTGCTGATCGTGCGCGACCATTTAATTTCTGATGCAGGTCTACAGGTTGCTCGCGCACGGGCGCTGGCCTTGGTCGCGCACGACCACTGGTCGTGCGCCAGTGGTCGTGCGCCCTATTTATTCTGCTAGCTATAAAAAGCGCTGTTCCGCGAATTAGGGCAATCGGATTATTACGGAGCCTCTGCCAGTCCGCCGTTTCGCCCTCCAGCATCTCCCTTCGCCTCCACCTTCATCCCCACCATCGGGAGGACCTTCTCCGGCGATTCTAAAGCATTCCGCCTCCTCCGGTGACCCTCCGGCCATTGAAGCATCCTTCTCCGAGCTCTCCACCAAGGAAGAAGACGAAGCATACCTAGAGAACGTAATTACAGGCCCTCGAGGTGACAGCTCGGTGGTACCGGAAGCCCTCCTCGGACTACGCTTGGAAGCGGATTGACAACCCGCACCTCCGGCCAACAACCGCGGTGGATCTTCAATCTCGCGGTTTTGCATTTTCTCTCTCTTCTTGTTGTATGGATTGTGTATGCATGTAATGAACATAAATTTCTGATGTTAAATTGGATCTTTTGTGCTTCTTCATGCTTGTGAGAATTATCATTTGATGCGCCTCGCTCCATCTCACTCCACTTCACACATTCGTTGCACTCAATTCCACTCCGCACTAATCACCTCACTCGCTAGACTTCCGTCCATTCGCCAACCGAAGTACGGCATCGCGGCCGCTACATCCATCTCGCCTTGAGAAGCGGTGATTGCGACCCGCATAGTTTACATTAGTGTAATTGTTCATAAGACCACCAACCAAAGCCCCCTTCTTTTTGCTTATTTCAATTAACTCTCATAACAATAGTTTTGGAGTCTAAATCGTTCGACGCCAATTGCATTCCTCAAGAGACCGACATCCGGTGATTTATTCCCAACTTTATTACTTGTGCGACCAGTACGCTTGCCGTATTTTACACGCATCAAGTTTTTGGCGCCGTTGCCGGGGAATGCCACTGTTGAACGATTATGATTTCTGGAAGTATTGGTATAAGAGTTAGTGCTTTTTGATTTTTTGTTTCTTTGTTTTGTTGCTTCAGTGGATGCAGGGACGTGCTACAAGAGATCTCGTTACGTACGATCCTGAGATCGAGCGAACTCTTCGTGCACAAAGGCGTGCCGCTGCTATCAATCCGATCACAATGGGAGATCAGTTGAACAATGACCATAGAGTTCGTGTTGGAGGGAACCTCCATGATAACCGGAACGGGGATGAGAATGAGGTGAATCCGCCGCATATCCGAACCATGAGAGACTACACCACCCCCACTGTAGGGAGCATCTACCCCGGGTTCGGACCGGCGATCGCAAACCAGCAGTTCGAGATCAAACCAGCAATTCTTAACATCATCCGGAACAACGCACAGTTCTCCGGAATGGCCACGGAGGATGCCCATCTTCACTTGGCAGACTTTTCGGAAATCCGCGCTACCTTCCGCTATGCTGGGATTTCTGATGATACGGTCAAGCTCCGTCTCTTCCCCTTCTCTCTGCGTGACAAAGCCAAGTCATGGCTTCATACCCTTCCTCCGGGAACTGCCACAACCTGGGAGGCCCTTACCACAAAGTTTCTGGCCAAATTCCATCCGGTCGACCGTATCGTGAACTTGAGACGGGCCATCGCTAATTTCAGGCAAAACGACCAAGAGAGCTTAGCGGAAGTTTGGGAGCGCTTCAATGAGTTGCTGCGGAAATGCCCCAACCACGGATTCCAAACGTGGAATCTTGTGGAAAGCTTCTACTTCTCCATCGAACCTCAACACCGCGCCATGATTGATGCCGCCTCGGGTGGAACAATTATGAACCTTGCTCCTGAGGATGCTTTGAGAGTTTTGCAGGACACCGCCACGCACAGTACCTTCTGGACCGCGGGAAGGAATACTCCCCGTGGAATAAGTGGAGTCTTTGCTGTGGAAGCATCAAGGCCCGCTGCTGCTGCTCCATTGTTGGCCATTTCGTGTCAAGGATGCGGATGAACCGATCATCATAGCTTTGAGTGCCCTGGAGCGGAGGTAACGTATGACCCCGCCTTTTCCAATGAAACTGTTAATTTTATCGCGAATCAAAACAGGGGCGCGCCTTATGGAAATATGTATAATCCGGGTGCGAGAAATCACCCGAACTTCTCGTGGAATCAAAACGTGCCGGGCCAACGATGGCAACCGGGGCAGCATCAAAATGATGCCTCCGCCTCCGGAAGTCAACCGCGGCCGCCTTACCCGAGTTACCCCCAAGGCCCCCCCGCCGTAAAAACCAATTCATTGGCTGAAATTTTTGAAAGATTTGTTGAAGTTTCCCAGACGAACATGACAAACCAAGCCGCTTCAATGCGTAAGCTTGAGGCACAGTTGGGCCAATTGGCTCAAATGGTCTCCGAGCGTACTCATGGTACTCTCCCAAGCAACACCGAAAAAATCCCCACGAACAAGGGAAAAGCCTTGGGGAGGAAAGGCTGGGGAATAACAACGAGATCGTGATTAGCTGTATGTTCAACAAGGTTGAAACCACTGCTTTATGTGATTCCGGAGCATCTAGCAACATCCTCACTCTGCAGGATGTCGCGAAGATGCAATTGCAAATAAACACCGAAGACCGGAAATCACTTATTTTAGCTAATGGAAATGTGGTTGATACTGATGGTGGTGTGAGGGAAGTTGAGATCGAGGTTAACGACAAACATTTTATCACTGATTTTCAGGTCATGGGACCAAAAGAAAATGACTCCATTCCGATACTAGGTGTCCCATTCCTGACGGCCAGTGGCGCATCCCTGGATTTTTCCAAAGATGTGTCACCAGGCCGGCCGATGATTTCGCCCTCGATGATACTTCTGTACACCCCTCTCTTGTTCAAAACAATATTTTTCTGAGTAGTGCAGATTTCAAGGAAGATTCCGGTATCCAAGCTTTAAAGGCAACCCTTACGGATGAGAAAACAAAGGGAGGATTTACTGAGACAACTAATGAGAAGAATGACTTATTTACCACGAAGATGTTCGAGTGCACCAAAGACACGGCGACTGTGCCGTTTCTCACCGATGCTGTTGTTGAGCATGACATTCCTAGTTCCGTGCGGGAGAAATCCCTAGACATTTATTTTTGTAATAATCTTCATGACTGTGCTAAGCGTTCTGTTGCTTGGGCTGATCCGATCGCCGTCGCGGTGCCGAAAATGACGCCATCGATCATAAAATCTGGGAAAACCGTGGAATCCACTCCTTGGAAGTCTCCATCGGTTGAGAAGCTGAAGGAGGCCAAGCGCTTGCGCGATAAGCGTTATTCTTCCTTCCGGCGCGAAGACACGCACCAGCTGAGCAAGGGGAAATCCTCTTCTCAAGATGCTATGAAAAATTCTGCTTCTCCTTCGCTCTCCACCGAAAAGACTTACCACAAATTGGCATATAGCTGGTTGCTCCTTTGCCGTTCTGCCTCGCTTTTCCTGCTTTTTCTCCTAGTTGTTTTGGGACCTTATTTCGCTCTTTATTTCATAGCTTTTATTTTGCTGCAAAAACACTATATACAACTGCTAATACAGGTATTTGGTCCACCTTAAGGACGGTAAACAAAAGGGCTATTCGGGAGACAACCCAAGCTTGGACCTTTTGGTCCCCTCGTTTATGCTTTTTATTTTTATGTTTCTATTTTTTTTTACTTTCTATTGTTCGGCCTAATTCGCAGGTTCTGCTATTCTTTTGTGCGAAGTAGCAACTCCCACGAATCATCACGCAATCTTCGGGTATGCTCCCCTCTTTTGAGCATAGGTACTCTCTCTCGCTTCAGATTTCATTCCTTGGTTGAATGTCTATTTTACTTACTTATGTTTTCGTTCAAGTCTGGGGGGAAGAGCCGCCTGTACACTCCACGAGCACATTTAATTTCGCATGCCAGTAGTTTTTTTCTCTTTTTTGCTTCATTGTTTCTGACTCCTGCGGCACACACGTTGGCACCCACATGAGCGCGCGCTTGACCACGCGTGCGGCTCGAGTTGATGTATTATTTTGTGTAAACTTTAAGATGGTGGTGCTGGCGTAGGATTTTGATTTAGAGTAGTTCGAAACTCGTGCAATGCTCCTAGTCGAGTGCTCGCGTTGTGTAGAAATTGTATAGATTTAGTTTTTCTTTATGCTTGTAATTTATATTTTTTTCTGCACTCGTAAATACTGTCTGTCCTACTGAAATCTATGAATCCGGAGTAATCACTCGGTAGTGTAGGAATGTGTGTAGGCGTCGCTAGCTTTGTATTGCTCGAGTCGGGAGGACGGATCACTTTTCTCGGTGACTAAGAACTTGCCCCAGGCTACTTTCGAAGCATTGGTGCACGGTTAGTCGAGCGTGAGCATGACGTAGGCCATCACTTCGGCCCGGTTGTGCCTTGCACCCGTCCTAACATAGCCCTCGCTAGCCCCGTTGAGCCTACTTTCCTTTTGTTTCAGCTCCACACTCAATTCACCAATGCCTCAAGCCAATCCTAGTCGCACACCCGCGTCGAGCTCTAGTTCCAAGCATTTTCTCGTTGGGTTGTTAATGTGGGAGGTGGTTTTGTGAATATTGTGGATTTGCCATCTTGTCATATTTGCTGAAATTCAAGAATTTGAAAAAGAAAGAAAAAACAAAATTTATAAAAGCAAAAATTGTGAAAAAGAAAAGAAAAAGCGAAAATAAAAAGTATAAATGAAAATCTATTTTTGAGAAATCTATTTTGGGGTAGGCGGTGCACACACCCATGTTGTAAAAACCAGGTCTGGGGGTGTGGTGCACTCGCATTCATTTTGCTAGTGGGAAATCTGTATTTGTGCGAGCTCCGTTGGGTTGTGCGTAGCCTTCGTTTTCAGCTTTTTCATCCATACCTACGTCTACACCCAAGCCCCAACTCTTCACCTAAAGTCCTACGGATTTATGCTCGAGTCGAACTAGCATCGTGGAGAAAGTGTGAACGGGCAAGCATATGGTCCCCGACATTGGTGGATTCCTTTGGAGGTGATCAAGAGCCCCGCTCTTTGGCAATGCTCCGCCATCCGACTTGCCTATTTTCTTCCTGCACATGACCGCGCGATTCTACGGAAATTCAATCTTTGAGTAGTGACAGTATTTATTTACGTTTATCGAAAATTATAAATTGCTTAGCATGATTAAAAACTCCTTCTATTATATTTTCTATGCACTTGTGTTTCTCGAATTCTCGTCCTACTGTATTTTGAAATTACTACGTCAGCTAGCCATTTTTGAGTCCACAAGGTGATTATTTGCCCGGGACGTGCAAATGGTTAAGTCTGGGGGTGTGATGAGTCCCTATTTTATATCTTATTTTGGACTCATCTAGGCCTTTTTCGTCAGCTTTGCACTATCTTTTAGCGCCATTAGTACTCTTTTTGGTTAGCTACGACATTCCACGCCATGTGCACCTTTTTAGCCCATCTCTGTGCTGTGTGCATTTACATTCTTGTCATGATTATTATTGTTTGCTGTGGCTGCCGCGATCGATGTCCCGTGCAGTTTTCCTGTAGGTTCTGGGATCGTGTGGGCGTCCGGGATAGGCATTTCACTGTTTTTGGCTAAGGAGCCAGTGGTCGTGCGTTTTTACCCACACACGACCATCGACCTCCTGGCGCACGATCACCGATCGTGCGCAGCCCGGACTCATTTCTGAAATCCCTGTCTTGAACCTTCCGCACGATCACTTGCCATACCGCGCACGACCACTGTTCGTGCGGCGTTGATCGTGCGCAGTCATATCCCATTTTACAAAAGTTCTGTCTGGCCATCCGCACGATCATCAGCATTGCCTCGCACGATCACTGATCGTGCGCTGCTGATCGTGTGCGACCATTTATTTTCTGATGCAGGTCTACAGGTTGCTCGCGCACGGGCACTGGCCTTGGTCGCGCACGACCACTGGTCGTGCGCCAGTGGTCGTGCGCCCTATTTATTCTGCTAGCTATAAAAAGCGCTATTCCGTGAATTAGGGAAATCGGATTATTACGGAGCCTCCTCCAGTCCGCCGTTTCGCCCTCCAGCATCTCCCTTCGCCTCCACCTTCATCCCCACCATTGGGAGGACCTTCTCCGGCGATTTTAAAGCATTCCGCCTCCTCCAGTGACCCTCCCGACCATTGAAGCATCCTTCTCCGAGCTCTCCACCAAGGAAGAAGACGAAGCATACCTAGAGAACGGATTTACAGGCCCTCGAGGTGACAGCTCGGTGGTACCGGAAGCCCTCCTCGGACTGCGCTTGGAAGCGAATTGACAACCCGCACCTCCGGCCAACAACCGCGGTGGATCTTCAATCTCGCGGTTTTGCATTTTCTCTCTCTTCTTGTTGTATGGATTGTGTATGTATGTAATGAACATAAATTTCTGATGTTAAATTGGATCTTTTGTGCTTCTTCATGCTTGTGAGAATTATCATTTGATGCGCCTCGCTCCATCTCACTCCACTTCACACATTCATTGCACTCAATTCCACTCCGCGCTAATCACCTCACTCGCTAGACTTCCGTCCATTCGCCAACCGAAGTACGGCATCGCGGCCGCTACATCCATCTCGCCTTGAGAAGCGGTGATTGCGACCCGCATAGTTTACATTAGTGTAATTGGTCATAAAACCACCAACCAAAGCCCCCTTCTTTTTGCTTATTTCAATTAACTCTCATAACAATAGTTTTGGAGTCTAAATCGTTCGACGCCAATTGCATTCCTCAAGAGACCGACATCCGGGGATTTATTCCCAACTTTATTACTTGTGCGACCGGTATGCTTGCCGTATTTTACGCGCATCACTGGCGCAGATTCAATTCCTTCTATTTGAAGACGTACTTTAAACTCTTGTGATCAGTAAAAATCTTGCACTGTGCGCCATAAAGCAGATGTCTCCATAACTTCAGCGCATAAATCACGGCTGCAAACTCTAAATCATGTGTATGGTAATTCCTCTCTTGAGTCTTCAGTTGCCTCGACCCGTATGCAATCACCTTCCCGCCTTACGTCAACACGCATCCAAGCCCAACATGCGATGCGTCCACAAAAACATCATAATCCATGCCTTCTGTGGGCAGGGTCAAAATGGGAGCAGTGCACAATCTGTTCTTGAGCTCTAGGAAGGCTTCCTCACACTTCTCGCTCCAAACAAAGCCGCATTCTTCTGATTCAATCTAGTCAATGGTACAGCTAGGGTAGAGAAACCCTCCACAAATCTCCTGTAGTAGTCGACAAACCTCAAGAATCTCCTAATCTCCTTGGGTGTGCTCGACCTACTCTAATCCATCACATCAGCAATCTTTTCTTGTTCAACTGAAATCCCACTCTTATTCACCACATAGCCCAGAAATGAAACCTGAGGCAACCAAAACTCGCACTTACTCAACTTGGCGAATAGCTTGTGGTCCCTTAAAGTAGATAAAGCCAAACACAAATGCTGGTCATGTTCCTTAGCATTGCGGGAATAGATGAGAACATCGTCGATAAACACGACCACAAACTTATCCAGGAAGTCCTTGAACACCCGGTTCATCATATCAATAAAGGCTGAGGGCGCGTTGGTCAAGCCAAATGACATAACTAGAAATTCAAAATGCCCATGCCTAGATTGAAAAGTAGTCCGCGGAATATCTGACTCACAGATCCTGAGCTGATGGTAGCCGGAACAAAGATCAATCTTAGAAAGCACTGCACTACCGCGCAACTTATCAAAAAAATCATCTATCTTGGGCAGGGGATACCTGTTCTTAATAGTAACCATGTTCAACTCTCTATTGTCGATGCAAAGCCTCATCGATCCGTCTTTATTCTTTACAAACAGAACAGGAGCACCCCAAGGCGACGAGCTCGGTTTAATGAAACCTTTCTCTAGCAACTCATCGAGTTGGAGATGCAACTCTTCCAGCTCTCGCGGGGCCATCCGGTACAGCACCTTTATAATAGGATGCGTACCTGGCTCCAAGTCTATCACTTACTCAACATCTCGATCAGGTGGAAGACCAGGAAGATCGTCATGGAAAAAATCTGAAAACACGCGCACCTTAGGTATCTCCTCAAAACGCGATACACTAACAACAATCCCCACTACTAAGACCAAATAGGCAAAGCAATCAGAATCAAGCAGCTTCTAAACACATACCGAAGAAATGACTAGGGAGTCTCGGTGCGGATCATCATAAACACTCCCAGGCTGACCGTTGTCCTAAATGATGTCATGGAAAAAATCTGAAAACACGCGCACCTTAGGTATCTCCTCAAAACGCGATACACTAACAACAGTCCCCTCTACTAAGACCAAATAGGCAAAGCAATCAGAATCAAGCAGCTTCTAAACACATACCGAAGAAATGACTAGGGAGTCTCGGTGCGGATCATCATAAACACTCCCAGGCTGACCGTTGTCCTAAATGATGTCCAAGCACTTACCCTTGCACTGGATACTGCATCATACCTGGACAACTTATCCATGCCTAGGATAACTTCAAAGTCTTCCAGGTCGATCACCTTCAGGTCTGCCTTCGCTAGAAAATCCCCCAACAAAATCGGACAATCTTGAATACCCTGATCTAAAACCACAGCATCCCCGGAAGGAAACTTGACGCAAAAGGCTTCACTAATTCACTCTAGACCCAAACAATAACGCTCCACAAAGGCTCTAGCCACAAATGAGTAGGTAGCGCCAAAGTCGAAGAGAACACACGCCCAGCGGATCCTCACCTTAAATCTTCCTATAAGATAGCATACACAGCTAAGAAAAACAAATGCTAAAACTATACTAGAAACAAAACATTTAGGCTAGGGAGAAATCTAACCCGAAATGACCGGAGTCGAAACCTGCGCTTCTTCTGAAGAAATCACATTCATCTTTTCCTTGCCTTTATCCACCCGCTGAGGCGGTGGCAATGCCTGGAGTGGCACTAGCTACAACACAGGCTGGAGCTGTGGGCACTGAGCCTTGATGTGTCCTTCTTGACCACAAAGAAAACAACTTCTTGCCTTACTCTTATCCTTTCCCCAACAATGGGCAACATCATGCCCTGGCCGCTTACATGAAGAACAGAATAAATCTTTTCTGGGAGCACCTTGAATTGCATGCACCTGCTCCATCTTTTGAGCTCCCAGCCTCTTGAAACACCTTTCGAAGGGGTGGCCTGACCGGCCATAGAAGCTAAAAACCTCCTTGTTCTTCTTTCTTGCGGCAGTACCGGTTACTTGAGGGCTCTTTCCTTCAGCCAATTTCCTCTTATCTTTTCTCATATGTTGCCCTCTTTGCTTTGCATTCTCAATTGCCTCAACTTTCAAAGCAGATTCCACCACTCCAGCATAGCTCGTTGATCCATAAGCACTTGCTAATTGCTGGACATCACTTCTTAGGCCACCAAGAAAACACTTAACCTGATCCGCCTCTGAGCTTACCAAGCCGGGGAAAACCGACTAAGTTTGCTGAACTCGATCTCGTACTCACTCACTGAGAGATGCCTCTGCTTCAAATGTAGGAAATCATTCATCAGGCGGTCGCGCTCGACCGAATGCAAAAACTTCCTTAGCAATAGTTCCTTGAAGGTCTCCCAAGAGCATCCCTCTTTCAAGCTCTCCTTCTCTCTCAGCCACCAACTCTTCGCTAATCCCTTAAGCTGATAGGCGGCGATCATCACCCTCTGATCGGGGGTAACTCCAGAATAGGAGAACACCTCCTCGATGGCTATCAGCCAATCTTCCAAAACCATACAGTCTTCCTTTCCTTCATAAGTCGGAGGTCCTAATCGCTAGAAGTGCGATATAAACATCATCTCCGGGGGAAACACAGCAGGAGGTACCAGGGGAGCAGGAGGAACCGGAACAGCTACGCCCATAGCAGGGTCCGACACTCTTGGAGGCTGACCTGCCATAACTATTGACAGAGTCTGGATCTTAGTCTGCATACCCACCACCTCCCTAGACAAGGCTTCATTACTCTGCTGCAGACTTTCAATCAACGCATCGCTATGCACTCCGGAAGATTCACCCTTAGATTGGGAAGTCGATCTCATTGAGGGACGCCTCGCCATCATATAATCATATTAGCCCTAATCAAAACCTAGCCCAACCGCTAGAATAAAACTACCTGGTACAGACAAACATACTTGAATATGAACTTCAACTACTAACTTGCTCTGGGATTTTTACAAGAATAATGTTATGCTTAACTTAGGATGGTTCACCACCATCATACTAACTCATGTGCTTAGACCATGCATTCATGAATTTATATTTCTTTTGACTCAAAACCATGTGTGTACATATGTCATCATGCAAATCTTTAGCTTGGCACGTTGTGCTTATGCAGTGTTATGTTATGCATGTTGTGCTATGCATTCTAAAAAAAGGCCTTAATGCATGTCATGAGTGATCGTACGCATGACAATGTAATGCATCCCATACTACATAACATTGCATGCAACGAAAAAAGGAAAACGTGCTAATGGGCATTCATGTGGTAAGGTTATGCATCCCATACTACATAACCCTCACATATTGCAACCTATGGTGGATCCATATACAAACACATATTATGCATCCCATACTACATAATATGATCCGTATACTTCTATTCGTGCTTATGAGTTTAGTGTTCATGCTTCAGCAAAGACTTACTGATGACATATCAGTGTGTATATGATATGATGCTATACCACTAATGCTAAAAAGGGAAAGGGTGTCCAACCAATTGTCAAAAAACCTCCCTCTGATAGCAACTGTCACCACCCGCATTTTCTCAATAAGTAAATCATATCAGAGCAAGAGAAAATACGTGCCATGATGTCACGTCGTGCAGGGGATAACTGCACACGTTCAGGAAAAACTCCAGATTCCCCTATCTTTGAAGGAAAAACATAATTTCATCTTAAAGAAAACTAGTTAAATTTGATGGTCGTATCCCTCGGAACGGTGGATCAGCTAGTCCATAATTAAATATATATTTATACACAATTTTAAATACTTTGGTTAAGTTGCCTTGACATCCTAAATGAGCATAAGTGTCCCCGAGGGACGACTCATGGTATGCGCGACTCTAAGGTTAATATAATATCAAATAGCATTTACATTACTTGAGAAAGTAGTGCTTTAGTTTTATAAACATGACGTGCATGAGGTACATATAGTAATGCTTTTAGGGTTTAAAATAACTAACATGCAACCTAAAATAAATCATTCCAAGAAAGTAAGTGAACAACCTCCAAATAGGCAAAAATAGTAGTTTCATTTCATACCCAGCATCAAGGCAAGCCACCAATGGGCGTCAACAACCTGACACGAATCCACTAGTGAGCATGCATGTCTATACATAAAGTGGGAAAACTACCTCACAAGGTAGAGGAATAGAAATCTCAGCTACCTAGGAGGCCACAAGCAAGCTCCACATGAAGACTAGCCGCACAACCGGCTACTGCTTTGAACCCGAGGCATTCAAAGAAGGAACACCTCAGCAAGAATAAAATCAAAAGGAGTGGAGCATTAGACTCATGAATAAATAAAGAAGGGTTTACCAACCCGACAACAAAATGCTATCAGTAAAAGAAAAGGCATGACAGTAAGAAAAGAACACTGTCTAAAGAGCAATAAATAAAATACATAAAGTGTGAGTACAATAGCAACATGCTCTGCAAAAGAAAAAAACCTGCAGCAGCAATAAGACATACTTATACCAATAGAAAATAGCCACAGAGAGGAAAGGAACTAACAGTCCTAATCTTTGTGAATTATTGGCCGTGGTGAAAACCTGAGTTGGAGTGGGCGGCACAGCCCTCACCAACAACCAGATCCAAAAACACTCCAGGGTGAAAACAACTGGTCGCAGCTGCAGGGTCCACACACCTAACCATACCAGCCAAACACGGCCTAGGTGGTGGTGTCCATAGCTCAGCACACACAATTCACCCCTTACAGATCCCATAAAACCACACCACCTGCCATAATCCACGAGTCGGCATCCAAGAAAAACTAACCGAGCACCCCACACCCCCTAGGGAAAAGCCACGCTAACAATCCTAAGGAAACAAACCAACCCAAGGCAAAAAGCATCGAGTCCACTCGACGCGACCTTGAGTGAGCTCTACTTACTCAATGCCAAACCTGACGCGGCATTGAGTGAGCTCCACTCACTCAGTGCCAAACATTAGCCAGGGATAGCGTCGAGTCCACACAATGCGACGTTGAGTGAGCTCCACTCACTCAACGCCAAATGACTTAGCCAAAAAAACTAACTCCGGCGTTGAGTGAGTTCACCACACTCAACGCCAAAAATCCTAACAGCCAAAGCGTTGAGTGAGGTCCACTCACTCAACGCTTTTGACTTAGAAGTCAAAACATAATAATGCCGGACTAGGCGGCATTGAGTGAGCTCAACTCACTCAATACCCAACGCAGACGACATTGAGTGAGTTCAACTCACTCAACGCCAAAAGACAGATGATGTTGAGTGAGTTCAACTCACTCAACGCCAATGGACAGACAACATTGAGTGAGTTCAACTCACTAAATGCCACGGGACTTATAAAAAAATTCCTAAGGCAGTCGGCGTTGAGTGAGCTCAACTCACTCAACGCCAAAAGACTTAGAAAAATACTCAAGCATGACGGCGTTGAGTGAGCTCAACTCACTCAACGCCAAACACAGACGACGTTGAGTGAGCTCAACCCAATCAATGCCAAAAAGGATGACGGCGTTGAGTGAGCTCACCTCACTCAATGCTGTCAACGCTTCTGTACTTAGTCTCCTGACAAAAAAGCTAGGCGTTGAGTGTGTCCACCACACTCAACGCTTTTACACTTAGCCTAAATTTCACTCAACGCCAACTATCCAGAGAACTCAAACTTACTTAAAAAAATTCTATGCTCCTCCTTCCTACCCCTTCTACCCTGCCACAGCAGCTATCTAACTTAACTACAACTAAATGCAACCATACCCTACCTCCAGCTACCAACTGGACACCAAACCGAGATTAAAGAGGAAGTGATTAGCCAAATTCTTAGACAACATGAACCAGACATGGCTGAAATAAAAATAAAATAAAAAAAACACTGTTGCACTAGCTCTTAGAAGCAAAAATAAAGCTAATTACAGCAAATTAACAAAGTAAAAAATGGGTCAAATTTGCAAGGGCAAGGAGCCACTTGCCTCACCGCAAAGATGCAGCAGCTGCAGCAAGAAATCTGGCCTTGGCGACAAGATCAGCCGCCTATGAGAAAATCACGAAGCTTTTAGAGGGAAGGAGAGCAAACCCGAAAACCCCTAGCTCCTAGAAATAGCCCTAGAACAAGCATAACTTACCTAGGAAGGAAGATCTTGATGAGTGCAAGCCGAATCTGCTCTTACCCGAGATAAAACATCTCTAGAATTCCAGCAATCACCGGCCGGAGCTCCAGCACCTCCGCCCCCCCCCCCCCCCCGATTTCTTCCGCTAGAATCTAAGTTATGGCTCGGGAATGGAGAAATGAGGAGGAGAATCTAGTTGGCCTAATTATATATCCTCCCACTAACTCAGCTAGATAAGCTAATAAAATATTCCTAAATCTTGGAAAACTCGGCCACTAGCAGCAAAGGAAATCCACTACATTATATATATATATATATATATATATATGATAATAATAATTAGCTTCATCAGCACATAACCGACCACTAGGACCCATATATACATATGTATATATCATGCGCATATACTTATATAAAATCAGCTATCCACACCCAAGCTTACACCCAAACATATATATATATATATATATATATATATATATATATATATATATATATATATATATATATATAATTAGCTAAACAACTTAGCCTAAAACAAGGCACAAGCCTAACCAAGCTCGGCCATATAATACAATGCACAGTAAAGGCAATAACTTGGTAACACAACACTAGCTAACTCAACAAACGTCGAAATGATGCGAAAACAAACAATCTCGGAATTCGACGAAACTCACACAGTAGCTAAACAGCCACACTACGAAAACAACGGCAAAGTCAAAAACAACATCCGAAGATCAAACACTCGGGCTAACACCTCCCAAGCAAAAGTACAAGACTTCCCTGAGAGGCTCAGCCGAGTCCCCAAAACAGACTCTGGCTAGCCGAGGGATCTTGCAAAAAGGCTACAAATAGGCCACTCAAGGAACCTAAAGAGCAAAGACCACGCTCAAACAACGGCAACAGGCCAGAAATGCATCATGGTAACGCAAAACAATGATCAAACAAAACACAAGAAAACTGGGGGCGTTACATGTTGTCACGGGGGGGTATTATTTATAGGCATGGAGAGGGGTGTGGTCACAGCCCTAGTAGATAGAAACACCACCCCAGCTCGCAGCTAGCATAAGATAGTCCGCCCAGTTCGCATGGACATGGACAGACACCAAACAATCTTCCAGGCATCGAGGAGAGGCGGAATTGACATTAACCCACATCCCTTATGACACCGAACCAGCCCGCAAGTTGCAGCGGACACATCAACAGTCTGTACACTTCAGCGGACAAAGAATCAGTCCGCAATAACAAGTCCACGACCAAGGCATGGACCGCTCGGTCAACCAGCAGACAATGCGAACTCTTGCGTTCAAACAGGACTTGTCAAAGATCGAAACTAAGTCCAACAACCAGAGAAACTCTAACGTGAGCTCTGCGGACATAAATAATCAGTTCGCTCAGTCAGCTCAGACCGCGAGCTACAAAATAGTTCACCTAGCCGCGAACTCCGCAGTTAACTCCTAACTACACCTCCTAAGGTCAAGGGCACAGGCCAATTCCGATCTCGTGAGCACAAGAATAGTCCACAAAAAGCGAACTCCGTAGACTCCAAACAAGACCGCCGGCAATCAACCTATCTGCATGGCTTTCACCAAAGACAAACCATCGGGATTCAAATAATAGGCCGCACAATAATTCGCCAGACTGTCTGCCCAGGTCGCACGGTCTGCCCAATTAACCACCACTTTCACTTCAAAAATTTCAACATATGGTGTGGGGCCCTAGCCGGACCCTCTATTCTATTTCATGTGACTGATGGAGGTGTCACAATCTGGTAAAGGCTTGTCTTGGTCTTCCCCCTCCGAATTTGTGGTTGAATTCTTTTGTAGGATGGCGAGCACGTGTGTGT
Organism: Platanthera zijinensis; assembly: GCA_039513925.1. Classification (NCBI taxonomy): domain Eukaryota; kingdom Viridiplantae; phylum Streptophyta; class Magnoliopsida; order Asparagales; family Orchidaceae; genus Platanthera; species Platanthera zijinensis. The sequence goes on from CM077094.1 coordinate 84,554,654, forward strand.
GCTTACCATTATAACATCAATGAACTCAAGAATGCCCACTTAGGAATGATAATACACATGTTTGAGGAACTTATGCGTTCTTATTATTGCTTTTTGCAATATGCTTAGTTGCTTAATTGGGTGTTTCACGATTATAGGCGGCTAGAATGGGTGTGGGATAGTATGTACCCCAGCGCTTGGTGGAGAGTTATGCATCAACTGAGGTACCAACACCTACTCCTTTTGTAGAGACGGTTCAGATGATAGTTGAGGTGGTCTTTGTAATGGTCAATGCCCAACCTGAAAGGCAGGTGCAACCCCTTATTCCTCTTGTGGCATCAATGCAAATTGGTTTGTTGGAGAAGATTGCAAACCGAAGAGCATCGGCTCAACCGTTGAATATGTGTTTGATGTAAGGACCGTACACAATCGAGGAGTACTTACATGCATTTGTTGTGCTGAGATAACATGCAGAGTTTGTGTTTGAAACCGAGGAGACTAAGATCAACAAATTTTATGATTGTTTTTGCCTTAAACTCCATTTTTTGTTGATAGGTCCAAAGTTAATGGGATTACAAACATTAGTGCAGTCAGCTAGGTCGTTGGAGATGGACTTGGCAAATGTCCACCAAATGCCACAGTTCATGAGTTTAAGCTCTACAAGGCGTCGAAAGTCTTCTCACCTCATGAAATGGAAATTCAAGGCTAGAGTGTCGAAAAGTCAATCTTCGTCTTGCTATATATGTGGAAAGAAAGGACATATTGCTTGAGGTTGTCGAGGTGGTGTCTTGAAGACAAAGAAGGCTAAGGCTGGATTAGCTACAGAACAAACTCCACGTACCTGCTACTCGTGTGGAAAAGAGGGATATATTGCCCGGGACTCCCAAAATGGCCCTTCGATGATAGCAAATTGAAATGGAAGTTTAAAAGTACTTAAATAAATTTATATAGTAGTGAAATCAAAGTTCTACTTTTTGAAATAGTGCATATTTTGCATGTACAAATCTTTGGTGGTGACTACTCAAGAAGTCTTGTGATTGGGCATAATGTATTCCCATTGTGCTTATGTTGGTATCGTACATGAGATTGGAATGACGTTGACTTAAGAATTAAAGTTGAAAACGGGTAGAAGTTTGTGTTAAAATGCAGTTATGAAGTCATGTCGTTTGGTTGGAAGCATCTTTACGAATAATAGTTACGTTTAATGTGATCATGGGTATGAACTAGCTCTCAAAGAAGCGTGTCTGTATAGATTGCAACTCAAAAGAAGTCACACAAGGATAGAGCACCAAATGAGAGACTAAATTCACATGTATGTGAGGATTGAGCAAGATATTGATGTCTGCTCTCAACGTAGCCAAGGCTGTTCAGAAGGGCGCAGAGTTATTCTTCACGTTGTTGGAGGCTGTTGAGTCGAAGTCCAATTTGAGTGACATTCCTATTATATAGGAGTACACAGATGTGTTTTGTAACGCCCCGAAAATCATAATCGAACCGGTCGCGTCCTAAGGAAATTTTGGTGCTAAAAAAGGGGTACACGGCCTGGGACCCGGGCATTTCCAAGGTCGTGTCTTTCTCTATGTTGGTCGACTGTGTCTAGTGAGGGACACAGCAGGAAACACGACTCTGAACAGTGTTGATTTGGGCGTGTCAGGAGTGACATGGGCGTGTCCTTACTCGTGTCACGCTCGGGTTGAAAACTGGGTTGTGATGACTGAAGTACACGGCTGTGGTACACAGGCGTATACTTGTCGACACGGGCATGTATTAGTACACACGGGTGTGTTCATACCCATGTCCAACAAGGGATGTGACAGGTGGCATGGCGGTTATATGTGACACGACCCTAGGTCATGGGCGTGTCGTGACCAAACACGGGCATGACAGGTTGAGATACGGGCGTATCTCGACCCGTGTCCTTTTCTGCGCTCGACGATCGTGCCTAGATCGAGGCACATGGCCTAAGACACGACCATGTGCAAGGCCGTTGAAAGTGAGGATAGATACAACTCTAGAGGGGGGGGGGGTGAATAGAGTATTCAAAAATTTGAGCTTCTACTCAACTCCCTTAGAGTTAGTTTGCGGAATGAGTTTATAGATATTTGAAACACTAGAGCCTAACACAAAGTGTGGTGTACAAGAGAAAGCTAACTGTAATTACAGTTTCAGATTTAGTCCTATCACAGCAACTAGCAGTCCTAGTTAGTTCTACTCACAGCCACAGTACAATAAATAAAGTAAGCAACACAAACAACACAAGAGGTTTATAGTGGTTCCCTCTAAATAGGTACATCCACTCTTCTACCACCCTGGTAGGAATCCACTACAGGTTTTTGTTAAGGTGCCCTGCCACCAACTGATCTGGTTTAGGTAGATCAAGTAGACCCTTTGAGCTTTTGATCAGGAGCTCAAAATCCAACACAGGTTTTTGATCAGGTGCCCTGCCACCAAGGTTCACTTTTGAAGAGAGTAATAACCCTTTGTATAGGAGGGTGAGAGAGTTAGAATGTATTCTCTATTGTAAAAAAAAGATTAGAGAAGCTAGTGGATTGCACAGAGCTAGAAAGCTCTAAGCAATCAAGGATCCCCCTAGCTTAGAGAATATCCAGGAAGAAGTCTTGCTTCAGGGTACAGGAACTCTTCTGAACTCTTGACATATATAATCTGTTGTCTTGAAGTTCTTGAAGGAGCAGCTTGAAGAAGACTCTTGATGAGAAAGGGTTGTTCTTCTTCAATCAGCTTTTCTTTCTTCTTTTTCTTCTTATTGAGGCACTGAGTGTGAATATTCCTGGAAGCAGGATGAACTCAGGATTTGAAGAAGAATGCTGAAGAAAGTAGTTCTTCTCAGTTGAATGTGAAATGATCTGAGAGCTGTATCTTCTTCTTTTGAACCTGTATATGAACTAGTGTATGTGTCTGTGTGTATATCTCTCTATGTATGTATATCTATATCAAAACTTCTTTCAAAATAGCTCTTTATATATTAGCCTTTGTAATGGCTATAATTCTTTGTCTTCTTCTGAGATCTGTAATCTGGGCTGCAAATAACACAATAAAAAATATATCCTGCAGAAAGACATCCTATAAATGGATAAAGCTTTCTGAGAAGCTGCATAATCAATCTGATAAAAGAATACTAGAGAAAGTTACATCAGACCAAACTCTTTACGGCCAGAGAAGACTTTTGTGTCTAACGGCTATAAAGGACAGCATGGTAGATAAAGCATAAAGATATGTCAACTAATAAGACAAAAGACTTTGTCAGAGTAGAGCTTGACTTATGCAAAAAGAATGGGGCAAAGATTGCCTTGATATGTAAGCATAAAATCAATAAAATAATCTTTAATAAAATATGCCAAATAAATAAGAAATAGATCACAGAAGAAAAGGAATATAATATCTCTAAAAGCAGACAAACGAATGTCGAACGATCCACAGAGATCGACTACCGAACAACAGAGATCGTCGACCTAACTACAGAGCAGATAGTCGACCTATCAGAACAGATAGTCGAGCTAAAAGATAGTTGAGCTATCAAGACAGATAGTCGAAATATCACAACAGATAGTCGAGCTTAAAGATAGTTGAACTATCACAGAGATAGACGATCTGCTGACTGACGATAGTCGACCAACTGATAGACGATAGTCGATCGGTTGATAGATGAAAGTCGAGCGGCGTTCGACTATAGTCGAACCAAAAACAACTTAGCCAGATTTCCACTGGATAAGTGACAACTCTATAACTGAGGGAATCTAACCTAATAACTAACCTTTGACCATAGATAAATCTTGGGTCAAGAAACTAATTAAGAAGACTTAACACAAATCCAAACTAGGGTACCAACAATCTCCCCCTATTTGGGTCAAGTCTCTCAAAACAACAAACAACAATAAATATTATAGAATAGATATAAAAACAACATTAACCTGTTAGGATCAAAGTTGTATCATATCATAAATAAGCATCAATTATATCAAACAAATAATAAAACAGACAGTCAATAAAATAAACAACTCGAACAGCATCAGAATCTGATTTAGAAACAGAAGAACCAGGAAGGAAAGAGATTTTCCTGAAGGGATCTGGAGCATCTTTCTTTGATGTCTTCAAGTCTTGTTCTCCAATGATCTTGGATTCTCCTGATCTTGGCACAACAGCTTCGGGATGCTTTTCCATATACTTTGAAGCATCAAAAACCTCAGGTCTGACCTGGAATCTGTCTAGTTCCTTCTTCCTGAACTTTGACATTGTAGTTAATCCTGTTACATCTTTGCCTTCAGCTCTGGCTTGTCTGATCTGGGCTGATCCAACTAATTCGAGAAATCTGGCCATCCTAAAATCAGGATTAAGCTCTTGGCTTTCATATTCATTATCATCAGCTGGATCAAGAGGTTTTATGGTTTTGAATTGAGTAGAGAGGTCTAACAAGCTTGCAGCTGGCTCTTTGTTTTCTTGAATAACAAGAGAAGATGGAGGAGCAAATTCTTCATATTTATTGCTAGATTTTTTAGAGTAGATAATTCTTTTTCCTTTTGAATCTGTTTGCTTTTTCTGAATTAGTTTTCTGGATGGTATATTTTTCTTTTCCTTGGGAGGTGAAGCTTTTCTCTTGGGTGAAAGAGGAGGAGAAAAGGTTGGTCTTTGATGAACCATTTCCTTCACTTGTTCTTTTGATTAAGCCTCTTGTCCTTGTTGGCCTGACTGGGATTTGCCTTGGAAACCTGGATTACTTCTTCTCTGATGAGCTTTAGAGGGAGTGAATCTTGCAGAAGGAGCTGAGGGATTGGCGAAAAAATTTCCTGAGGCTCCTGTACTAGGAGAAGGAGGAGGAGGACCTCTAGGATTCCACCTTGTAGCTTGAGAGTCATATATTTTACTTTTCTTTCTCTTCTTCTATTGGTTCCTGGACATTCCCTTCCAATGTTGGTATTCTTTTGATTTGGGATCAATCCCTTTCAATATGTAGTATGGGATATCATGATCTAGATTTGGCGGAGGAGCAACAACCTTCCTCTTCCTTTTAGCAATTTTCTTCTTCTTTGAACCTTCTGAATCATCAGAATCATCCTCATCATCAGAGTGAGATGACTGAGTTTGGTCATAAGGGTCTAAGGCATCTTGATCAGCCATTTCTTTTGCTTTTAGGGCAGCTTTCTCTCTTTCTTCTTCTAAGGCATCCTGTACCAGAAGAGTATCAAGGTCTAGTCCTGGGGTGTCATCCCAGACTGTAGATCTTTCTTCTTGTTCATCTGTAACTTTCTCTTGCTCAATTGTAACTATCTTGAGGACCAGTTCTTCTTGAGTTTGCTGTTCTTGAGCTGGATCTGTAGCAAAAGGGAGACAAAATTGTTCTAAATGGGCTAGAAACATTCCTTCAAGATACTCACAGGTTAACATGTTAGTTATCAGGTTAGTAAATTGAGATAAAGAATTATCTGCAGGATTTCCTAACTCCCATAAGTAATCTAGAAAGGAGGTAATGACTCCTTCCAAGTATAGGGCAATAATGGGAGTGGAGGATTCTTCAAGACAAACTTTACAAGCAAATTCTGCTTCCAAGATAACATCAGCTGGCCTCTGTCCTGAGACTTGAGCTACTTGAACAACTGCTGGAGGAGAGACTAGGGGAAGTCCTGAGACATCTTCCTGGAACATCTCCCCCTGCCTGATTTCAGTGGGTACTAAACTCAGGCCCCTAAGTGAAGAGGGCTCAGCAGAGTTGGAGAGGGCATTGATGGTTGATGTATGGGAAGAAATGGAAGAGACAAGTGGGTAAATTGCTGCTTCAATCATGGATTTGATTGAAGGAGTAATTAGCTCCAAGATGCTGGCTATGAAGGCTGGTGTGATTTCAAAAGAGGTGGATGGGGGAATCACAATAGATGGAAGATCATTAGGGATGATGTTCTCCTGATGAGATGCAGATGCATGAGCTGGTGATGGAGATGCAGATGTATGAAGATCAATATGATCTTGATGTGAAATTGGTGACTGAGGTGGAGTTGGTAGAGTCTCAGACGCCAACAGATCAAAACTAGGATATGAAATCCCAGCAAGATGTGAAGGGGGTGGAGATGCTGGTGGTGATGTATGGAGAATAGTTGAAGAATCCAGTGGAAGAGAGGCAGTGGATGTAGATGGCACTTCAGTAGAAGTGGATGGTAATGCAGTTGAAGTAGATGGAAATGCAGATGAAGGTGGAATGGGGGGAATGGAAGAGCCTTCTTCAGGTAGGTGGGGAGTGACTGGTACAGTCCTGGTGCTCTCAGATGTAACAGGAGAAACCCCAACAGGTGAGGGCTTTTGAATATTCCTTCTCCACTTTATGAACAAAGTGGGATCCATCTTCTTGGTTGCATTTATAGAAGTTGAAACCGTTCCCAATAGTTGAGGGTACTTCTCTCTTAGAAATATTCCAATTACCCTTCCAAGGGTTACTTCTTTCTTAGAGTTCTTCTTATTGATCAAATCAAAAACTATTCCTGCCCAGTTGATTACTTTCTTGTTGATAATGTCACACATTAAGGAAAACTGCTGCCTTGTAATATTGTCGTGAGCAGAGTGCTTACCCAACAGACTTTGCCAACCAGTTCTGCTAAGAACTTAATCCTCATCGGAAACTTTACTTTCAGTAACTTAGAAGGAATGCCTTCGGCATGACCTAGCTCGACGAGCATCCTTCCACACTCTTGAGTATCTTGGTCATACTCCTCTTGACCATTAATCAAATAAAAAATCTCAGTCAAGACGGCAGGAGTCAAAGTTACCTCCTCGCCGCCGATGTTCCCGGTCATCGATTCGTCACTGGATGACGATGTGAAGACCCATTCTTTAATCTCTGGAATATTAATCTTAATCCTTGTGGACATCAACTTTTCTAGTCCTTGATCCTTGCACAGCTTGAGTATCTTTAGAATCTCAGCATCGCAGGCGCTGAACGAATCAAAGTCCACGCTGAACCCGGCGTCAAACTTCATCACCGTCAGAAAAGCTGGAGCAATCGCCATCGATTTGGTCGGAGAAGACGAGAGAAACGAAGAGCAAAGAGTGCGGGGCAGAGCTCAAGTCAAACCTTACAAGCAGGAATGAGGAATACAAAAAGACGAGCTCTGTCGACTATAAAAATAACGACCTATTAACCTAGGTCGACCATCAGTTTTATTTTAAAATGACAATCGTCGACCTATTTTAACAGATAGTAGAAGCGATAGTCGAACTGTCGTTCGACGATCGTTTCCTGAAGCAGAGTAGTCGAGCAATCGTTCGACTATTTCTGTCTTCAAAAGCAAATGAGCCGGCATCAACCATAGGTCGACGATAGGCTCAACTTGTTCAACTATCGTCGAACGTCGTTCGACGATCTTAAAACAGATTTCAACAAAGGCAGAAGTCACACTTAGTCTTTTCCATTTATCATGCCTAGTTGAATAAAAAAGAACAGATGCTTCTGTTCATCTAAGGGCTTGGTGAAAATATCACCTCTCAGAAGGTCAGTGGATATGAACTCAAGGCTGATCTTGTTCTTTTCCACACAATCTCTTAGAAAATGGCGTCTGATCTCAATGTCCTTGGTCCTAGAGTGGTGTACAGGATTTTGTGCTATGGAAATAGCACTGGTACTATCACACATGATTTTTGTGTTCTTGTGTGGGTACCCATAATCCAAAAGCTTGTTTTGAATCCACAGGATTTGGGAACAACAACTAGCAGCTGCTATATATTCAGCCTCTACAGTTGAAGTTGAGACAGAAGCCTGTTTCTTACAGAACCAAGAGACTAATCTCTCTCCCAGGAACTGACATGTTCCTGAGGTACTTTTCCTGTCAACTCTACAACCAGCATAGTAAGAATCAGAGTATCCAATTAACTCAAATTCTGTTTCTGCTGGGTACCACAGTCCTAAATTTGGACATCCCTTCAGGTATCTCAAAATTCTCTTGAGAAGAATCAAATGAGATTCCTTGGGGTTGACCTGGAATCTAGCACATAGGCATGTGGCAAACATTATATCTGGTCTACTTGTAGTTAAATACAATAGGGAACCAACAATTGCCCTATTGTTTTTCTGATCAACTGGCTTACCCTGATCATCAGAATCTATAACTACATTAGTAGCCATGGGTGTATGCATTGCTGAAGCATCAGCCATCCCAAACTTCTTTACCAATTCCTTGGCATATTTGGATTGGGAGATGAAGATGCCATCAGCATCTTGCTTTACTTGGAGACCAAGAAAGTAAGACAGCTCACCCATACTACTCATCTCAAACTTAGAATGCATCAGGTCTGAGAACTTTTTGCAAAGTTTGGGATCAGTGGAGCCAAAAAAAATATCATCCACATAGACTTGAACTAACAGGATAGTGTCCTTGTGATGCTTGACAAACAGGGTTCTATCAAATACTCCCCTAACAAAGTTGTGCTCTAACAGGAAACTAGCTAGAGTCTCATACCAGGCTCTGGGTGCTTGCTTAAGTCCATAAAGAGCTTTTTGCAACTTATAAACAAATAAGAGTTGAGTTGAAGAGACAAACCCAGGAGGTTGTTCAACAAACACCTCTTCCTTTATCTCACCATTTAGGAATGCACTCTTGACATCCATCTGAAAAACCTTAAACTTCATATAGGCTGCATAGGCTAGAAAGATCCTTATTGCCTCTAGCCTTGCAATAGGGGCAAAGGTTTGGTCATAGTCTATACCTTCCTCATGTCTATAGCCCTGAGCTACAAGCCTAGCATTGTTCCTTACAATAATTCCTTAGGCATCCAACTTGTTTCTAAACACCCACTTGGTGCCTATGATCAGTTGGCCTTTAGGTCTTGGAACCAAAGTCCATACTTTACATCTTTCAAATTTATTAAGCTCCTCTTGCATAGCAATGATCCAGTGGGGATCTAGCTCAGCATCTTTTATGGTGAGGAGCTCAATCTGTGAAAGGAAACAAGCATGCATCACATCCTGTCTTAATTGATGTCTTGTTTGCACACCAGCTGATATGTCACCAATCACTTGAGATGTAGGATGATCCTTAAGTGTGACAATATCAGCAGGTGGGATGTGATGTTCAACAACAGTTTGGATTAATTCCTCTTGGGGAATAGGATCAACTGTTGGTGGTACAACAACTGCTTCCACAGTGTCTCCATCACTGTCTGAATCAGTGATATAAAGAGTTGAAAGAGGGAGAATCTCTTGAGTGACATCTTTGCATTACTCAGGTACCTGCAATGAGCTTGAGGAAGGATAAGTTTCCTTCTCCTTGTAAAACATCTTTGACTCATCAAAGAAAACATGCACAGACTCATCTATTTTTAGAGTTGATTTGTTAAACACCCTATAAGCTTTGCTTACTTGGGAATATCCAAGAAAAATTCCCATTAAAGCTTTTGCTTCAAACTTTCTAAGGTATTCTTTGTTGTTATTGTTAATATACACTACACAACCAAAGACTCTAAAATAATTAATTTTAGGTTTCTTTCCTTTAAGAAACTCATAAGGAGTTTTACTCTTAAGCTTGTGTATAAGACATCTGTTCAAAACATAATTAGCTGTGCTAACAGCTTCTGCCCAATAAGAGAGAGGCATGTTAGCATCTACCATCAATGTTCCTGTAGCTTCAATTAGGGTTCTATTCTTCCTTTCCACTACCCCATTTTTTTTGGGAGTTCTAGGAGAAGTGAAGCTATGTTTGATACCTTCTTTCTCACAAAATTCTTGCATGAGAAGAGACTCAAACTCAGTACCATGATCACTTCTGATCAAGGCCACACGAGTAGAATACTCAGTTTGCACACATAGCAGAAAGACTGTAAGAACTTTGAAGTTATCAGCCTTAGTTCTCAAAAAGAACACCCAAGTGAACCTAGAGAAGTCATCTACAATCACTAAAGTGTAAAACTTCCCTCCTAGACTCTGTACATTTATTGGGCCAAAAAGGTCCAAATGTAATAAATACAGGATTTTAGGTGAATCACTTTTATTTACAGATTTAAAGGAATTTTTGGTTTGCTTGCCTAATTGACAAGCCTTGCATAGGATTTCCTTCTTGTAGGGGCAAGAAGGTAAACCTCTAACAAGGTTATTTTTAGATAACCTAGATATATTCTTGAGGTTAACATGGCTAAGCCTCCTATGCCATAAGGTGTTATTATTTGTTACTTCATTAAACAGGCAAATTTCAGATTGAGTTGAATTAAAATCTACTAAATAAATATTACCATGTCTAATGCCTACTAACACTACATTACTATTTAAAGTAATATTGCAAAGAGTGACAGTGAAAGATACCTGATAACCTGCATCACATAATTGGCTTACTGAGATTAGGTTGTGCTTCAGTCCAGTTACATATGCAACCCTTTTGAATGTTACTGCTCCAATGGAAAACCTACCATATCCTTCTGTTTGACCACAGCTGGAATCCCCAAAGATCACCTTTGGTCCAAGCTTGGCCTTGTATCTTGACAGATTTTCTTTGTTTCCTGTCATGTGTTTGGAACATCCACTATCCAAATACCATTTTTCTTTAGTAATTGGATAGGTCTTCTCCTGTAAATTAAAAAGTTAGACATTATGGACCAAGACAACCTTGGGTCCATTATTCTTCACATAATGAAAGCTTGAGATAAAAGAATAAGCAGGCTGAGGTTTATATACTAAGGGATAGGATCTCTTAGGTGGAATACTCCATGCAGTTGATGGGTCAATAAACCTAGTGTTTCTATTTACATTAGGATTTCTAAGTTTCAGGTTGTTATTTTGAAAATCATATTGAGATCGTCGATCATCGTTCGACGATCGATGCTCAGATCGTCGAGCATCGTTCGACCATTGAGACTTCGATCGTCGAGCATAGTTCGATGACTTTTGTAGTTCTTTAAATTTTTGTTTTCTCTTTTCTCTCTTAGCCTTATTTAAAGCTTTGTTAACTTGAATTACTTGCTCAGTATTCTTTATTCCATCAGCTGAAATAAAGTTTACTGGAGTTGAAAGATGGTTTTTAAGAACCAAGGGGGGTTCACTTGGTGAAGCTCCTAAGCCTAGTTTGTTATTACCTGTCCTAGTGTTTGACATGCTAGTAATTTCTAGTAGCTTAAGACTTCTACCATTTAGAGATTCTTCTAATCTTTTGGATTTGGCTAGTTCAGTTTTAAGAAATTTGATTTCTTCACTACATTTAGTGAGTTCAGCTTCTAGCCTAGTATTTTCATTAGAGATGGTTTCTGATTTTGCTATCCTATTTCTAAGCTCCTTAATTTCTTTTTCTGAGCGAATTAAAGCTAAACATAGAGATTTAAATTCAGATCTAAATTCAGCAGAAGTAAAATCATAAGAAGACAATACCTGATCTTTTGTAGGCATTTCTTCTTCATCAGAACTCTCTGCAGCTGAATGATTGCTGCAGGCATCAATTGCCATTAGGCAAATTTCCTTTGCCTTCTTCTCTTCTTCATCTTCACTGGAGCTTGAGGAGGAAGATTCCTCATCTGAATCACTCCAGGTTTCAGCAACAAATCCTTTCTCCTTCTTTTTATTTTTGTAGGAGGAGGACTTGGAGTGCTTCTTCTGATGTTCTTTTTCTTTTCTCTTATCCTTGTTCTTTTCCTCTGGACACTTTGGTAGAATGTGTCCAGGTTTCCTACAGCCATAACAGATAATTTCTTTAGCAGGTGATCTATCATACCTTGGCTTATCTTTATATCTTGAAGACTTCTTTCTGAAGTCCTTTCTGCCCATCTTAAGAAACCTTTTGGCAAAGAGTGCCATCAGCTCCTCATTGGATTAGCTTCCTTCAGAAGCATCAATAGCTTTGAGATCAAGATTTTGCTCTTTCCTTTTTGGAGTGGGAGTCTTAGCTTCAGCTTCAGCTTCCCTGGACTTTAGAACTTGCTCAAAAGATTTGAGCTTGCCAAGGAGGGCTTCAGTTGAGATCTCAGTAGTACTTCTGGCCTCCTTGATGGGCCAGATCCTAAGATCCCATGTGGTGGGGAAGCACATCAGTATCTTATCATTTACCTCTGTCAATGTTATCTCCTTATCAAGAGTTCTCAGCTCATTGATGATGGAGCTGATCCTGGTGTACATAGCTTCAACTGATTCATCTTCAGTCTTCTTGAAGTTTTCATATTGAGATATAAGGTTGGACCTTCTGTCCTTCCTCTCATCAGCTGAACCAACTATAATCTGGTTCAGTGAGTCCCACATGGCTTTTGCAGAAGTGCAATCAGCCACTTTCTGAAAGGTTTCATCAGACATGGTCTGAGCCAGAATATTCATAGCTTTTGCATCAGCTATTTTTGCTTTCTTGTATGCATCATTGTAGTCTGTAGGTGTCACTGCACTGAGATTTGTGGATGTTGTAGCAGTGGCTGTAGTAGGTGGTGTTGGAGGTCCTGTCAAAATAGAAGAAAAAATATCTTCATCAATAGAATTCATATATAACTTGATTCTTGCCTTCAAGATGCTGAACTTAGCTAAGTTGCACACTGGAGGTCTGGTGCTAGAATAATCCTTGTACTGGGCCATGAAGTGAATGTCTATAAACTTGGTATCTAACTAGATCTTGTGACTCAGGTGTTAGCCTGTACAGTCAGTCAACCTCCCTTTGATACCAATTGAAAGTGAGGATAGATAAAACTCTAGAGGGGGGGGGGGGTGAATAGAGTATTCAAAAATTTGAGCTTCTTCTTAACTCCCTTAGAGTTAGTTTACGGAATGAGTATATAGATATTTTAAACCCTAGAGCCTAACACAAAGTGTGGTGCACAAGAGAAAGCTAACTGTAATTACAGTTTCTGCTTTAGTCCTATCACAGCAACTAGCAGTCCTAGTTAGTTCTACTCATAGCCATAGTGCAATAATTAAAGTAAGCAATACAGACAACACAAGAGGTTTATAGTGGTTCCCTCTAAATAGGTACATCCACTCTTCTACCACCCTGATAGGAATCCACTATAGGTTTTTGTTCAGGTTCCCTACCACAAACTGATCTGGTTCAGGTAGATCAAGTAAACCTTTGAGCTTTTGATCGGGAGCTCAAAATCCAACACAGGTTTTTGATCAGGTGCCCTGCTACCAAGGTTCACTTTTGAAGGGAGTAATAACCCTTTGTACAAGAGGGTGAGAGAGTTAGAATGTCTTCTCTATTTTAAAAAAAAGATTAGAGAAGCCAGTGGATTGCACAGAGCTAGAAAACTCTAAGGAATCAAGGCTCCCCCTGGCTTAGAGAATATCCAGGAAGAATTCTTGCTTCAGGGTGCAGGAACTCTTCTGAACTCTTGACAGATATAATCTGTTGTCTTGAAGTTCTTGAAGGAGAAGCTTGAAGAAGACTCTTGATGAGAAAGGGTTGTTCTTCTTCAATCAGCTTTTCTTTCTTCTTTTTCTTCTTGTTGAGGCACTGAGTGTGAATGTTCCTGGAAGAAGGATGAAATCGGGATTTGAAGAAGAATGCTGAAGAAAGTAGTTCTTCTCAGTTGAATGTGAAATGATCTAAGAGTTGTATCTTCTTCTTTTGAACCTGTATATGAACTAGTGTATGTGTCTTTGTGTATATCTCTCTATGTATGTATATTTATATCAAAACTTCTTTCAAAAGAGCTCTTTATATATTAGCCTTTGTAACAACTCTAATTCTTTGTCTTCTTCTGAGATCTGCAATCTGGGCTGCAATAAGCACAATACAAAATATAACCTGCAGAAAGACATCCTATAAAGGGATAAAGCTTTCTGAGAAGCTGCATAATCAATCTGATAAAAGAATACTAGAGAAAGTCACATCAGACGAAACTCTTTACGGCCAGAGATGACTTTTGTGTCTAACAACTATAAAGGACAGTATGACAGATAAAGCATAAAGATATGTCAACTAATAACACAAAAGACTTTGTCAGAGTAGAGCTTGACTTATGCAAAAAGAATGGGGCAAAGATTTCCTTGATATGTAAGCATAAAATCAATGATATAATCTTTAATAAAATATGCAAGATAAATAAGAAATAGATCACAGAAGAAAAGGAATATAATATCTCTAAAAGCAGACAAACAAACGTCGAACGATCCACAAAGATCGTCGACCGAACCACAGAGATCGTCGACCTAACTACAGAGCAGATAGTCGACCTATCAGAACAGATAGTCGAGCTAAAAGATAGTTGAGCTATCAAGACAGATAATCAAACTATCACAACAGATAGTCGAGCTTAAAGATAGTTGAACTATCACAGAGATAGACGATCTGCTGACTGACAATAGTCGACCAACTGATAGACGAAAGTCGATCGGTTGATAGATGAAAGTCGAGCGGCGTTCGACTATAGTCGAAACCAAAAACAACTTAGCCAGATTTCCACTGGATAAGTGACAACTCTACAACTAAGGGAATCTAACCTAATAACTAACCTTTGACCATAGATAAATATTGGGTCAAGAAACTAATTGAGAAGACTTAACATAAATCCAAACTAGGGTACCAACAGTCATGTTCGACCCAGGAATGAGAAATTTTGGACAAATCCAAACCGTTCGTTTTCTTTAAAGAAGATCTGATGGTTCAGGTGTTATCCTACGTATCTAAATCCGGGATTAGGAGGTTTATTCCTCGTTTCACATAATCCATTCTCTTTCTAAAAGTGTTAGAGAGAAGAGAGAGCAAGGAGGAAGGAGGAGGAGGAATCTTGCCGCCGGCGGAGCATCGGAGCATCGAATCGAGAACCGAGATCGGATCTACGGAGGAAATTCCATTACGAAGCTTTCCATCCTGATAGTTTCCCGTAGGGAAAAAGCGAACTTCATGGGTAATGATTCTCTACTTAAGCATGTGAAGCTCTCCTTCTTTTGCATAAGGAAACCTACTCCAGCGATTGTGCGGTGGGTGTGAGGTATTCCTTGGGGTAGGTGTGAATAATCCCCCTTGTGTTGTATATAGAGTCCAGAATCGAAGTACGGACATAGGCATTGTGTGTGAAGCCTACCAAGACATGTTGGTCTGAATCTGTGATGTTGCATATTATATGGATTACCAGAGAAGACTCCGTGCTATGTGTTGTTCGGGTTTCTACACGGTAGATTGCAGCAGGGATCCTTGGGGATTAACTCCAAGGCACACCCGGAAAACTGAGCGGAAACATAGTTTTGCTAACTTGGCGACCGGGGAGCTAGCCTTGTACATAACTTGTTTATGTGATGATTGGAATGTATTAGGATTCGGGAGAAGCTTGGCCCGCGCATACGTCTTAAAGTGACTAGGTGGAGTGAGCAACGGGCAAGTGGAAGTGGACCTACACTATGCGGTTCGGTGCTAGAGGCCAAAAAGTGGAACTTAACATTGGCATAGTCGAGAGTCTTAGACTGTGGTCAGAAAGACTAAAATGCTCACGATGTTGCCATCCCGAGGATGGTGGTGAAGCCACAAAATTGACCAGATTCACCGATAATGAGCCCTGAGTGCACAGCGTGTTTGGCCGTGCGAGCCTACACCTATGACAAAGTATGTTTGCACTTTATTATTTAGCTGGGCTAATGAAATGCAGGGAAGGAGTACCGTCATCCCAAGTAAGGGGCGGGGGTCTTTATAATTTGGTCAGCTTTTACTGACTGTTGCTTTGTTTGCCACCGTGTGGTGGAATGCTGCTTGTAGGTTCTGCGGAGCCAAGTACCAAATAGCAGGTTGAAGCCCAGGTTGTTGTGTTGGCCCTCGAAGGCCAAAGCAAATTATTGTTTTATTTTTGTCATGTGTGGCCGGCCTGCTAGCCGATGTATGTAAAACATTACTTTGTTAAGTGAACTCTTGTAAGGCCATAAGGCCAAGTAATTTCGGTGTATTTGTTATTTCATTCCTATAGTAGTAAGTGGACATTCATGATAGTTGTGTTTCAATTATGGGTTCTTTCAAACTATGTAAAAGCTTCCGCTAGAATCATCTGAGTTAGGGAGAGTAGTTGTAGTTGACTTTTGATATTCTTTTGTAACCATTCTGACTATCCGTGCTATATGGCGTCGAGTTCCAGCTGGACCTTTTGTTATATGCCATACGATGGATGGGGGTGTTACAATTTGGTATCAGACTAAGGTTTCGGTCTTCTTTATTTGAATTCATCAGCGAATTCTTTTAAGGGGAGGTGAGCACATATATGTGCATTATCGTTATAACATAAAAGAACCTATGAATGTCCACTTAGGAATAAAAAATACACTTATTTTGAGGAACCTGAGTGTTCCAATGATTGATTTTAGGAATCTGTTTGTCTCCTAATCAAGGGTTTATGTTTCTATAGGTAACTAGGAGCGGTGCTAGGGAATAAGAACGTCCGCAAACGGCGGAAATTAGTCACTGAATAACATGCTACAACACCTCCTTCAACAGAAACCATCAAATTGGTGGCTGAAGCAGTCTTTACTATGATAAATGACCAACCTACAAGGCAAGTGCAGCACGCACCACCTGTTAATGAGCAAGAACCGATTAGGGTGTCAGAGCCGGGAGTCGTAGAATGCGTGGCAGTTGATCAAGTAGCACCAAGGAGAGCTACGGAGAAACAGCTCAAGCATATAATGAGCTTTAATCCTCTGGTGTTCGACGGGATTGGAATGCCAACTCAAGCTGAGGACTGGCTCTCTATGATGAAGAGAGTCTTTACGGCCATAGAAACAGTGGAGTGGCAAAAGACCACCATAGCGACCTTCCTATTGGCTGGTGAGGCGAGGCAATGGTGGGATGAGTTGGATTTTCATCTCTTAGTGGGAAGGCAACTTTCTGATGTGCCTATGAAGGAATTCTCAAGGTTGTTCTTGGCCAGATATATACCCTTTGCTCAGAAGCTTGATATGGAGAATTAGTACCTTGGTTTGACTCAGGGAAAGAGAAGCGTGGATGAGTATCTCCACGAGTTTACACGATTGGGTCGTTATGCTGGTGTGATGTTTACTTAGGATGAGCGGAAGACCAATCGATTCTATGAGGGTCTACGTGGTAACCTACAATTACTCCTTATCGGGCCTTAGGCGCAGCGCTTCCTAGCCTTGGTTAATTCGTCCTGGTCAATGGAAAAGGTCGTGAAGAAAGTACGAGAGAAGAAGGACCCAGGGGAAAAGAAGTCAGAGTTCAAAGTGCCGAATACAAAGTCGGGTTTCCTCAAATAGAACAAGAAGCACAAGACTTCGAGCTCAGCCTCTTCGTCCAGTGCAACAGGAGCAACCACAAGTCGAGTCCTTGGATCTTGCTACAACTGTGGAAAGATGGGGAATTTTGCTCGTGAATGTTGGAGAGGACGTGCAAAGTCCGAGACGAAGCTTGGAGCATCTTATGAAGAAAAAGGGAAGGCAGTGGAGTCAACCGCATCCCACCATGCTCCAGCCCATCCTAGAGTATATAATCTTGGTTTGCAAGGGGCAATAAAACAAGCTGACGTGGTGACAGGTATGAGTTAATATAGCATTTTAGCTTTATGTAGTTGTTACCTTTTTACATGTTAGCTTATAAATGTTAGTGCTAGGCTTTATGTTAATTTTCGATTGTCCGGCAAGAGCCCTGTTTGATACTGGAGCTTCGCACTGGCTCTCGGAGAAGCGAGCATGCATTGATTGCAACCGAAAGGAGTTTAAGTTGGGACTGAATACTGATTAGGAGACTATGTTTGCGGGCATGAAGGGGTCGAGCAAGGTTTTGATGTTGGCTCTTCAGGTGATTAAGGCAGTTCGGTCTGGGGCAGAGCTGTTTGTCACAATTGTGCAGGCGTCAATGCCTAAACCTTGTTTTGCAGTATTTCAATTGTGTCCGATTATCCTGATGTGTTCCCAGATGATCTCCCTAGAGCCCCTCCTCAGTGGGAGATTGATTTTACAATATAGCTAGTGCCAGGTGCCAAACCGGTGTCATGCTCTCCGTATCGGATGGCGCCTAAGGAGATGGCGGAGCTGAAGGTGTAACTATAAGAGTTGTTGGAACAAGGGTATGTGCGTCAAAGTTCGTCGCCTTGGAGCGCACCGGTCCTCTTCGTTAAGAATAAGGATGGGAGCTTGCGACTTTGTATCGACTATCGGGAATTGAACAAGCTTACGAAAAAGAATAAGTATCTGATCCCAAGGATTGACAATCTATTTGATAAGTTAGTTGGGTCAATAGTATATTCGAAGATAGATCTGAAATCAAGATACTACCAATTAAGGATAAGGGAAAGCGACATTCGAAAAACAATGTTCAGCACGCAGTTTTGGCATTACGAGTTCATGGTCATGCTGTTTGGGTTGACAAATGCGCCATCCATGTTTATGGATCTAATGAACAGGACGTTCAAAGAGTACCTGGACCATTTCGTGATAGTATTGAGGAAGAATCAGTTATATGCTAAGTTCTCCAAGTGTGAGTTCTGTTTATCCTCGGTAGCGTTCCTTGGTCATATTATTAGTGGAGAAGGGATAGCGGTGGATCTGGCGAAGATAGTTGTGATACGGGAGTGGCCTGTGTTGACTACAGTGGCGGAAGTCCGGAGCTTTCTGGGGCTTGTCGGCTTCTACATGAGCTTCGTAGCGATCTTCTTGCAGATAGCGCTACCACTCACGACATTGACAAGGAAGGATCAAAAGTTTGTGTGGTCGCTGGAGTGCGTGTAGGCTTTTTGAAGAATTGAAAAGGTAGTTGACCACGACGCCTATTTTATGTTCTCCAAGTGGGACCGAAGGGTTTGAAATTTATAGTGATGATTCGGGTAATGGTTTGGGCTGTGTTCTTCTATAGCTTGGGAGTTTGATAGCCTATGGATCACGATAATTGAAGGTTTACGAGAGGTATTATCCGGTCCATGACTTGGAGTTAGCGGCCGTTATATTTGCTCTGAAGCTATGGAGTCACTATCTTTACGGTGTGAAGGTCGATATCTACACCGATCATAAGATCCTGAAGTACTTGTTAGATCAGAGGGACCTGAACATGAGGCAGCAGGGGTGGATGGAGTTCCTGGGGGACTACACCTTCAAGATACATTATGTGTCTGGGAAAGGAAATATAGTGGCTGATGCATTGAGACGCAGGGCTCCTGCGCAGGCCAGCTGGTTGGCGGTACATGATGAGAGTTTGGTCCGTGATTTGGAGGCATTGGAGATCTCTTGCGTCGACAAACAGACAAGTGTCGAGGCGAAATTGTATTTTACAGAGGTGTAGTATGACCTAGCTGATAGAATTCGGCACGCTTTGGTTTAAGATAGCAGCATGAAGCAGATCTTAGATGAAGCATTGGATGGGTCAATTTCCCAATTTGTTGTTGAGGATTGACTGCTATGGAAGGATGGTCGCCTATGCGTCCCTAGTGCGGATAATCTTCGGGAGGAGTTGATGTATGAGGCTCATCATACCAAGTACTCAATCCACCCGAGGAGCACGAAGATGTATAAAGACATGAATAAGTTATTTTGGTGGCCAGGATTGAAGAAGGATGGAGCACTTTATGTGTCGAAGTGTCAAACTTATGCCTTGGTTAAGGCGGAGTGCCAGAAGCCCGGAGTTTTCTTGAAGTCCTTGCCTATCCCAAAGTGGAAGTTTGACACATTTCTATGGATTTTGTGCATGGTTTGCCAAAGTCGTAGAGGGGAAACAATGCCATCTGGGTGGTCGTAAATAGATTGACGAAAGTGTCTCACTTCATCCCGAACAGGAAGGAAGATCCGGTGGAAAAGTTAGCAAAACTCTATGTGGATAATATTGTACGATTGCATGGTGTGCCCCACAATATTATACGATTGCATGATGCATAAATTGTTGGGAACTAAGCTAAGTTTCAGCACAGCCTTTCATCCGTAGACGGATGGTCAGACTGAGAGGGTCAATGGGACGATGGAAGTCATGCCTCGCATATGCGTCTTGGATTTTAAAAAGTAGTGGGAAGATCACCTATACATGGTGGAGTTTGCATATGACAACAGCTAGCAAGTGAGTATTGGAATGGCGTCTTTCGAGGCCTTGTATGGGTGAAAGTTTCGCACACCGTTGTCTTGGTTGGAGACAGGCGAGTCGAAGTTATACAAACTTAAAGCGGTGGAAGACGCCACTTCAATGGTACGTACAATTCAGGAATTGTTGAAGATCACTCAGGACAGGCAGGCAAAATCTTATAATGCCAAGCATAAGAACGTATCAAGCCATTCAAGGGTGTCTCACTGGTTCGACGCTTGAATAATCTGAGTCCGATATACCTTTGACCGTTTGAGATCCTAGAGCGGGTTGGCAAAGCAGCGTATCGATTGAAGCTGTCAGTGGAGTTGATTGGGCTACACGATGTGTTCTACATATCGGTATTGCGGAAGGCGGTGCAAGAGCCTTCACAGGTCTCTGCGGACGATCAAGTGTCGGTTGATAATGGTTTTACGACAAAGGTCAAACCAGTACGCATTGAAGACTTTGAAGTCAAACGACTCCGCAATAAGTAAATCTGAATGGTTAAAGTCCATTGGGATAACTGGGGACGTGAGTAGCTTTCATGGGAGCGAAAGCACACTATGTTGGAGGAATACCCCGAGTTATTCCACTCAGGTAACATTTAAAATTTTTGTTCCTTTACATAATTTCGGGACAAAATTCTTTTAGGGGGGAAATTTGTAATGCCCCAAAAATCGTAATCGAACCGGTTGCGTCCTAAGGAAATTTTGGTGCTAAAATAGGGGTACACGGCCTGGGACAAGGGCGTGTCCAAGGCCGTGTCTTTTTCTATGTTGGCCAGCTGTGTCCAGTGAGGGATACAGCAGGAAACACGGCTTTGAACAGTATTGAAACAGGCGTGTCAGGAGTGACACGTGCGTGTCCTTACCCGTGTCACTACTCGTGTCATGCTCGGGTTGAAAACTGGGTTATGACGTCTGAAGTACACGGTCGTGCTACACGGGTGTGTACTTGTCGACACGGGCGTATACTGGTCTACATGGGCGTATTTATACCCGTGTCCCCCAAGGGACGTGAAGGGTGGCATTACAGTTATTTGTGACACGACCCTAGGTCACGGGCGTGTCGGGACCCAACACAGGCATGACAGGTTAAGACACAGGGCCTCTATCTCGACCCATGTCCTTTTTTGTGCTTGATGATCGTTCCTAGATTGAGGCACACGACCTGATACACAACCGTGTGCAAGGCCGTGTTTGGCCCAGGAATGTGAAATTTTGGACAAATCCGAGCCGTTCGTTTTCTTTAAAAAAGATCTGACGGTTCAGGTGTTATCCTACTGGTCTAAATCCGAGACAAGGAGGTTTATTCCTCATTTCACTTAATCAATTCTCTTTCTAAAAGAGTTAAAGAGAGGAGAGAGCAAGGAGGAAGGAGGAGGAGGAATCCGGCCGCCGACGGAGCATCGGAGGACCGAATCGAGAACCGAGACCATATCCGCGGAGGGAATTCCCTTGCGAAGCTTTCCATCCGGATAGTTTCTCATGGCGCAAAAGCAAACTTCAAGGGTAACGATTCTCTACTTGAGCATATGAAGCTCTCCTTCTTTTGCATAAGGAAACTCGCTCCCGCGAGTGTGTGGTGGGTGTGCGGTGTTCCTTGGGGTAGATGTGAATAGTCCCCCTTGTGTTGCATTTAGAGTCCGGAATCGAAGTACGGACATAGGCATTGTGTGTGAATCGTGTAACGTCCCATTTCCAGCTAGACCCCTAGGAGTGGTTTTGTCATGACTAAGTCATGACGAAACCCTAATAAGCCCAAGAAGACCAAGTGATCTTAGGCTTGAAGGTGGAGATCACCATGGTCTGAAAATAGTAGAATTCTAAACACTAGTTTAGGATGACCATAGGGCTTCACCATGACTCCATGACCCCACCACAATATCCCTAAACTATTGGAAGGTCCATTAGAGCCCTAAGGGTCCATTGAAATCAACCCAAAGTGGTCAAATTGACCTAAGACCACCATAGGCCTCAATTGGGCAAGGTGCCCTAACAAAGGGCAATATGCCCCTAATATGCCCAACCAACCCTACCTAAGTCTTCCTAGACCTTAAGTGAGGTTGATGAGTCACCAAGGACCCATTGGGGGCAACCCAAGAGGCTAAGTTGACCCAAGTCAACTCTAGCCCCAAAGTGGTCAAAGTGCCCTTACTCGCCATGACCGCTTCAAGAAAGTGCCCTTACTCGTCAAGTGACCTCCAAGGTGCCAAGTCAACCATACCCAACCCTACCTAGACCTTAGGGGAAGCCAATGGTTCACCAAGGACCCATTGGGGTCAACCCAAATGGTCAATTTGACAAAGGTCAACTCAATCCTTGAAATAGGTCAAATTAGCCCAAATGGGCTAACTCAAGCTCAAGCCCATTTCCCACACTTGGGCTAACCTCATTATTATTATTCATATGGGTTATGGGCTGCCAATAGGCTAGGGAGATGAACAAATTCGGCCTTGATGACAAGGAGAGAGAAAACTCCATTTTATCCTTTAATGGAGGAGAGAGAAAGTGGTTTAAAGGGGCCATTCATGGCCAAGGGAGACCAAGGGCCTCTCAAATTGATTCCAAGGGCTGAATATATTCTCCCTCATCAGTTTTGAGGTGTTGGAAAGCCATGGCCAGCCACCAATGTGGCTGAATTAAAATCCTCCAATAAGGAAGAGAGAGAAAGTGAGAAAAAGAAGGTCATTCATGGCGGGGAAGGTGAATCACCCCTCCATTCTTAACCAACTAATTAGTATTCATCTCTCCTATCAGTTTTTAGGAGTTTTCAAATGAATTGGTACCAAGGGGAGGTGAATTTCAAGGGGTTTTCCCCATGGCCGAAATTCACCTATAATGACCATTAATGGTTTGAAGGCATGACCCTTCCTCTCCCCCCCCCATTTCACCCTTTTAAAAGCTTCCCTAGGCCAAGCGAAATCATTTCCACCATCCCACTTAAGAAAATGAGTGAGTTCGCTGTAGCATTATAGAGCATCGGAAGGCTCCACCGTCGTCCATGGAGCACCACCACCAAACCCGTTGGCAAGCACGACTAAAGGTCCTTCTCTACTCCTCTCTACGTGGGTTAGATATTTAGATCAAATAGGAAGGAAATCGGGCTCCATTGAGCCTGATTGGAGAAGAAAAATTTCAGAAATTTTCATGGATTTTCATCCATGTGGGATCGCCGGAAACCGCAACTCCGGCGGCCATGCCACCGCCCGGTGATAGCCCCCACCTCAACGAAGGTGGTGGCGGTGGTGGCCGGCCAGGGAGGTGGACGGGTGGCCGGGAAATGAGCTTGGAATAGGCTCCAGGTTCGGCCAATCTCAACCCTTGGCTGGAGGAAGAAGATGACCAGGAGCCCCACGATTTGCTTTAAGATCCATGCTGGATCTGGATTTATTATTTCATATTATTTTGATTTCTGTCCTATTTAATAGGTAGTTTTAAAATAAATATTAGAAATACGTAGGCCCCTCTAAAGGAATAGTGACAAACATCAAAGTTGTAGCCCGTGAAGTCTAGTTTATTTTAAAATTTGTTGGAACCCATTTGGGTAAGTGGTTTGACCGCAACACCCATTTTAGTTGGGTCTATACATAGGCTTGACCAGAACTTGGTTTGAGTGCCCCCACCAATCCAGCCATCCAAATAACTTGAAATTTTTGATGGGGGTCAATCTTAACGATACCTAAAACATATAAAAAAGTGGTAAATTTTGGGGAAGCTTTTTTATAGTTTTTGTAAAAATTTAATAATCCATGAATAAATTAATTAGGTGTTTTAATCATCTCCGAACTCCCCCATATTTGGGTGGGTGGTCTTGGAGGGCATGTTAGGGCTCTGGTAAAAATTTCATCTCATTTGAAGATGTTTTACTAGGTATTGACCCAACCATAGGTATACCCTTATAAGGTTATTTAGGTAAAAGTGCTCTTTTTGGTGTTTGAGTGGTCAAATCCTCTCAACAGAGGCTGATATTTTGGCCAATGATTTTATATGGCATGTAGCACCCTCCAATTGGATTTGGGGTGGTTTGGGGTAGGGTATCCCTAGAACCCTAGGGTAGTCCCTTTTATGGAGATTTTTAGGGTATGAAGGCCTTGGGGTCAAATGACCTTGGAATCACTTGAGACTTAGTGGAAGTGATCATATGGTGGCTATGGTACTCTGGTTGAAGTTTTACTGAATTTGGAAGCCTTTAACTCCCTCAAATCCCTAATCCTAGTTTAGGGCACAAGCCCAATAGTTGGGTTTAGGCAATCAAAACCCCTCACAATAACTTGAAACTTTGGCAGGGTATTTCTTTGATAAAAAGAGTCTTAAAATAATTTTGGTGGAAATTTTGGGCTAATAAAATCAGTACTTCCTTAATAACCCTAGTTGTGTCCTTATGTTTATTTTGCTTGTTATGATATTTCTGTCCACTAAAAAGTTATGAAATTTTGTATTTGGTAGTTTTACATCATGGTAGATCCCTCTGTATTTTTATTGGAATTTTTAGATGATTATTTTAAGTACTTGTTTCTTACATTATGAATTGTGGAATTCTAATCAAAAAATAGATATGGAGCCCAATATTACTAAGAAAATTATGAAACTTGGTCAGTGAGCGTTTTATGTTATTATTTTGGCTCTGGAATTTTCTCATAATTTGTAGATGATTAAAAACAGTACTTACTTCACAAGTCTGTAGATTTGGAAGTTTACATTTAATTGGATTCAGAGCCCCTCATGTGTGAAAAAAATTGTAAAACTTGGTTACTGCTGATGTTAGATCATTATCAGACTTTTGAAATTCTCTTATAATTACAAGATGAGTTTTTATAGTACTTGCTTCATTAACTAATGGTTTTGGAATTAATGGTTATAAATTAAAATTAGGGGCTACTGTTCACTATAAAATTGGGAGAATACTTTTAGAGTGTTTTTAGGCCATGATAAACTTACTAGATTTTTATTATAATTTTTAGAACAATATTGTTGGCCTTTGCTTCCTAAAATGGTAATATTGACTTTATGTTCTAAATTGTGGATTTGGGTCCTAAACATTTCTGAAAATTCTTAGCCCTTGGATTTGCTATAGAAATGTTACATAATATTTATCGTAATTTTTTTGGTGATTTGTTTCTTATTTGAAAGTGCATTTCATGTTCAAAGTAGGGCATTCAGAGTCTTAGGATAATAAGATTAAATGCCCAAATAATTAGGAAAATTATGAAACTCTGGAGTTAGTCTAAATAGGTCATGGTAGACTCCCAGAAATTGTTATGGATCTGTTGGATGAGTGAATGGAGTACCCCTTAGTGGGAGCACCATGTAGCTTAGCACGGTCTGCATATAGTACATAGAACTGAAATAGGCTAGCTCGGAGAGCTTGAACACACTTAGAGGAGTCATACTGAAACAAAAGAGAGGATTGGTCATGGGTAGAAATCAATAATATTAAGTGCCTTGCGAAAGTGAGCTTTGGGATTTAGCCCATCATAGTTCCTAGTGCCCTCGAGAACCCTTCACGGGGTATGCCTTGGGCAGTCCTGGGCTAACGTAAACTGTAGGAGTGATAAATCTTAAATAGCAACTAGAATAACAAGGGGTTCACTTTCACACACCCCGGTGTCTCGGGAAGTCAGTTTGACTAGGTTAATCGAGCGGTAGGCTCGGTGGTTGTGGAAACAGGCGGGATAGCCGGCGGGCTGGAGGCCTGGTTGATAATTGGAATGGACAGGATAGTCCGGGGAGCTTTGGCTCGGTAGATAATACATTAATATTACATGTGCATAAGATATAAGGTGGTGGGTCTTCGTTATTGGAGAGTCGTCGCACCGACACCAGTACGTTGACTCGGCGGGTGTGGTTTTACACTTAGCCAATTAAAGTCCGGTGCGCCAGCCGGCAAGTACGTAAGAGTCCGCTTAGTGCACTAGTGTTGAGGCATACGATAGGTCTGACTGGTAGTGCTGATACTGGTTTAGAGGTGGGCGAGGCCTAACATACAGCTTCCATTTGCCACTACGGAGGTATCCTAGGAGGTTAGGCTCTAGAAAGGGGGAACTAAAGCTCTGTGTACACAGAGTCGGGTGGGTGAGTTGCACTTGCATGATCACATCATAGCATATTTGCATGTCATAGCATCATCATTGCATCAACCCCTGACACCTATTGTATAAAGTGGTATGGGACGCTTTATACAATAGGCCCTGCAAAACGACCCCTTAGCTTATAGGCTTGCGTGAGCATGCTTATAAGTTATGGTTATTTTCCTATGATAAATATTGTGTGCTTGTAAACCGACACCTCATCGTATAAATTGGTATGAGACTTTTTATACGATGGGAGCCTTGCAGAAGATCCTTTAGCTTATATATTTTCATAAAAGTTAAGGTTACATATTTCATGTTCTGTCTTTCATACTTTTATTACTGCTTCTTATTCTCATATAACTGTTAGATTAATTCCGTCGCCACCTGCTTACATTTTTTACTCTCCACCTTCATAGCTTCCCTTTCCTTCTCCCTACTTGGTGCCTAGGAGTCATGGGGGAGGGGTGGGGGATGATAGGACTTAGTCTTTTAGACTAACGGTTTTCAAACCACATCATTTACGGGATCGAGCATTAGGAGCATCAGCACCAGAAGGACAAGGAGGTAGGACATGGGGAGAATTTGTTGCGCATAGCCACTACTACATGGCGAAGGGTAAAGGATGGACTTCAATTTGCTTCCGCTTAGATGTTGAGAGTTACGAGAGTGTTTGT
This sequence comes from Platanthera zijinensis, assembly GCA_039513925.1. Taxonomy (NCBI): domain Eukaryota; kingdom Viridiplantae; phylum Streptophyta; class Magnoliopsida; order Asparagales; family Orchidaceae; genus Platanthera; species Platanthera zijinensis. The sequence goes on from CM077094.1 coordinate 84,581,308, forward strand.
AGTGAGGACATGATGTATTGGGTAGAAGCCCTTCTTTTGTACTCTGATTATTATTATTGTGGACTCTCCCTTCGTGGAGATTTATTTTATATACATGTGACTCTGGTGGACTTGTTTTATATTTACTTATGTTACTGTTCTGCGATCGATGTGGCCGGCAGGATCGGCGTTTTGTAGTGACGACCTTCCTGGGCGTGAAGGTGTCACCGCAAAGCGGCGGTTCGGGGCCTAAGACCCCGGTGTTTTAAAAAGAAAAAAAAGGGGGGGGGGGGGTCTTACAAAGCATACTCGGACGTGTTGGTCTGGATCGGTGATGTTGCATATTGTATGGATTGTCGGAGAAGACTCTGTGCTATATGTTTTTCGGATTTCTATACGGTACATTGCAGTAGGGATCCTTGGGGATTAACTCCAAGGCGCACCCGGAAAACATAGCGGAAACGTAGTTCTGCTAACTTGGTGGCCGGGGAGCCAGCCTTGTATATAACTGGGTTATGTGATGATTTGGAATATAATAGGATCCGGGAGAAGCTTGTCCCACGCATACGTATTAAAGTGACTAGGAGGAGTGAGCAACAGGCAAGTGGAAGCGAACCTGGACTATGCGGTTCAGTGCTAGAGGCCAAAAAGTGGAACTAGCCGTTGGCATAGTTGGGAGTCTTAGACTATGGTCAGAAAGACTAAAATGCTCACGATGTTGTCATCCCGAGGTTGGTGGTGAAGCCACGGAATTGATTGTATTCTCCAATAATGTGCCCTGAGTGCACGGGGTGTTTGGCCATGCGAGGCTACACCTATGGCGAATTATGTTTGCACTTTATTGTTTAGCTGGGCTAATGAAATGCAGGGAAGGAGTACCGCCGTCCCAAGTAAGGGGTGAGGTTCGTTATAATTTGGTAAGCTTTAGATGACCGTTGCTTTGTTTGCCACCGTGCGGTGGAATGTTGCTTGTAGGTGCTGCGGAGCCAAGTACTTAAAAATGTGTTGAAGCCAAGGTTGCTGTACTGGCCCTCGAAGGCCAAAGCGAATTATTGTTTTATTTTTGTCATGTGTGGCCGTCCTGCGAGCCGATGTATGTAAAACATTACTTAGTTAAGTGAACTCTTGTAAGGCCATAAGGCCAAGAACTTTCAGTGTATTTGTTATTTCTTTCCTATGGTAGTAAGTGGACATTCATGATAGTTGTGTTTCAATTATGGGTTCTTTCAAACTATGTAAAAGCTTCTGCTAGAATGCTCTGAGTTAGGGAGAGTAGTTGTAGTAAACTTTTTATATTCTTATGTAACCCTTCTTACTGTCCGTGCTATATGGCGTCGGGTTCTAGCTTGGCCTTCTGTTATACGCCATACGAAGGATGGGGGTGTTACATGTTTCCTAAGGATCTCCCTAAGTTACTGCCCAAGCGAGAGATTAACTTCACTATAGAGTTGCTGTCAGGTGCTAAACCTATAGCCCGCTCTCCATACCGTGTTGCGCCAAAGGAGATGGCAGAATTAAAAGTTCAATTTCAAGAATCCTAGAGCAAGGATATACACGTCCAAGTATATCACCTTGGAGTGTACTGGTTCTCTTTGAAAAGAAGATGCACGAAAGATTGCGGCTATGTATTGATTATCGAGAGTTAAATAAGCTGACGGAGAAGAACAAGTATCTTATTCTATGGATTGATGACTTGTTTGATCAGCTAGTGGGTTCAACTGTCTACTCAAAGCTAGATTTAAAATCTGGTTATTACCAGTTGAGGATTCGGGAAGATGACATTTCCAAGATAATGTTTGGTACACGCTACGGTCATTATTGGTTCACTGTAATGCCGTTTTGGCTGACGAATACCCCATCGGTATTCATGTACTTGATGCATCGGACCTGTAGAGTGTACTTGGACCTGTTTCTGATCATCTTTGTTGATGACATATTGGTGTACTCTAAATCCGAAGAAGATCATGAAAATCATGTGCGAATGGTTTTACACACCCTGAGGAGAAACAAGCTCTATGCCAAGTTCTTAAAGTGCAAGTTTTGGTTATCTTCAGTGGCTTTCTTGGCCATATGGTTAGTAGAGAAGGTATTGCGATGGATCCGGTGAAGATAGTTGTGATACGAGAGTGTCCTGTATTGTCTACTATAGCAGAAGTCAGGAGCTTCCTTGGACTTGCTAGCTACTACAGGCACTTCGTAAATAACTTTTCATGGATACTCATACCTCTCACTACACTGACGAGGAAATATCAAAAGTTCGTTTGGACGCCTGAGTGCACGCTAGCTTTTGAGGAGTAAAAGAGTCATTTGACCATAAAGCCGATCTAGAGTTCGTCATATGGTATGGACGGCTATGAGATTTATAATGATGCTTCAGGGAGTGGATTAGGCTGTGTTTTTCTTCAGTGTGGAAAGGTTATTTCTTATGGCTCACGCCATTTGAAAGTGCATGAGTAAAATTATCTAGTCTAAGACTTGAAGTTAGCGGTTGTGATTTTTGCACTTAAGCTGTGGCGACTCAACCTATATGGCGTGAAAGTTGATATCTTCATGGACCATAAGAGCCTTAAGTACTTAATAGGTCAGAAGATCTGAACATGCAGTAGTAGAGGTGGACGGAGTTCCTTAGGGACTTGACCTTCCAGATACACTATACTCCCGGAAAGGGAAATATAGTTGCAAATGTCTTGAGTCGGCGGACTCCGGTAAGGGCAAGTTGGTTGCAGATGCATGATGAGCGTTTGATCCAGGAGTTGGAGGCCTTAGATATTTATTGTGTTGACAGGAATACCACTACAAATGCGTGCCTGAACTGGACAGAGGTACAATATAATCTTACAGACAGGGTTCAACGAGCAACGGAACTCGATGAGAGTATGAAACATTATACAGTGGCGTGGTCAAATTCCCAATTCTCCTTAGATGACGGTCTTTTGAGAAAACCCGGTCATTTGTGTGTCTCGAATGTGGGTAATCTATAGGAGGTATTGATGTATGAAGTACACTTCACGAAGTACTCAATTCACCCAGGGAGCACAAAGATGTATATGGATATAAAAAGATGTTTTGGTGGCCAGGTTTGAAGAAATACATAGCACTTTACATGGCCAAGTGCCAAACTTGTGCCTTGGTAAAAGCTAAATGTCAGAAGCTTGGAGGTTTCCTGAAGTCGTCACCAATTCTGGTGTGGAAGTTTGATGATATCTCTATGGATTTCATGCATGGGTTGCCGAGATCACAGAGCGGGAATGATGCCGTGTGAGTGATCATTGACCGATTGACAAAGGTATCGCACTTCATACCGAATTTGAAGGACAATTTAGTGGAAATGTTGGCTAAGTTGTACGTGGTCAACATCGTACAATTGCACGATGTTCCCCATAGCATCGTCAGTGACCAAGACGGGCACTTTACTTCAAATGATTAGAGGCTGATCCACTAATTATTGGGTATGAAACTGTAGTTCATTACGACCTTTCATCGGCAGACGGATGGTCATACCGAGAGGACCAAAAAAATAATGGAGGATATGATCCGGATGTGTGTCTTGGATTTCGGGAAGAGGTGGATGGACCATATTTATATAATCGAGTTCGCCTATAATAATAGTTATCAAGCTAGCATTCAGATGGAGCCCTTTGAAGCTTTATACAGTAGGAAGTGTCGTACTCTTTTAGCTTGTGCGAAAACCAGTAAATCAAAATTTTTTAAGCGTAAAGAGGTCGAAGAGTCAAATTTGACAATACGCTTGATACAAGAGCGGCTATTTGTAGCCCAAGATAGGAAGGCAAAGTACTACAATGGCAAGCACAAAAACATAGAGTTTGCGGTAGGCAATTGGGTATATCTAAGGAAAAAGCCATTCAAAGGTGTGTCTAGGATTCGACGCTTGAAAAAATTTGAGTCAGAGGTATCTTTGTAACGTCCTAATTCGCGCTAGGCCCCTCGCACGAGTTTTGGGTCAAGAGACTCGACTCGGGCTCGGGGTGCACTGACGCGAGATGTCGGGTGTATTGGATGGGTGTAGAGTTGAGTGATGTCTAATGGACTGGAAGGAAATTGGCTAAGGAAAATCATAGGGAATGATCGAACGAGGGTCGACGATAGTCGACCGAAGTTCGACGATAGTCGACCGAAGTTCGGCGATAGTCGACCAAAGGTCGACGATCGTCGCCCGTAGGTCGATGATTTGGAGCTGATCGTTGAGAGTGACTCAGAGATGCAAGACTAAGGAAAAATCGTCGAGAATGACCTGACAATTCTCACCGATCGTCGAGAATGTCTGACGATTTCCACCGATCGTCGAGTATCGTCGACTGATACTCCACGGCCGGATTTCTGAAAAGTTTGCTAAGGGAAATTCGTCGAGAATGACCCGCTTATTCTCGCCGATCGTCGAGTATCGCCGAGAATACTCAATATACTCAACGCTCGGATTTCTGAAAAGTTTGCCAAGGGAAATTCGTCAAGAATGACCTGACGATTCTCGCCGATCGTCGAGAATGACCTGACGATTCTCACCGATCGTCGAGAATGACGACTGATTCCCACCGAATTTGACTTGTACGTTTTCACCCAGGCGGACCCGCTGTTCTGAGAGGACTGAACCGGACTTCGGGATTTACGCCGGATGATTCTTTGGACCGTCCTTTCAATTAAGACCTAATTTGGGCGGTCCAATTAGAGATTGACACGTGGCGGAAGGGATTAAACCTAATATGTGATATAAAAAGGAAGTAAACCAAACCCTAGCCGTCACTTTACCTTTGCCGAGCCGTCACTGTGCGAAACCGACGGAGCGGAAGAGGAGATATCGGGAGTCGCCGGAGCTGGGTTCTGGAGGAAAAGCTCCGCCGTTTCCGTGGAAGAATACTGCTAACGAAGCCAAGGATGCCGCCACGAAGAATAACCGCGATCCATGGCCGGCAACGGAGGAAACGTCGGAAATAACGTGAGTTTCCTCCCTCTCCCATTGGTCTAGATCTTAGTTATTTTTAGGCGAGACATCGACTCAAACGAGTCTAGATTTGTGAGATGAAGCTTTCTAGGAAGGCCATGCTAGAGCTTGTGCTCTAAAGTTTAGTCTTCTTCAACCTCCC
>CM077094.1:84586885-84910034 GCA_039513925.1 Platanthera zijinensis
CGACGTGGCATCATGACACGTATTTTCTCTTACTCTGATATGATTTACTTGTTGAAAAATGGGGTGTGACACAACAATATTTACTAAATGAACAGTAAGCCACTCGCTATTAGTTTTACTGCACTGGTCTTTTCTATCCGGCGATTTGAAGAAGTTAACCGGGCTCTTGCTGTGTAGGTTATTCGGACATCACTAAAGAGCCGGTAGTTTGGATCTAAGGTTTGCGGACTTCTACGGTCTCAACTAGCGGTTTACAGCAGGTCGCTGGCGGCAAGGAGTTTCTCTCTACAACTAGTTCTTCTATTCAATATGTGTCTGCCACTGGGCGACCTTTTTAGTTGGTGGCAGCTCAGTTCTCATTCTGGCGACCAGGTGACCTCTCTTTCAGGGCTATTTGTAGTTTGGCGGACTGAGTTCTTTCCAGCACTTGAATAACGGGTTGTCTGCACGGCTTGTTGCGGTTTTGCGACTAAGCGGCCTCTATGGACTCCATAGCTTTAGCAGCAGATCCAGCAGTTACTCATTGAGTCCGCGCAGTTTGATTGGATTTGTAATTTTTTTCTTCAGATTCTTTGTCAAGCATGTCTCACAATGTATGTCTGGCTTTGTAAAGAAGTTTTTTTAATAGTTCAAGATTCTTGCTTAGCTTTGTGCATTTGGTTTACTTGACTCAATTGTTTTGAGTGTCCCTGCGTCTGGTTTCCCATTGTCCACTTGATCAAGGTGTCATCTTGATAGTCTTGAAAGTTTTTACTTAGTATCAGGCTATCTCGTTGATCATCTTGTGAAATTTTAACATAGTATTAGAGGGAACAGTAACTTGAGCAGTGATCACCTTCAATTTGCTTTCTGCTTCTGTGAGTAAGTAACCAGAGTTAGTGCAATGGAAGCTGGGTATGCAAGGGGTCTTGGAATTGAGCTACTCACACCGACTAACTTTAAAAAGTGGAAGTTGTGTATGAAGTGCTATCTTCTTGGTGAGGATCTTTGGGATGTAATCGATGGTGACGATAAGAAGGAAGTTGCTACTGCTACTAGTGCTAGTGATGTTGAGGTGAGAGCTTGGAGAAAGACCAATGCGAAAGCAGAGTTTGCTCTCAGGCGAGCTATCTCACCAGAACTCTTGATCACATATTACGATGTCAATCTGCTGCTGAGATATGGACTTCCCTTGATGGGTTGTTCAACAGCAAGAACGTAGCAAGGCTACAGTTCCTGGAAAATGAGCTGGCTAGGGCAACTTAGGGAAATCTCTCCATCTCGTCCTTCTTTCTGAAAATTAAGAACATCTGCGCTGAGATTTCAGCATTGGATCCTGATGAACCCATTTTTGAAGCTAAGTTTAAAAAGCACATAATCCGCAGCTTGCGGAAGGAGTATGTGGCCTTTGTAACTTCTGTTCAAGTCTGGGCCACTCAGCCATCGTTGCTAGAGCTGGAGAACTTGCTCGATTTGTAGGAAATTTTTGCTAAGCAAATGGGCAGAGTTACTATCTCTGAAGGAGGTAGTGCGTCTCTCTTCTTTAAGAAGAAGAAGAGATGAGAGAAGAAGAAGAAGATTGTTCCTGGTGATGGCCTTATAACTTCTTATCAGTAAGAGTGGAGCGCTGCTCCTAAGCAAGATTGGAAGAAGGAGTGTCTTAAGTGTTATAGATGCAATCAGCCAGGACACTTCAAGAAAGACTGCAAGGTCAAGCTGCAGCCTGGGCATGCTACAGGCAAGGAGGAAGCGGGTTCCAGTGCTGAGGAAGCAAGATGGGGAGGAGCATTTATGATGAACACTTTTTTCTATGCTTTGTCCACCATCGACTACCAAGATGATTGGATCGTGGACTCTGGGTAAGTTCATCACCTCACCAGAGATGATTCAAAGTTCTCCTCTCTACAGACATTCACAGATAACGAAGCTATTATTACTGCTAATAATGTTGTTCATGTAGTAGAGAAGGAGGGTGTTGTGTCTTTGGGTAGTGATAGGGGTCCACTCACCTTAAGAAGTGTCTATCATGTATCGGCATGAAGAAGAACTCTTCTCGATGAGAAATGCGATTGATGCAGGCTATCACATTCTGTTAAGTCCAACAGAAGTGAAGTTTCTCCGCAATGTATCAGCGGTAAAGGCTGATGTTGCTCATGTTTGGAAAAGAGTAAAGGACTTGTTTGTTTTATCAACAAGCTCCTATATTGATCGGATGAGGGTCAATGATAGCGCTGCTATATGGCATGAAAGACTAGGACATGTTGGGATGGACAAGTTTAAATCTATGAAAACTAAGAGACTTGTGAAAGTCTTTCCTAAGCTATCATCCTCTGACGATGGCCACATTTATGCGGAGTGTCAGTATATTAAGGCTCATTGTCTTCTATTTGACAAGTCGTAAACAAGGAGTAAAGCACTATTAGAGTTCCTCCATGGTGACCTGATGGGGCCAACCATCACTGCTAGTCTTGGATGCAACAGATAAATGCTTGTTTTGATTGATGACTATTCAAGATACACTTGGGTGTATTTCAAGAAGGAGAAGTCAGATGCTTTCCGATTGTTTGTGGAGTTCAAGGAGCTGGTGGAGGGCCAGCTTGGCTTGCGGATCAAGAAGTTTAGAATGGACAATGGAGGTGAGTTCATTTCATCCGAGTTCTCTAACTTCTAAAGGAAGCACGGGATCCAGATAGTGCTCACTTGTGCTCATTCTCCACAACAAAATGGAGTAGAGGAGACGAAGATCCATCATTTGACAGAAACCTGCAAATGTTGGCTTCATACAAAAGGCAATCTTAGGTCCTTTGGGTTGAAGGAATGGTCTGCGCTACCTATATCATCAATCAGATGCCTCTGAGCCTAATCAACATGAAGTCTCCTATTGATATGATACTCAAGAAGAAGCCTAGCATGAAACACCTTCGGGTGTTTGGTTCCACCTACTATGTATATATCCTGGATGCTCTGAGGACCAAGCTTGATATAAAGGAAAGAAAGCTTGTCTTTCTAGGCTATGATGAGCGAAAGAAAGGATGGAAGTGTATGGATCCTGCGACGAAGAAGTTTGTTGTATCAAAAGACGTTGTCTTTGATGAACTGACATCGTATGGAGGTAGCTCTGTGGAGTTACAAGAGAGCTGGTCTGATGGAGGGCAGAAGGATGCTTTTGAAGATCTTTGGGTGGCGTTGCCATTGTAACCAGGAGCTCCAGGTGTATCAAGCTCTGAGGCAGAGGCTTCTGGTTCAGGAAGTAGGGGGTGCGATGCTCCCAGTTTACCTTGAAGAAGCAACATAGGTGGTGAGCAAGGGTCTGACTCTTTGGAGATCGAAGAGGACCATCAAGCCACCAGCTCGGTATAGCGAAGTAAATACGGTGAGCTTTGTCTCCTATTTCATTCAAGACCCTCTAGATGAGAGAGAGCCTTCAAGCTTTAATGAAGCCACTAGACTCAATAAGTGGGAAGATTCTATGGATGAGGAGATGACTTCCCTCAGGAAGAATGAGACCTTGGACCTTGTGCCAAAGGTTGATGGAGTCACTCCTATGACTTACAAGTGGGTGTATAAGCTGAAGAAGAAGGTGGCTGGGAGCATTAAGAGGTACAATGCTCACCTTGTTGCTCGAGGGTTCTCGCAATAGTACGAGGAAGACTTTGAAGAGATGTTTAGACCTGTTGCAAAGATGACTTCAGTTCGTGTGGTGATGGACTTGGCAGCTTGCCAAGGTTGGAAGATGTGGCAACTAGACGTAAAGAATCCCTTTCTTTACGGGGAAATTGACAAAGAAATCTTCATGAATCAGCCATTGGGATACGTTTATGAAGAACATCCAGGCTACGTCTGCAAGCTCAGGAAGGATCTTTATGGTTTGAAATAGGCTCCTTGAGCATGGTATGGGAAGATCGCAGAATACCTTCAGTTATGCGGCTATCTTGCCTCTAATTCAAACTCGAGCTTATTCTTCAAGAAGTACGGGGAGCTTCTGGTCTTGGAGCTATTGTACGTGGATGATATGATTATCATAGGAAACTCTGAAGAGGAGGTAGCTAGGCTCAAGGTTGAGCTAGCTATAAGGTTCGAGATAAAGGACTTGGGGAGCTACACCACTTGCTTGGACTCGAGGTGGAGAGGAAAGAGATCAGCATACTTGTTTCCCAAAAAGGCTATGCGGAACGGATCGTTCAGTGATTCGATATGCAGGAAGGGAAAAGTTTCTCTACACCTATTTAGGCTGGCATTAAATTGCGGAGAGATGAGGGGAGGATTCTTCCAAATCCTCTTATGTTTAGGGCTTTGGTTGAAAGCCTTATTTACTTGATAATTACAAGGCCTGAAATAACTTATGATGTTGGTCGAGTAAGTCGGTTTATGGTGGAACCACGGAAGCCTCATCTGATGGTGGCAAGGTGCATTCTGAAGTATGTCAAGTCTACTTCTGATATTGGTCTCCATTACGGGAGAAACACAAGCTTTACTCTTCAAGGATACTCAGATGCTGATTATGGTGGAGAATCAGATGACTGGAAGTCAACATCCGGTTATATCTTCACATGTGGATCAGCCGGTATTTTATGGTGCAGTAAGAAGCAGGACTCGGTGTCCGTATCTTCTACGGAAGCGGAGTACAAGGCTTCGGCCTTGGCAGCTCGGGAAGCCATTTGGCTGAGGAGACTAGTAGAGGACGTCAATGAAGAAGTGCGAGGTCCAACTATGCTTCGCGGTGACAATGAAGGTGCCCTGAAAATTGTTAATAATCCAGTTTGTCACGTGTGAACCAAACACATTGAGATTGAGCACCACTTCATTCGTGAGAAGGTGTTGGAGGGATCTCTAGTGGTTGGACATGTTCGAAGTGAGAATAGTATCACAGACATTTTCACGAAGCTGTTGTCGAAGGGGCCATTTGAACTGCTACGAGGCATGCTGGGTTTTTCACCAATTTTCAATTCAAGGGGGAGTGTTGAAATTTTTGAAGTGAAAGTGGAGGTTGATTGGGTAGACCGCGCGGCCTGGGCGGATAGTCTGGCGGACTAGTGTGCGGCCTATATGGCCTGTTGTTTGCGGCCTGATGGTTTGTCTTTGGTGAAAGCCATGTAGATAGGTTAATTGTCCGGAGCTTGGGCGGTCTGGTTTGGAATCTTTGGAGTTCGCTCTTTGCGGACTATTCTTGTGCTCGCAAGATTGGCATTGGTCAGTGCCCTTGATCTTAGGAGGTGGGGTTAGGAGTTAATCGCGGAGTTTGTAGCTAGGCGAACTGGTTTGGAGCTGGCGGTCTAAGCGGACTGAGCAAAATGATTGTTTATGTCCGCGGAGCTCGCGCTAGAGTTTCTCTAGTTGCTGGACTTGGTATCGATTTGTGACAAGTCCAGTTTGATCGCAAGAGTCCGCAATGTACGCTGGTTGACTGGGCGGTCTGTTCCTTGTCATGGAATTGTTATTACGGAATGATTCAGTGTCCGCTGAAGCGTGCAGACTGTTGTTGTGTCCGCTGCAGCTTGCGGGCTAGTGTGGTGACATCAAGGATGCGTACTAACATATATTCTGCCCTTCCTTGATGCCTGGTGGATTATTTTGTGTCCGACCATGTCCATGCGTATTGGGCGGATTGCCTTATGCTAGATGCGAGCTAGGGTGGTGTTTCTATCCACTAGGTTGGTAACCACACTCCTCTCTGTGCCTATAAATAGGACCCCCCTATGACAACATATTTAATTGAATGAAAAGTAATCCTACTCACGATTAGTTGATGTGGACTGGTCTTTTCTATCCTCATGGTTTGAAGAGGTTAACCGGGTTATTGCTGTGCAGGTTGTGCGGACATCACTGAAGAGCCAGGAGTTTGGTTCTAAGGTTGGTGCGGACTCTATGGTCTCAACCAGCGGTTAACAACATGTCTCTTGTGTCCAGGCAGTTTCTCTTCTGTAACTAGTTCCTCTATTCAATTCGTTGTCCATCACTGGGCAGCCTGTTTCAGTTACTGGGCAGCCTGTTTCAGTTACAGGCAGCTCCTGCTCGTTCTGGCAACCAAGCGACCTCGCGATTAGGAGATTTGCAGTTTGGCGGACTGAGTTCTTTACAGCACTGGAATAATGGGTTGTCCGCGCATCTTGTTACGATCTTACAACTAGGTGGCCTCTGTGGACTCTATAGCTTTAGCAGTAGATCCGGTGGTTACTCATTGAGTCCGCGCAGTTTGATTAGATTTGTAATTTTTCTGCTTCAGATTCTTTGTTAAGCATGTCTTGCCATGTATGCCTGGCTTTGTAAATATGTTTTTTTTAATAGTTCAAGATTCTAGCTTTGCTTTATGCATCTGGTTTACTTGACTCAAGGGTGTTGAGTGTTCCTACGCCTGGTTTGGCATTGTTTGCTTGATCAAGGTATCATCTTGATTGTCTTGAAAGTTTTTACTTGGTATCAGGCTATCTCATTGATCATCTTGTGAAATTTTAACACCATATCCCACTAAAAATCGGCGAAGTTACATGTTAATATCAAAGACTAAACGAATCCTAACTCAGAGCCTTCTAGCAGAAGCTTTAAGGGTTAACTTTTTGAAATCAAGTATCACAGCAATGTCACTTATAAAAATACTAGAATGTACTTAAAAATACACAAAAGATACTATCGCCAGCGATAGTCACTGTTGCCCAGTGACAGTCAATAGTAGCCAAACTGTTATAGCATTAAGGGCTTATAATTAAACTTTAACAGTGTGGTTTACTGATATTGGCATGCAGGAAGGCCACACAAGAAAGAAATAAAACTTCGCTTGACCTTAGAGGGCCGACATAGCTTCAGGGATGCAACCCGTTATTTACCACTCAGGTCTCCAACACCTTCACAGGGACATTCAACCAGATGGTGGCAAACAATGCAACAGTCAGCTTTCGGCTAACCAATTTATAACGAACCGACCCTATACTCGGGGTAGCGGTATTTCTTTCTTGTAGGCATAACATTTATATCAAAATATATCACAAGAAGGTACAACTTAAGCACTATTCAATATATCATAAACTTTGTCCTCAACGGCCAAACGTTCCGTGTACTCGGGGCACATTCTCGGTGTACCGGATTTCCCAGGTCCCAGCATCGTTCAGAGGTCCAAGACTTAATGGTCAACTTTAAGCATTTTTGCCTGGCCTATAACTACATTACAACCACGACTTATTCCCCCATGCCACCAGAAAGTGCAATGTACTTTAGGTTGCTTGAACCAATCAACATAGAGCGGGTATAGATCAGCCATTTCTTGTTGCTCAACTCACCTTGTCATCGCCAAAAATCGAACTCTCAGGTTGATCGATTGGATACAAGTCATCCTCCCCTTTCCCATAAATAACATATAACTCAAGTTTTGTACAATGACTCTCACGGCCTCTAAAGTTGGTCCCCAGGCTCACAGCTCACATATTAGCCCCACACGGTCTTCACGAGATAGGCTATACAAGTAAAATGTTATCTAAGAGCTATCATTAGTGATAGTCACTATCACCTGGTGTTAACAACAGAATTTCTCTTTTTGTACATAGACTCAGTAACAATTGGAACATCTATCCAGAAAACCTTGTAGTGTCCGACAGTGCCAGAAAACTGTTCTTTCAAATCAATCAGAGATCATCGGGAGCTATCGTCGGCGATACTTGCTGTCACCTAGCAATATCCAATAGTTATTCAAACTATCGTATTTTTTGGGTAGTTTCCTAGAGAGCATCTCCCGTACTTCCTGCTACTCCCACTTCATAAGGATAGCCCAGTAGACCCCATAAATGACCCATTTATACTCGTAGTCTTCTTTGGCATACAAAATTAAACATCACCAATCCAGACTAACCTGTCTAGATAGGCTTCGCACAACATGCCTATTCCGTACTGTGATTTCCGGATCTATATGCAAAAATACCCACGAATTTAATGTATTAACGCAAAGAATTCCCTTTAATTTTCCACCTCTTGGTGGGGGATTCCATGCCTATGCAAAAAGGAGGACTATACTTTTCCAAGAAGGAAGATTGTTACCCTCAAGACTCATTTTGGATACATTAGCAAGCTTTCTATCTGGGTGGAAAGAAGTGCCTCGCTTTCCTCTTTACGGATCTTGCCTTAGTTCCAAATTCCGACTCCTAGATCTCCTTCACCAAGAATTGCTAAGCTCAGCCTCAGCCTTCTTCTTCCTTAGCTCTTTTCTCTCAAGAGCATGGATGAAAAGGAGGAGAGAGTGTGAGAAGAAGAGAAATGACTTCTCTTCTCTCCACTCCTCTGCTTAAGTGGTCTCGATATTAATCCCGGCCACTGGATCATTTCATCCAGAGAAAACAATGACCACGATTTTAGCTGATAAGTAGAAGTTAACGCTATCGGTTGGCAATATCCATTAACGCCTGGGCAATATCGTCGGTAGATGCTTTGACCCAAGTCAACCACCGCTCTTCGGCCGCCGTCCGGCCATCTGACACGTGTCCAGCCATACATGGTAGTATCGCCCAGCGATACCCACTATCGCCACTCTGATAGCTCACTCAACGCTTGGTCGAGTGCGTCGAGAGCATCAAGTGCATTTAGTCTACTCAATGCTTCATTGAGTGTTATCGCTATCGCCAGCGATACCCACAGTCGGCGATAGCCACTTTTAAGTTCTATTTTCCAATTTTTGGGGTGTTATAGATAGTGGACTAATGACGAAGAATAGACCCATTCTTATCAAAGATATGGAGACCAAACGACTACGTAACAAATCAATCGGGATGGTCAAAGTTCGTTGGGACAATTGTGGCCGTGAATAATTGACATGGGAGTACGAGAAAACCATGCAAGATGAATTTCCCGAGTTGTTTTTGTAAAATCATGTAGTAAGCTTATATACTGATTTCCTTTCAATGAATAAAATTTCGGGACGAAATTTATTAAAGGAGGGGAGAATTGTAATGCCCCAAAAATCCAGAAAAAAGAAGAATTGGAAGTTAATGCGTTGCACTAGTGTTAACGCCGGCATTGACCCTTGATTTAAATAAACAATCGTCTCGAGTATCTACCGCGCGACGGTAGAAAGGTAACGCGTGGGCATACTACTCGATGCACTCCATGCTTTCGATGAATCATTGAGAGACTACTGCGGGGCGGTAGTGAGCTAATGCACGGTGATTGCTGATTAAAATGGTAAATGTATTGGGAAGGTAACGCTCGGCGGTACTAAGTTAACACCGACAATAGCATGCCAAGTGGGAGTATGGTGGAGGCTAGTTCTTGCAACAGAATGATGTTAATTGGCCCAAGTGATGACTCCCTTTGATACCACGTGGCGGTAGCGAATACCGCACAGTGGTAGTGGATACCACGCGATAGTATCTTGCTATTAAGGGCTGGATTTGATATTTCATTCTCATTATCCTCTCTTACACTTTCTCTCTTGTTTCTTGAGATTCTTGAGGGAAGAGGAGGAAGAATGTCTAGGAGTCAAAGAGGAGAAGCGATCCACGGTGTGCTTGTGATCAGAATTACAAGTCGACGCTACATCCGTTGAGAGGGCGTTGTGACAAATAGTTTCATCCGGATCAAAGAACTAGGACATGTCTCCTAAGTGATCGATAAGGGTAACGACTTTCTCCTAGGAAAACTGAAGCCCTCAATTTGCATACGTGCATGGAACCCCTCACCAAAAGGTGAAGAAAAAGGTGGTTTCCAGCAGGTAGATCATAGTGATCCTCGATAAAAATTGCATTTAGATCAAGAATCGAAGTACTGAATAGGCATGTTGTAAGAAGCCCATCTGGACAGGTTGGTCTGGATTGGTGATGAATTGATTTGCATGTTGGACAAGATTCCGAAGATAACACGCGTGGATAAATTTGTTGAATCGGGGGTCTGGGGGTGTGCACCATTTTGTAGTGAGAGTACGGGTGGTGTTCTCTAGTAAAACACCCAAAAATGGGGAAGAAGCGACTTTTGTCCCTACCGCGTGACAAAGTTCTACCGCCAGAGATAGCTTCCAATAATCTATGAGGCCGCTCTCTAGGAGACCTGGGGCCATTGTTTGAAGCTGAGAGACTAGTGATCCCAACTAAGGTGGCCACACGAGCTAGCTTGAATGTTGTTGCGAAGCCTGTGACCGTGAGATAAGGTGCGTAGCATTTTTGTGAGGCCTGTGTATGTGGGACAAGGCGCGTAGCAAGAGAAGCTGTGAGCCTGGAGAGCCCAGCTATTGGCCATGAGAGCCATGATGATCATTGTTGGCTCAGGTCCTGGGGACATGTGAGTGGCAATTGATGCTGAGAACCTAGAGTGCCCAGCAAAAAGGCCATAGAGCCGAATGGGAAAGGGGAGGCTGACCTGCGTCTTGTCATTCTCCCTTATGGCTGTGACCGTTGGAGTTGACATGGAGATTTGAGCAACGGGCTGTGGCTGAACTGTACCCGTTTTATATCATTCGGTCTAAGATCGCCTAAAGTTACTGGCTTTCATCGTTGGCATAATGATAGTCTGAGGTCCTGAGCCGAAAAGACTAGAATGCTCAAGTATACAATCAAGCCTGGGACTGTGGATGGTGGTGGGACACGGGAAGTCCGGTATACCGAGAATGTGCCCTGAGTGCAACGGGTGTGTGGCTAATCGAGACTGCATCTGTGGAAAATGGTGCTTAAGTGCATGTTGTTATTTACAAAAAGATATATATGATGCTGTTGGGTATTGTATCCACAATTACCTGGATTTGAGGAAGCCTCCTGTCAAGCTAAGATGAATTCACAATATATTTGATGAAATCTTTCAAGTTGTACTTGCAGTTATTCCTCGCTAAGTACACACCAATGTCATGGTGTAGTAGGTCAATATACACGGGTCTGCGCAAAGTAATCCCTCGTTGAGCAAATCAGTGTGTTGGCTTACGTGTACTCTCTCTATTGGAGTGTACTTATTTACAAGTACAGGACTGTGATAGATCAAGAGCAGTCAAGGAGCAAGGATGGGCCAAAGAGCAACTCTCGGGTGGAAAGACGAAAAATCATCTAAGTAGAAATCGTCGAGAATCACTAAGTGATTCTCGCCAATTCAACGAGAATCACTAGTGATTCTCGCCGAATCGTCGAGAATCACTCGCTGATTCTTATCGATTGCTGTCGGCTGTCTCTACACCGTCTTGATTTCTGCTTAAGGCAGAATCGTCGAGAATCACTAGTTGATTCTCGCCGAATCGACGAGAATGACATTGCATTCTCGCCGATCCGTCGAGAATGAATATTGATTCTTGCTGATTCTCTCTGGTTGGCTATATCTTCAGCCAGAATTCTGCCAAGTAGAATTCGGCGAGAATCATAAGTGATTCTCGCCGATCCGTCGAGAATCACCTATAATTCTCGCCGAATTTGCCTTAGGCGAAATTCTGGTGCTCGCTGGACCGGACTATGTATTCACGCGCTGTTTGGAGCCGGACTTAGGGTTCTTACTAGTGGGGACCACAACGGTCATATTGGATCATCCTTCTGTATAAATACATCGGTATTTTGAACAGTAAAAAAGATGAAATAAAAAAACGAAAACCGAGCCGCCGACGTGACCTAGATCGCGAAGCTCGTTCCGTCGCCGTCACCGCTCGTGCTATTTGGTCGCCGCTTCTGATCGTGGGTTCTTCCTGATCTCCCGGTGACAGAAGCTCTGCCACACAACGCATCTCACGAGTCCTTCTTGAGAACCTTTGCCTCTTGATTTGTAGATCGGGAATACCTTCCCTATCTGAATCGATCGAGACGATTGATCCAAGAAAGACCGTTGGTAGACCTTGCTGGCTTAGCTACGAAGTTTGGATCTACATAGCATCGCCGCCTCATTCTTTGTCGCCGCCGATCTAGAGGAGATCCTTTTCAAGTGAGAGCTAAGGTCATGGACACTTCGTCATCTTCAAGAACGTGTCATCGAACGAAGAGGGACACCTAGCGCTCCAAAATAAGTTTGTATAGTTTATACATTCCATTTTATTTTTGTTGTAAAGAAACGTAGGTTCCTCGTTGTAAGGGTTGGGTGTAACCCGTGGTGGAGGAGTGGTGACTCCTTCGTTTGGTAGGGTTCCTTCCGTTAGTGTGAGTATTGGATTTCAATCCGGTTGGTGAATAGACCGAGTCATCCCTTGTTGGGAGATTGGTCGAAGAGGGAGAGTGGACGTACCCAAATCGGGGAACCACTATAAATTGCTTGTGTCTTTCTGTGCTGTGCTGTTTTGTTTATTTGTGCAGGTACAATTTTAATTCCGCAAAAATGCTGCAAGACACCTATTCCCCCCCCCCCCATAGGTGAAGGTTATTGGCACTAGGTGGACTTTCAAGTGGTATCAGAGGGAGGTTACTCATCAAAGGGGTTAACACCTCGAGTAAGTTCCTGCCTCTAATGTCAATAAGAAGATCAGATTCAAGCATGTAGTTGGATTATGATGTCCCTCCTCTAAGACTCCCCTCATGTACAAAGGAGTACTACCCCATTTGGAAGATAAGAGTTATATTTCATCTGGAGGCCATTGACCCTCGGGCGTCACTCATCTTGGAAGAGGGTCCCTTCATTCCCATGAAGGCTTCCGGTTCAGGAAAGGATATCCAAATCCCCAAGTGTCCCGAAGAGATGTCTGAGACCGAGCTCTCACTGTTCAACTTGGACAAGTTAATACGTCAGATCATCACTGACGTCTGGTCTGGTGTATCTAGTTCAAGAGTGGACAAGTGTAGGACGGCCAAGTCCATGTGGCAAACCATCTCAGATCTCATGATGGGATTAGAGAGAGCAGGGACCAGTTGTCAGCATGAAGATGAAGCCTATGTGGGGGTCCTCATTTCTGAAGATAAAGGGCATGATCAATTTGTTAGTATCAGGGCTCCTGTGTCCTTGTCAGAGACTGAAGAAGAAGTTGAGGAAAGCAGTTCTGATGAAGCTGACTCAACAGTCTCTGCTGATCTTGACGGTAATCCTGAACAGCAAAGCCAGAAGCAGGTAACTTCTTCTTCATGCCCCTCTCCTCTTGCTATTCCTGAAGATAGGAATAGTTTAGAGGATTGTCCCTCTAGTGATGCAAGGGATATGGATAGCTCTCATCAGATGATTGAAAATCTTGAATCCCTTCAGTGTGCTCTTCTGAAGAGCAACTCACTTGTTGAGGAGCAAGTAAAGGAGATTGCTCAACTGAAGACCTTGATGAATATCCAAGTGGAATCCATCAAGGTCAAGGACTCAAAGATCTCGGATCTAGAAAGTCGTCTAGAGACCGAGAAGAGAATAGTTTCTAACTTTTCTACGATAGATTCTATCAAGAGAAAAGAAGAAAATGGGTGGATCTCCCGAATTATTAATTCGTGGAGAAATGGGGAAACTGTGTTCAGACCCCCCCCCCCCCCACCCCGAGTAGGAAGGGCACTCATCATGCCTTCAGGTATGACAACAGAAATAACGTTGGTCACTGCAAGAATGATCAGCCCTCAGGTGGAAATACCCACAGTGATAGAGCTGTCTTGGCTACCCATGAGAGAATACCTAAGGCTCATTCTGAAGCCTTTGTATTCTCAGCCTCAGCCCCAACTCATCATGAATATGCAGGAACCAGCTCTCACTGCAATACTTTCCACCCTAGGACACAGGAAAGGGGGGGTCAGGAAACATGTGGTAAGTACCCATGGGGCCTCTGGAAGTGTGCTGACTGAAAGGAAGGCACCACCTCCCAGGCCTCATGACACTGACCACATGCATTCTGACCACCCTCCCAAGTATCATGGTGGAAAAGGTAATTTTGTGAGAAGAACCTGCTCTATCCCGTTTAGACCTGAGATCATGACTACCTTAGTCAGTAGGTCAAGTCTGAAATGGCAATACAACATTCACGAGTGTTGGTGCTGTGGCAAGGTGGGTCACTTTGCCATAGATTGTTGGCACAACCCCTCTGTGTCAAGGGAAAGGGCATATCCACCTCCTCTGGGCAGAGTTAGCCTTCCTAATAGGATTCCTGTGGGAAGGCATTCGAGTTTTTATGCTGACAAGAACCTAGGACCCAATACATATTGGGTTCCTAAGGTAGGGTAATTCCTTTTTGCAGGGCAGTCTAGGTTCCTGTAAACATGATGAGAACTAGACAAGAGACGTTTCAAGAATGACTTGGAACAAATATCTGGAATAAGAGCAGTGCTATCTACAATGGCATATTCAAATTGAACACCTTGTGTGCATTATACAGAAGATCTAAATGATAAATCTTATGATCCCAGGTACCTGCGTTCAGATTCAATATTTGAGCCAAATTATATTAATATTCACATATATATATACTTATATATCCACATAAATTTGTGAATTCCTTCTCTAAGGTAAGTGGTTATGTGTATATATACACATATATGTTTTTACACCTAAGGACAAATTAAAAGTGTAAAATGATCTTTAGATACAATTTCACGGAATTCTTGGTAGTTACACATTGATACATTTGAAAATGAACCTCAACAGGTATAAGTCAGCCCGCTTAAAATTAAGAAGGTACGTCAATGGGTGTTACAAAAGATTACAACTGATATAAGAATATTGTGAACATCTCGAACGAGAAATAACTTAATAAAATTATTTGCCACACAATTAATATGCCTCCTAACAAAATTACTTGTCTAGGGTGTAACAAAGTTCTTATGCCTCGTAACGCTGTGTGGAAAATTCCGTCTAAAGCCTCGGTAGAAAACATTTAGAAAAATCTGTCCGAATCTCGTCAAACCCACCCGATTCACTACAGTATATATATAGAGGATATCCCGCCGACTCTTCATTTCCCGTCTATTAATTTCCCATCTATTCGCTTTCCCCCCTTTTTCGGTGCTCCGTCGACTGGTAGCTCGCGGACTTAATCGATCCCGTCAGTCTAGGCTTCAATCCCCAGGCATCCTATCGATCCCCAAATCACGAGCTTCCCGAGCCCGTCCAGGCATTCCCTTCGATCCCGCTATTTCCATCTCCGTAATCCCGGCACTCCTCGGCTTAGGGTAATGACTTCTTCCTCCTTGCAATGGCTTGTTGTTAGTATAGCTTCCTATTAGAGTTACTGACAAGGCTTAGACTTGGGCATTTCCTCCTTAGGTTTAAAATGGCTCCAAGAACCACCGCTGGACTTGTCACTGGATGTGAGCTAGTTCGAACCGGCTTTTCTCATGCCTCAGATGAGTTCAGAAACATCATTCTCATGCTTGAAGAGGCTGGAATCACATTCATCCTGGAGCACCCCTGCAAGATTCTGGAAAAGGAAGTGATGGAATTCTTTGCGACTGACAAACTTTGGCGTGAAGATACTGTCATCAAGTGTAAGATTGCCGGGGCAAGGATCAAAATGTCTGCAAGGAAACTGACTAGACACCTGCAGCTCTCCAGCTCTGATCAAGAGGATTATCTGGAAGAACAGGATCGAGCCAGGACTCTTCTGTTTTGTGGTCTACCCAGTGGAATCAAATCCATCAAGAGGAAGGAGATGAACGAGGAAGGGAAGCTTCTGTCTGACATCATTGGGAAAGTCCTGATCTGTAAGCCAGGCTCTCACGATCATATCTCAGGTGAGATGTTCAAGATCTTAGTGGTGATTGTATGTCGAAAGAGATTCAACTGGGGGGCTATGTTGTTTGAAAGAATAAAGGATACTCTGCGAACCCCCAGCTTTGGACAGATTATCAGTCTCTATCTTAACCAACTGGATGGAGACCCGTTTGATATAAGCAAAGGAGTTCCCATCCACTATCTAAAGAAGATGGACTCCAGTGTCTTTGATAGATGGGAGAGACGGATAGGGCAAGCTGTCGTGGAAGAAGAACGAGATGAAAACCCAGCTGTGTCCTATGGGGCTGAGGACAATAGAACCCCAGCAGATTCCGTGACTGTCCCCGGTGAAGTTCCTGATCTGTTTACTGCAGGAACTGAGGGGGAGTCTCTATCCACTCCTGTTGATGTCAGATCTGACATCTCTCAGATAGCTAGGGATGCAGTTGAGAACCTGCAAGAAGGAAGTGAGGATGTGGTGGAAGATAAGGCGGCCCTGAACGATAATGATCTGGGAGACGGAGGTGATGTCAAGGAGAATGACGAGGAAAATTTAGACAATGTCTCAGTTGAGATTGAGAACATGGATGATGAGGAGGAGGAAGATGGAATTGAGGGGATGGAAGTGTTGGGTCCTCGGGATGATGCTGAAGTTCCATCTGAGGAACAAGCTCCTGGGGAGTCTGGTGCACGAATGGAGGGGAGCCCTCCTAGCAACCTTTGGTAAGCATTCCTGAACAACCTACCGTGGCTGCCAGCATTCCCCCCGTGGAACCTATACTAGTGTCCAATTCACCAAGTGACTCTGCTGAAGGGCCAGACCAGGGCTTGCCTGAGGATCATCCACTGCAAGCCAATCTGGCAAATCATACTGTCAATATAGTTCAAGGAATTCTGGATGAGCTAAAGGCCTCGTTTGAGAAAACACAAGCCAACGTGCTCAAAGGGTTAAAGAATCTGAGGATCTAATTCTAAAGAACATTGTGGAAGTCAATCACAAGTTGGACGTCATGGAAAAGAAATTCGAGGAAAAGTATACTGCAGCCGGCACAGCTGTCTCTCTGCTGATGCAAGGTCTTAAAAAGAACACAGATGATCTGGTTGTCGTAAATCAGAATGCACATGTTGTGGTAGATAACATCCAAAAATTTGATGCCAACATGGTGACTCTGAACGCCAATCAAAAGACACTGCTGGATGAATTTACAAAAACTGTGAAGCACATTGATGAGTCCCTGCACGCTTACACAAACTCAATTGCTATAGAAGCCAAAAGGGGGAGGAAGACTACACAGCTAAGATGGCTGGGCTTCAACAGATAATCATCGAAAATTTCGATCAGTCTAATAGGTATACTTTTAAAATCTAACAAATCATAATTAACACCTTCAATCAATCTAATAGATAATAATTAACACCTTCGATCAATCGAATAGGTATGTCTTTGAAACGGCCTATTGGTTAGTACAACAAGCGTCGGGCGTACACGTTCCGGTTGCCCCTCCGGAAGAGACTGCTGCTGATGATGAGGAAGAAGAAAGGGTTGAAGAAGTTCCACTGAATGAGGCTCAATCTAAGAAGGCTGCTAGGTCTTCTGCAAGAGCTGAGCGCAGTGCCTGGTTTGACCAAGAAGCCCTAGCAAACGCTAGAGGCAAGAGAAAAATTCAAGAAGGGACATCCAAGGAAACGCAAGCTGAAAAGAAAATCAGATTGAAGGAAGATGAAGTGAGGAATGAAAGGTGGAGTCCAACATCAAGGAGTATCATTCTGGACACATTTACACTACAACAGAAGGGGGAGATAAATCGGAATGATGTTTATAATCAATACGAGTGGGAGCTGCACAAGACCTTTGAAGCTAAACGGAACATCTTCTTCAGGTCCAACACTGTGGCAAATAAAGCTCCTCCTCCTAGATACTAGCCGAAGCCAAAGGAATACTTCAAATGACAAAGCAGAAAGCACTTGGCGCAGCAGCTAAAAGACGAAATAGCTAAGGAAAAAGAGATCAAGGAGTTTAGCTAATGTATTCCTTATGTTTTTATTATTATTATCATGTAAACATATGAACAATTATCATGGATAGCTATATATATATGTATGTGATTTGATGATTGACTCTCATATTGTGTTGTTTACTTTTATTGTTCCTCTCTTGATTCAATGTATGTATTATCTGGATTGGTGAAATTCATCTTAGATAGTAGGATTTTGGCTTCTTCAAATAGGGGGAGATTGTTGGGTATTGTATCCACAATTACCTGGATTTGAGGAAGCCTCCTGTCAAGCTAAGATGAATTCACAATGTGTTTGATGAAATCTTTCAAGTTGTGCTTGCAGTTATTCCTCGCTAAGTACACACCAATGTCAGGGTGCAGTAGGTCAATATACACGGGTCTGCGCAACGTAATCCCTCGTTGAGCAGATCATTGTGTTGGCTTACGTGTACTCTCTCTATTAGAGTGTACTTATTTACAAGTACAGGGCTGTGATAGATCAAGAGCAGTCAAGGAGCAAGGATGGGCCAAAGAGCAGCTCTCGGGTGGAAAGACGAAAAATCGTCTAAGTAGAAATCGTCGAGAATCACTAAGTGATTCTCGCCGATTCGACGAGAATCACTAGTGATTCTCGCCGAATCGTCCAGAATCACTCACTGATTCTTGTCGATTGCTGTCGGCTGTCTCTACGCCGTCTTGATTTCTGCTTAAGGCAGAATCGTCGAGAATCACTAGTTGATTTTCGCCGAATCGACGAGAATGACTTTGCATTCTCGCCGATCCGTCGAGAATGAATATTGATTCTTGCCGATTCTCTCCGGTTGGCTATATCTTCAGCCAGAATTCTGCCAAGTAGAATTCGGCGAGAATCATAAGTGATTCTCGCTGATCCGTCGAGAATCACCTATGATTCTCGCCGAATTTGCCTTAGGCGAAATTCTGGTGCTCGCTAGACCGGACCATGTATTCACGCGCTGTTTGGAGCCGGACTTAGGGTTCCTACTAGTAAGGCCCACAACGGTCATATTTGATCATCCTTCTGTATAAATACATCGGTATTTTGAACAGTAAAAAGATGAAATAAAAAAAGGAAAACCGAGCCACCGACGTGACCTAGATCGCGAAGCTCGTTTCGTCGCCGTCGCCGCTCGTGCTAGTTGGTCGCCGCTGCTGATCGTGGGTTCTTCCTGATCTCCCGGTGACAGAAGCTCTGCCACGCAACGCCTCTCACGAGTCCTTCTTGAGAACCTTTGTCTCTTGATTTGTAGATCGAGAATACCTTCCCTATCCGAATCGATCGAGACGATTGATCCAAGAAAGACCGTTGGTAGACCTTGCTGGCTTAGCTACGAAGTTTGGATCTACATAGCATCACCGCCTCATTCTTTGTCGCCGCCGATCTAGAGGAGATCCTTTTCAAGTGAGAGCTAAGGTCGTGGACTCTTCGTCATCTTCAAGAACGCGTCATCGAACGAAGAGGGACACCTAGCGCTCCAAAAGAAGTTTGTATAGTTTATACATTCCATTTTAATTTTGTTGTAAAGGAACGTAGGTTCCTCATTTTAAGGGTTGGGTGCAACCCGTGGTGGAGTGGTGACTCCTTCGTTTGGAAGGGTTCCTTCCGTTAGTGTGAGGATAGGATTTCAATCCGGTTGGTGAATAGACCGAGTCGTCCCTTGTTGGGAGATAGGTCAAGGGGGAGAGTGGACGTACCCAAATCGGGGAACCACTATAAATTGCATGTGTCTTTCTGTGTTGTGCTGTTTTGTTTATTTGTGCAGGTACAATTTTAATTCCGCAAAAACACTACAAGACACCTATTCCCCCCCCCCCATAGGTGAAGGTTGTTGGCACTAGGTGGACTTTCAGATGCTGCTTGCATTGAAGGAGAACCGCCGCTCAAAGTGAGGGGTGAGGTCGTTATAAATTGGTCAGCTAATGTTGATCGTTGCTTTGTTTTCAACGTTTTGGTGGGTCATTCTGTGCAGGTGCTTGAGAGCCAATTTAAAAGTGGCGGGCTGAACTCCCTCATGCTACAATTAGCTGGCCCTCGAAGGCCCAAAGGCAAACGTTTACTGTTTCTCATGTGTGGCTGGCCTGCGTATACATTTTGTAAAGGAAAAAGTTGTAAGGCCTTAAGGCCAGTAAATTTGGTGTATTTGGTTATCATTCCTATATATTTAGTGTACATTTCTTGTATATGAGTTCTATAACTTAAATGTCTTCCGTTAGAAAGCGCTCTGAGTTAGGATGCGTATACAATAATATGGTTTCAATGCGTAACTACGCCGTTTATCTTTGGAATATGGCGTGGGGCCCCGGCTGGACCCTCTGTTATATTTTATATGATGGATGGAGGTATTTTACAGGAATCTTAACTCATTTCCGGCCATGGACCTCATCACTCTCCTTAGCATCATCGCTCTTCATGAAGTGAAGTTCGGTCTCCGGGAAATTTAACACTGGCGACCTTCTTCATTTCCATCGCGTTCGACAAGTAACGACTCAGTAAGGAAGAATTGAAGTTACGGCTAGGGTTTCTCATTTCATCCTTTTTATAACAACGTATTAAGGTTATGTTACCTTTCCACGTGTTGTGCTATCATTGGACCGCCATTATTACTTAAATTAAGTCTTATTTAAAAGACAAGTGCAAGGAGGCATCCAGCATACATCCCGAGATCTGGTTCAGCCCGTATATACAAGAGAGCGGACCTTGCCTGGGCTGAAAAATTGCCCAAGTCAAATTCATTGAGTATACATATTCATACTCGACGAATCGTCGGAATTACCGGTATAAAATCGACGAATCGGGTCAACATTATTCGATGAATTCTTCTCAACTAAACAGGCCAAAAGTCTTCTAAGTATAGTTCGTCATATATACTCAATGAATCGTTCACTCCAATAAACTGTCATGATGATATTCGACGAATCGGCACTTATCTGCCGAATTGTTCCAAGTCCTTCTCAGTGAATTCATCTGATATTCGTGGTGATATCCGACGAATTATCCTTGGCTTCCACAAGTTCTCCCCCAAATATTTCCCGCCAAATTTGTCGAGTATCACTCGACGAATTCGTCGAATATACTCGGTGATATTCTATGAATTCCCTCCCGAAATTTCTTATGTCAAAAGAATCGTATGCTTCGAGTATCACTCAACGCTCATTGAAAGGTGTTGTGACCACTTGATGAAACTCGACGAATTTACCTTAACCACAAATATTCTATGTCCAACTCTCTTCATGCGTCGAGTATCACTCAACTCCAACCTACCAGTCAACTTACTCGACGCCTGCCCTTAGTGCACCTCGAGCCTGAGTCAAGTCTCTTGACTCAAAATGCATGCGAGGTGTCTATCATGAATTAGGATGTTACACCAACAATCCCAAAATTCAGCCCCACTATTGAGCAAGAGTTAAGGGATAAAGGAAAGTCCATTGCTGAGGAAGAGGATGCTGCTAGGATGAGAATAAGAGATTCAGGGAAGAGATGGAAGCAAGACCTGATTTTGAACAATTGAGTCCTCAATACAGGACAATCATTCTATGTTCCTGGGATCTGGTTAAGAACAAGAAGATAGAAAGGGGAAAGCTCTACAACTCCCTTGAATGGGCTAAGCTTGAAAAGAATGAAATGGATAGAAGAAAATTAAAAATGGATAAGCATCTAGGCACTTTGCCACCAGATGCTGTGGAGCCTGTCAAATACTTTCCAAAGCCATACAGCTACTTCCAAAGGTAGAAGGAAAAGAAGTCAGAAGATAATAAAGAGAAAGTAGCCAAGAAGCCCAGCAGGGGCATAGTGATAAGAGAACCAGAAACCTAAAAATGTTTCTTGTATTTCTTAATGGCTGATGGAATTGTATGAACTTTGGTTTATGCACATTATAAAAACAATTATTGCTTCTATTTAATGAAAAATCATATGTTTGATGTGCTTTCATTATTTCTGTCTGCTGTAATGTTTTACAAGCTATCAATGTATTGATGTATATAATTGTCCTAGGTTTTGAATTCTTCAAATAGGGAGAAATTGTTGGGTCTATTGTTCCCAATGTCCTAGATTTGAAGAAGTCCTACATGAAAATAATATACACATATTTGTATCTGATGCATGCTTTAAGTTATATGTATACAGGTGGTTACGTGTTATACTGATTAGATAGGTGGTCTAAGTAATAATAATAGGTGGACACATCGAAAGATGTTGTCATAATAGAACTCTGTCTAAGTCCACAGACATTTAGTGAAGCAAGTTCACTCAATGTAAGATATCCAAAAGCATTGAGTAAAGACTCGACAGTCAAAGCCTCAACATTGGCAAGGCAGAAATCTGCCTAAGTACACAGGCATCGAGTGATGGCAGTTCACTCAATTCCCAGAAATAGATGCATTGAGTAAAGCTCAAGCAGTCAAAGCCGCAGAAGAACTTGCCAATAAATCTGGTTAAGTCCAGAAACGTTGAGTGAAGGCAGTTCACTCAACGCCTCAAGAAGAAAGCATCGATAGAACAGAGTGATGTTAAAGCCTCTAAAGAAGTAGACATAAAATCTATCCAAGTCCAGAAGCATTGAGTGAAGGGAGTTCACTCGACGCCAATTCATGAGAAAATTAAACTAAGTACATAAGCGTTGAGTGAAGGCTGTTCACTCAACGCCTCAGCAAGATGGAAGGCTAAGGTAGAAAGTGTTGAGTGAACACAACTTACTCAATGCCTCCATTCAAAGAAATTCTGAAAAGTCCAAATTCGTTGAGTGTGGAAGGCTCATTCAACGCCTAATCAGTTAGAACACAAAGTTTATATTCATTGAGTGATGACTGATCACTCAACGCCTGGTGTAGCAGAAGATTTATCTAAGTGTTTTGGCGTAGATTGACAAGCCTTCACTCAATGCCTATGTTGAATTGTCTAAATTTGACTAAGTCCATAGGTGTTTGTGTCAGCAAAAATTCAAATGTTATGGGAAGTCTACAGTATACGGCAAATGGCGCTGCTTGGCTGTTATACAACATTTAATGCAAAATTGGACCTGCAACTGCCAAATCCAAGTGGGCCCAATGCTCAAAGAGCTGTTGGATGGCGGGATAGAAAAGAAATCAGATCAGGAAATTAAACTTAACTCTAGAGAAGAAATGAACTTCATCTTCTTCCTCTCTACATTGTTGCAGAGTTTGGAGAAGTTGTTCAAATCACTGATCTGAAAGAGCAACCAGTTAACTATTGATCTTCAACAACAAGTTTGGAGTAATTTCTCTGAAGATTAAAAAGAAGTAAGGAAAGCCCTAGCTGCAGCAACTTCACAACTCTAGCAGACCATTCCTGAAAAACTTTTCCTAGACCTGTGAGAAGACTCTACTGAGCTATCTCAGCACAAGGAGGAGAAAGAAACATAGAATACTTCTATGGTGTCTAAACATCTTCAACAAGCATTTATTTCTTCTGTAAGATCTTGATCTGAGTGTAAGCTTAATCTTATAATTGCTGAGTGTAAGATCTTTAAGTAGATTAGATTTAAGTGGTGAATCTGAGGAAGGATCAAGGTTTGGATTTGAGTTGTGTGGTTATTGGTCTGTGGTAGGAGAGTCATTCTCTCTGAGTGGTAGGGCTATTCTCCTAGCCTGAGTTGTTGTACATAGTGATAAGTCTGAGGTAGGTAGTCTGTGGATCACTGAGTTGTAGGACCTTTAATGGCTCTGAGTGGTAGGGCTTTGTGCTTGAGTTAGGTCTTGGAGGAGACAGAGGGATTTTGAGGGATTTGTTTTGTAAGCTATTTGGAGCCGAATTTGGAGGAGTTTCCTTGCCTAACAAACTATTAGAAATATGAGAGGGACAGTGGATGTACTCATAATTTGGGGAACCAATATAAAATTCATGTTTGTTGTTTTTGATTGTCTTGAAAGCAAAGTATAACTAAATCACAACTCACCTAAAATAGAAAAAGGATAAAAAGACTCAAAAACCTATTCACCCCCTCTCTATGTAGTTAGAAACTCTTGAAACTAAAGACTTTCATTCCTTAATCGTTGCAGTCAACATTTTACTTAGACTTCTAGTCAATGCAGTCGACATTTTACTAAGACTAATTTTTTCTGCCTTTAAATTATCTTTACTTCACTGAACTTCCTTTTGATAATGACTGCCTAATATAGGATTAGGGCATAGGTCAACATGAGTTCTGAACCTTGAGGTATTAAAAAGGCAATATCCTATTTGGGTGAGCATAAGCCTAATACTACATTTGTCGAGCATTTCTATTGTACCTGTCATATCAAAAACTTGCACAAGTGTTAAATACGAGATGTGTTCATTTCCATCTTGGGGGCTTCTTCAAATAAGGAATCTTGGGACAATATTCCAAACACTTCTCATAGAATAAGCGTGTAGATTACTTTATCAAGTTCTCGGTTGCTTGAACGGTGTTGGGAGTTCTCTCGGCTCTAGGAAGAGGGCTCTCAGGAAGTTATCTAAATTATGGCTCGTATACGTCATCCTTCATATTTTCATAAATAAAGGAGATCTGCTCTTTAAAAAGGAACAGATGCTAGCGCTAGTGTTAGTGTTACATCCTGGCGGTAACCTCTTTAGGAAACTAGGAAGTATGTGGGTCGAGGTAATTTTAGTAACCATGTTGTTCCAAATTAGGCCATGCCTCTTAAAGAGTTGCATTAGTGTTACCGCTATGTGTTAGCATTATATCCTCTGCATCATCATATCTCTTTGTTTTTCTGCTCCTCACTCAGCCGTAAATTGGCAGGCCTTCAATACTATAATGTCGGACTTTGGAGCTAACGTATTGCAGTAGAACTTGTTATATATGGCTCCACTCAACCTTACTTTCACATAGTTTTTTCCTGTCATGCTAATATTGCCTTCTTAATTGAAGCTAATGCCAGTATTATTGTTACCACTCAACAGTAGCATCCAATTCAGAGCATTAAAATTATCAATTTCCTTTATACATCAAGGAGTTTTGAACTTATAGTTCTTACACACGATAAACACACAACAAGCATGGTCAAATTCATAATGGATTTATTATTATCAAAGCAAGAGATATGAAACACATGTTCCAACAAACTCAGTTTTTGATAATAATAAATCTTTTAAGAAGATATAAAACATATATAGTAAGTGATAAACATGAAGAACGTACATACTCCTACTATATGGATGCTCCCCCTACATAGAGGCTTCCTATATTATACTCTACTTAAATGGTATATTCCTTCAAATTTATTCTCCCCCTTTTGGTATTATAAAATAAGGTTGGGGAGAGTGTTTTAGAAATAAGTTGCATTATATGAAAATAAAAAATGATAAATTTATAATTACCACTTGTTG
Organism: Platanthera zijinensis; assembly: GCA_039513925.1. Classification (NCBI taxonomy): domain Eukaryota; kingdom Viridiplantae; phylum Streptophyta; class Magnoliopsida; order Asparagales; family Orchidaceae; genus Platanthera; species Platanthera zijinensis. Next base: position 84,611,744 of record CM077094.1, read on the forward strand.
AATGAATATGAACCATGATCGAGCTTTAAGTTGTAATGCAGCAGAAAAAATTAAATTAAAGCATTTTGAAGATAAACATCTTTTTTTCAATTACAAGTATATATAAGATAAGAGTTGTAGGTTTTAAGGAAAAGGTTTTTGGAGTTTGAAATCAAGTGATGCTATATAAATCAATATTTACAAGCATGACATAATTTATCGAAGCAATATAGGTAACTACTGTTGGTACCAAGATTGACACCAACTCTCCGCGCACAACTACAAGAAGGATTGGATGGCGGAGGCAGAAGAGCTTGGAACTGAAAACACCTACGAGCTAACAACGGGGTGGGAAGGAAACCAAGCAGCATCATCATACATGGCCATCCATTGCAAATTCCTCTCTTATGGCATGCTTTTGATGGAAAAGTAGCGATTGCAAGGAAGGAGAAGAAGTGAGTTGTGCAAGCAGCAGACCGCAATGCTCAGAAATGGAGACCATAACTCTTAGCATGAGAGATACTGGATTCGAGTCAGCAAGCTTTGGGAGAGCCTCTCCTGATGGATTTGGTGGCCAAACTTAGTGGGCGGAGAATATGGTTTTAAAATTAATTGAAGAATTAAAAATGATTTTCACCAAGGAGAACTGGTTCTGGAGGCTACTACGGGGCGCTAGCTTACAAGCACACAATGGTAGGTCCCCAAACTTATTTTCTCTGTAAAACTTTGCCTTTTAGAGGCTCACACACGCTTTAGAGATCTACCAGCATACAACCATGAAATAACAACAAGAATAACGAACGGATTATAATTTTATTCAAAATTAACGAAAGTTGTTTACACTTAAGAACAACTAGATCTCCATGACGCCGTAGATTGGATACGGTGGAATTCAAACTCATTTTTGTTTTCTATACCGACCCACTACCTAGATAGGTTGGATCTCTCCCTTTCCATTACCGGAAAGGTATACGAGCATGCTCTTTACCTTCCTTCCCGGAAGTGTCTTAGAGCCCCACTAGATCCCCCAATCTAGACGTCCCTTCCATGGGATGATTTCTCATGGAACCCTTCTCAGATTCCGACGACCTTCATCAGTCAATTTTCAACACCCATAAACAATTAGAAAAGAGAAAAATACAATATAAGAGTAAATAATATTTAAAGTTATTCTCCCTCAAGAAGATTCCTCTATTGAGTGGTGTGTGATCAGTGCTAAAGGGGTTTGTTCTATTGCACTCAATCAACTCCTCTTGATCATTGTAGTCCATTTATCGCCGGAGGTATTTGAAAGTGAGGGTAAGATCTATCTTAACTCTAGAGGGGGGTGAATAGAGTATTTTAAAGTAAATTTACAATTTTAAAATGCACAGCAGTAAATGCTTAATTTATGTATAGGTGTAAGGTGCTTTGATGTAGAAAATAAAACTAAAGCAGTAAGAATAAAAACCACAGAACACACCAAAGAATATCCACAAGAAACCAGAAGACACAAGGAACTATAGTGGTTCCCCAAAAACCTGGGTACATCCACTCTTCTACCACCCTTGGTAGGAATCCACTGCAGGATGGGTTAATCAGGTGTCTTGGGCACCAATGAGCTTTTGATAAAGTGTTCAAAAACCACACTAGATTTTTTGATCAAGTGTCTTGCCACCACTAAGTTTTGATAAGGCTCTCAGAACCAGAATCAAGACTTTTGAAGGGAGTTTTGATAACCCTTTTATAGTAGGAAAAGAAAAAGAAATAGGTGAAGTTGTCTTCTCTGTCTCAATCACTGAGAAAAGACTTAGTGGATTGATTGTGTTGTCAAAGATCCCCCTGAGAAAGATGAGAGCTTTGCTAGGGTGATAGGTCTTCATAAGCTTCAGATCTCTAGCAGAAGATGGTTTCAGCAGAGGCTGAAATATGAATTGTCTGGAGTCCTTGATGTTGAAGCTATGATCACTTTTCAGTATGCCAACTAATTCTCCAGGATTGATCACTTGATTTTTTGAATTGATCTCACTATCATGTGAATCTGTACTGAGAATTTCTTGTTGTTATCTCTCTGTCAAACTAGAAAAGATGATTTATTCTCTGAAGATCCTCTATCCAAGATAGCCATTAGCAGTCAATAAATGTCTTCCATAAATGTTTTGTCTTCTGGAGGAAAGTCCAATAAACATTCTCTGATAAATTCCTTGAAACTTGCTCCAGAATAAATGAAAATGGCTAGCAAATCTCTTGAAATAAATGCTGAGAGAATTTGAAAATCATTCCAAAAGCAGACTGAATTTGAGTCCTCAAAGTCGTCGATCTCTCAGGAAAAACGTCGATCTGAGCTCTACGATCATTGACCTGAGCTCGGAGATTGAAATGAACATCAGACAGAAAATGTCGACCTGAGCTCGAAGATCGTCGACCGGAGCTCAGCGACCTGAAGAATAAGCTGAAGACAGATCGTCGATCTGAGCTCGAAGATCGTCGACCGGAGCTCGATGATTTAGCAGAGTTGAGCTCAGAGAGCGTCGAACAGAGTTCGACGTTTCGTCGACCTAAGCTCGACGATAATTGTCTTTTCCTCAGCTCTAAGTCTGAATCCTTGAATGGTCTTGGGGGCAGCTTCAAACCTAAGTTCTAAGCCCTAGACTCATTCTAACTTGACCTTTTCAACTATACATCTAGGTCAAACTGATTTCCTAAAAACATAGTGATCCTTGCCCAAATTAGTAATAGGGTGTTCCAACAATCTCCCCCTATTTGGGTTAGGATTACTATTTACAGAACTCAGTAATAAATACAAAATCATCATACATAGAAACAAAAATCTAACACAAAAGAGCAGATCATGCAACATAGCAGCAAATAGATGGAATATCAGCAAATGTTCAAGATGAGTATACTGTCCGCTTACAAATGTCATTTCCTTTCACTTCCCTTCTTAAATAAGATTTCCCTGTTGGGATTTAGAGCTTCTTTCTTTGATCTTCTATCATCCTCTACACCTAAGGAGGTTTGAGATCTTGGCCTGGGAACCATAGCCTCAGGATGCAGTTTCTTGTAGTCCACTGGGTCAAAGAATTTCCTTGATGCATTCCTTTCCAGTTCTTCCTTTCTTTGATCTGACAAGGTAGTAATGTTGGAAGTGTCTTTCCCTTGTTCTCTGGCCTTCTTCAGCTGATCTAAGGCTGCAAGTTCTTTCATCCTAGCAGTCCATGATAATGGATTGTTCTCTGGATCTTCAAAAGGAACTGCAGGCTCATATCTATTGACAGTTTCTGAAGCAATAGGAGTTCTTGTATCAACCATTTCTCTGAGTTTATAGGGGAAAGGACCTTGAGTTGAGTCCATGTGACTTTGTCGCTCCCTTGCTTGAAATCTATGTCCTATTTGATTTCCTTTATATTGTCCCCTTCTAGACTGATAACCCCTTTGATACTGCCCCCTGGGATGATATCTTTGAGAGGATTGGGAGGAACTTTGCTTTGGAGCTGAGGTTAGAGAATTTGAGCCTCCACCTGATCCTGAATCTGGAGGAGGAGGAGGAGGAGGCTGAAATTTGGATGAACCTTTCTCATACTTATCAAACTTTCTTTTCTTCTTCATGGCCTTTAGTTGATTTTTAGAATATTGCATCCATGGTTAAGTAATTTGGCAATCATGCAGAATATAGTTGGGTATATCATTAGCATCCTTGGCCTTAGCAGGAGGGACTTTCATCATGGCCTTGCTTCTGGCCTTCCTTTTCTTTGCAATAGTACCAGAAGAGTCATCAGAGTCAGTGTGAAACTGATCACTTTCTGAGCTTTGGGGTCTATCATACAGATCATCAATGCTTTTGATGTACTTTTCTTGTTGTTTTAGTTGTTCAGAAGTCAGAGCAGGAGCAGCAGTAGCAGAAGTAGAACTTATGGAAGCAGTAATAGGAGCAGCAGTAATTTGAGCAGCAGGTTCAGGTTCTTCCAGATCAGCAGCAGCATCATCAAAAACAGACAGCATTTCAATATCAGAAAATCTAATAGGTGTAACAGCAGTAGCAGCAGCAGCAGTAAAAATTGAAGCAACAACATCCTCAGCCTTGAAAGAGTTTATATAAGATGCAATCAGGCTGGGATCACATTCTAAAACAGGCACAATGGCTTTAGTAAGGTCTTTAACTTGTAGAACTGGCAGAGAATTGAAGTACACAGAATCAAAAACTGACAGCAGGCTCAGAAGATCTACTGCAAATACTGGAGCAGGTTATGAAATTTTAGCAGCCTCAGGCAAAACCAGAGCTTCATTAGGCATGTCCCCCTGCTTGGATTCAGTGAGAACTAGATCAAGACACCCAGAAGAAGGGATTGCCTGAGAGGAGAGGAAGGTAGATAGCCTGGTAGACAGCTCCTGAACATTTTTCAGAAGTGGAGCCAAGGTGGTCTCCAACAATGAGGTTAGCCTGGGGGCTAGCAGCTCATACAACCTGTCTGCCAAAGCTGAAAGATCTACATGCTCAAGAGGGGCTTGAGTAGAGGTAGGAGTTGATGTAGCTGGAATGATGTTGACTGGGACTGATGGAATGGATGGTGTGGAGGTAGGAGGTATAGGGATGGATGGCTCAGTAGAAGGAATTGTTGAGATTGATGTTACTGAAGAAGAGATGGATGATATGGGAGAGGTAAAGGATGGGGTGAAGGATGATTGAGAAAGTATGTCCTGAAGAAGTTGTTGGTAGGAAGATGTAGATGGAATTTCAGGAGGAGTAGGAGGAGAATCATCCATGAAGGAGTCATCTAGAAGATTAAATGATGGAGTGGTGACAGGTGGATAGTAGTGCAAGGGATGAAATGATTCTGAGGTAGAGGCTGGAGGAGGTGAAATGGGTGATGAGATTGTAATGGGGGAAGATATGGCTATGGTTGAGATGAGTGGTGAGGTTGAGATGACTGGGGCAGAGACAGCTGGAGGAGGAGGAGAAGCAAGCAAATCTTTTTTTGGGGCAGAGACCTGAGGAGGAGTGACTGAGGCAGTCCTTGTTCCTGAAGCAAATGTTGCTGCAGCAGCCCTATTGGGGTTTATGATCTGCCTGTCCTACCTGCTGAAGAGGGCACAGGTGAGTCTTTTGGATGCATTGATGTGCATCCCACTTGAAACCAACAGATCAGGGCACCTGTGATGTAGGTAAACCCCTATAATCCTCCCAAAACTGACACAACTTTTGCTAACTTTCTTTTTGATCAAATTAAAGAAGATCGATCCCCAATCCAGATGTTTCTTATCAACTAAGGCTCCCATTAGGCATAACTGATACCTTGAGATTGTATCATGGGCGGAGTGCTTTGCCAGAAGCACTTTTCCAACAACATCAACAAAGAATTGAAATTCAATAGATAAATTCTTTTTCAACAGTTTATTACGGTTCACAGCAGAGTGACCCATTCGATCTAACAAGGAATCATATTCCTCTCCAGACAAATCGATGGAATCATTCCCAGTACTTAATGCGAATACTTCTGTCAAAAGAGCTGGGGACATTGGTACCTGAGTTCCATTGATGGTGCCGACTATAGAATTTTCACTTTCACTGGTGGCAGTATAAACCCATTCTTTTACTTCATCTACTGTAATCTTTATTCTTGTTGTCATCAACTGAACTAACTGTTGTTCGCGAAACAAATTCAGAATGTCTTTGAATCGCTAATCACTGCCATTGAAGGATTTCATATCAATGTCAAGGCCTGTATCAAATTTCATTTTGGAGAGGGCGGCGACCGACATTTCCATCTGTACCTGCAAAGATTCAACAAACACGACCAAGTGTAGAGAGTTTGGAGGGAAAGAGAAAAATTTGCAGAGAGTATGAAAGCGTAAACGACAAGCGGCGACCGAAAAATGATTTTATATTAGGGTTCGACGAGAAAAAGGAAGGATCGTCGATCTCCGTTCGACGATCAGGACTCCTGATGGAAGTTGAAAGTTCTTCAATATCGTAGATCTCAGTTCGAGGATCTAGAGAGAACGTCGAGCTCAGTTCGACGATCGAAGGCCTGAAAGAGATAGTATGCAACTATCTGACATGCTCTGAACTCAGGTCGACATTTTGGGAAAACGTCGATCTCCGTTCGACATTTCTCGGGTAAACGTCGATCTCCGTTCGACGCTTTCTGGGGAAAACGTCGAGCGCAGTTCAGAGACAGAAACTATCCTACAGACACAAAAAGAGATGAGTTTTTAGCCTAATCTTGGTCTGTTTTTAGCTTTTCAAAATCTTGTAATTTACTTTAGGCTTCCTCCATCTAACATGCATAACTGATTGAGGAAGAAGTTGTGTTTCTTTTAATCCAAAGGCTTGGTGAAAATATCTCCCCTTTGCAAATCAGTTGGGATATATTGAAGTTCAATTTTATTTTTCTCAACATTATCCCTTAGAAAATGATGCCTAATTTCTATGTGTTTTGTCCTACTATGGAGGACTGGATTTTGTGCAATGGAAATAGCACTGGTGTTGTCACAAAATATTTTAGACTTCTCTAAGTTATAACCATAGTCTAGGAGTTGGTTTTGTATCCACAATATTTGTGAACAACAACTGCCTGCAGCCATATATTCAGCTTCAGCAGTTGAGGTTGACACAGATGTTTGTTTCTTACAATGCCATGAGACAAGTCTATCACCAAGAAACTGACAAGTTCCACTGGTGCTTTTCCTGTCTATTTTGCATCCAGCATAATCAGCATCTGAAAATCCAGTTAAGTCAAATGCTGAATCTTTTGGATACCAAAGTCCTAGATTTGGACAGCTTTTAACATACCTAAGAATCCTCTTTACTAAAGTTAATTGTGACTCTCTAGGGCTAACTTGGAATCTAGCACATATACATGTAGCAAACATTATATCAGGCCTACTAGCTGTAAGGTACAATAAAGAGCCAATCATTGCTCTATATGTTGTCTGATCAACTGGTTTTCCATGTTCATCAGCATCCAGTACAGCATTGGTAGGCATGGGTGTTTTCATACATGATGCATCAGACATACCAAATTTCTTAACCAGTTCTTTTGCATACTTGGTTTGAGAAATAAATATGCCTTCAGCATATTGTTTGACTTGCAATCCTAAGAAGAAGGATAGCTCACCCATGCTACTTATTTCAAATTTAGAGTGCATAAGCTTGGAAAACTTTTTGCACAAGTTTGAATCAGTAGAACCAAATATAATATCATCTACATAAATTTGTACTAGTAGGGTATGGGACTTATGGGTTCTAATAAAAATAGTTTGGTCTACTCTCCCCCTAATAAAATCATTTTACAGAAGAAAGCATGCTAGGGTCTCATACCATGCTCTAGGAGCTTGCTTTAGACCATATAATGCTTTATGCAGTTTGAAAATGTAACACCCCTATCCGTCGCATAGCATATAGCAGTAGGTCCGGCCGGGGCCCGACGCCATATACTATGGACAGACCGGTTGGTTACGCGTTGAAACCATTCAACCAATCACCACGTCCTACACAACACCTAGCGGAAGCAATTTTATACAGTAGCAAAGAGAACAAGAACCCTGCTACAAAGCATGAATGTCCACTACAAACTCAGGAATGTAATCATACACAAAAGAGAACTGGACTTAAGGCCTTACATTGCTCACTTAACAAAATAGTGTTTTCATACTTCGGCTCGCAGGCCGGCCATACATGAAAAAGGGGAAAGAAACATAAGCAATAAGGCCTTCGAGGGCCGGCACAGCAACAAGGGCTTTAGCCCGCTATTTCCCGCTCTGCTCCGCAGCACCTGCAAGCCACAAACCACCGCCCGGTGGCAAACAATAGCAACGGTCAGCAATGCTGACCAAATTATAACGATCCCGCCCCCACGCTCGGGGCCGCAATGCTCTTTCCCTGCACTTTATTAGCATAGGCAATTATATAAAGTATTTGCACTTCACCACAGGCGTAGGCTCGCACAGCCACACACCCCGTGCACTCAGGGCACATTCTCGGCGAACCGGCCAACGTCACGTCAATTCAAGCCATAGACGTTCCCAATCCACCACCGCCTCTTGGACGGTCATCCATATGAGCATTTTGCCTTCCTGGCCTTGGTCACGGCAATTTAAGCCATAGACCGCTGAAGACCCTCATCCATGCCAACGGTCCTACCGAACGACATAGACCGGGTACGGTTCCGCCTGACCCGTGCTCACACCGCAACGATAATTTAAGCCATATGCGCAGGCCAAGACTCACCGAGTCCCGTTTCCACCACAATAATCACATAACCCGGTTATGTTCACGTTGGCACCCCGGCCACCGTGTTGGCAAAACCCGCTTTTGCCCAGTTTTCCGGGTGCACCTTGGAGTTAATCTCCAAGGCTCCCTGATGCAATCTACCACGTAGAAAACCCAAAAAAACGCCCAAACACACGGAGTCTTCCCCGGTTTATATGCAATGCAACATCACCGATCCGGCTCTACTTGTCCGGATAGGCTTCACACACAATGCCTATGTCCGTTTTCGCATACGGACTCTACACAAGGGGGACTTTACATATCTACCCCAAGGAACGCTCCAACTCTTCGCTCACTCGCGAGAGAGGGCTTCCTATGCAAAGGAAAAGAGGGCTTCACATGCCCAAGGATGAGAAATCGTTACCCTTGCATTCTTCCGCGGCGTCATCGAAAACTATACGGTTGGAAAGCACCGCAACGGCGTCGCCTCCGCGGATCCGAAGATGGCTCGTGATTTGGAGCCCCGAATCTCCACCGGCTGCCGGAGTTGACCACCTTCTTCCTCCTCCAAGCTCTCCCTTCTCTCTAGGTTTTAGAGAGAGATTGGCCAATGGAAAATGGGTTTCTAAACCCTATTTCCCGACTATAACCACCCAGGAGCAGCCCCCCACCGTCGGATCCAAAGCCAAGGAAACGAACGGCCCGGATTAAATCCAAAATCATAAAATCTGGGCCGAACACGGGTTGGCACACGGCCGTGTGCCTGGTCGTGTAGCTCATTCGCCGTCTCGACCAAAACTGAAAACCAGCAACACGGCATGTGACACGGCCTCCGACACGCCCGTGTCGCCTGCGACACGCCCGTGTCGCCTGCGACACGCCCGTGTCGGGACCCGTGTCATACCCCCCGTGTGCAATATAACAACATTTCGCAGTCAGAGAGGTACACGGCTTGGTGACACGGCATCAGACACGCCCGTGTCAAGCTAGACATGCCCGTGTTCATGCCCGTGTCATTACCCGTGTACCCAACCGCACAGCACAAGTATGACACGGCCTGGGACACGCTCGTGTCCTAGGCCGTGTTCCACCACACGACCATCATCGACCTGCACTGGTCGACGACACGGCCAGCTCGACGGCTCGAGCTCGACACGCCCGACACGGCCTCCGACACGCCCGTGTCGGGGCCCGTGTCACCTGCACCAAAAATCTGTCTTGGCCAAATTCGTTCCCCGTCGCTCCTACAACATATTGGGGTGTTACAATTCTACCCCCCTTAAAGAATTTCGTCCACGAAATTAATAAAGGAAAAACAGGACTTAACGTAAAACAGTACCTGAGCGGAATAATTCCGGGTACTCCTCGAGCATAGTCTGCTCCCGTTCCCAAGAGAGCTCCTCACGCCCGCAATTATCCCACCGGACCTTAACCATCCGGATCTCCTTATTACGGAGTCTCTTGACCTCAACGTCTTCAACACGAATGGGCTTGACCCTAGTCGTCAACCCCTCGTCCACCGGCACTTGGTCAACTGCGATCACCTACGAAGGCTCTTGCACCGCCTTCCGTAACACAAAAATGTGGAACACATCATGTAATCCGCTTAACTCCACCGATAGCTTCAAACGGTAAGCAGCTTCGCCGACTCGCTCTAGAACCTCAAAAGGTCCAAGGTATCTTGGGCTCAGCTTCTTCAAGCGTCTCACCCGCGAAACCCCCTTGAACGGCTTCACTTTCAGGTATACCCAATCGCCTACCGCGAACTCCACGTTCCGGTACTTGGCATTGTAATACTTCGCCTGCCTGTCCTGAGTGATCAACAAGCGCTCCCGAATGATCCGCACTAACGAGGTAGCACTCTCCACCTCCTGCTTCTTGTACAACCTTGCCTCACCCATTTCAAGCCACGATAACGACGTGCGACACTTCCTACCATACAGGGCCTCGAAGGGCGCAATTTGTATACTTGCTTGGTAGCTGTTGTTGTACGCGAACTCCACCAAATACAGGTGGTCTTACCAATGCTTACCGAAATCCAGAACACACATGCGTAGCATGTCCTCCGTCGTTCTATTCACCCTCTCGGTCTGCCCATCCGTCTGCGGATGGAAAGTTGTACTGAACTTTAACTTTGTTCCCAGCATCTGTTGCACCAACCTCCAATCATTTGACATGAACCGCCCATCGCGATCACACACAATGCTACGGGGCACACCATGCAGTCTAACAATATTGTCAACATACAACTTTGCCAATTTCTCCACTGGATCATCCTTCCTATGCGGAATGAAATGCGACACCTTGGTTAGCCGATCTACGATCACCCAGATGGCGTCGTTCCCCATCTGCGACCTTGGCAACCCGTGCACAAAGTCCATAGATATATCGTCGAATTTCCACTCCGGTATAGGCAAAGACTTCAGAAATCCTCCCGGCTTTTTGCATTCCGCCTTCACCAAGGCGCACGTTTGGTATTTAGCCACGTACAATGCCACATCTTTCTTGAGCCCCGGCCACCAAAACAACTTTTTGAGATCACGATACATCTTCGTGCTCCCTGGGTGGATTGAGTACTTGGTATGATGAGCCTCGTACATCAACTCCGCCTAGAGGTTACCCCCACTCGGGATGCACAACCGATGATCCTTCCTTAATAAACCATCTTCTACCGAGAACTGGGAATTTGACCCATCCAGAGCGGCCTCCATAAGCTCCTTCATGGAGTCATCTAACTCCAATGCCTGCCGAACCCGGCCAGCCAGGTCATACTGCACTTCTGTCCAGTTTAACATTGCTTTGGCGCTCGTCTGCTTGTCAACGCAATAGATCTCAAGCTCCTCCAACTCCCATACTAGCTGCTCATCATGCACCGACAACCAGTTGGCTTGGGCGGGAGCCCTGCGGCTCAGCGCATCCGCAACTGCGTTGCCCTTCCCGGGTACATAATGTATTTTGAAGGTGTAGTCCCCCAGGAACTCCATCCACCTCCTCTGCCTCATATTAAGGTCCTTTTGATCCAATAAGTACTTTAGGCTCTTGTGATCGGTGTATATATCGACCCTTACGTCGTAAAGGTAGTGCCTCCACAACTTGAGTCCAAATATCACGGCCGCCAACTCCAAGTCGTGCACCGGATAATTTCTTTCATGCACCTTCAACTGACGCGATCCATACGCTATCACGCTCCCATGCTGCAATAACACGCAGCCCAAGCCACTACCTGAAGCATCGCTATACACCTCGAAGCCCTCGGTCCCACTCGGCGAACTAAGCACTGGCGCCGTGGTCAACCGCCTCTTCAGCTCCTCAAAAGCTTGCACGCACTCTTGCGTCCACTAGAATTTCTGATCCTTCCTTGTCAACTTCATGAGAGGTAATGCTATCCGCGAGAAGTTCTCTACGAAGCGCCTGTAATATCCGGCAAGCCCGAGAAAACTACGGACTTCCGCGACAGAAGACAACGCAGGCCACTCCTGTATCGCAACAATCTTTGCCGGATCCACCGCTATACCTTCCCCACTTACTATATGACCAAGGAACACTACTGAGGGTAGCCAGAACTCGCACTTGGAGAATTTCGCATAAAGCTCATTCCTCCTCAGAGTCTCCAACACCAGATGCAAGTGCTTGAAGTGATCTTCTTCGCACTGCGAGTACACCAATATATCGTCAATAAAGACGATCACGAAGCGATCCAGGAAATCTCGGAACGTCCTGTTCATCAAGTCCATAAATACTGATGGCGCATTCGTCAGTCCAAACGGCATGACCGTGAACTCGAAATGCCCATACCTCGTACTAAATGCCGTCTTCGGGATATCACACTCCCTGATCCTCAGCTGATAGTACCCCGACTTCAAGTCCAACTTGGAGTATACCGACGATCCGACTAACTGATCAAAGAGATCATCAATCCTCGGGATCGGGTACTTATTCTTCTCCGTCAGCTTGTTCAATTCTCTGTAGTCGATACACAGCCGCATACTCCCATCCTTCTTCTTAACAAAGAGGACCGGTGCGCTCCAAGGCGACGAGCTTGGACGCACATACCCTTGCTCCATCAGCTCCTCTAGTTGAACTTTCAACTCTGCCATCTCCTTAGGCGCCAACCTATACGAAGCACGTGACACCGATTTGGCCCCCGGCACGAGCTCGATGGTGAAATCAATCTCCCGCTGCGGTGGGGCCCCGGGAAGACTATCCGGGAACACATCGGGGTATTCGCAAACCACGGGAATGCTATCCAACGTGGACTTTGGCTCCACAGCCCCAACTATTGTGAAGAACAGCTCTGCACCAGCACAAACCACCTTCACCACCTGAAGAGCAGACATCAGTGTCTTGCTCAACCCCTTCAGCCCCTCGAATGTAGTCTCCCGCCCTACACCCAGCTTGACCTCCTTCCGGTCACAGTCGATCCAAGCCTTCTGCTCTGACAGCCAATCCATTCCAAATATAACGTCGAACTCTACTAGCGGCAGCAATGACGCTAGCAAGTCGAACTCTTGGTTCCCTATGTGAACCTTCACGGCGCACACTCTGTCCGCACGCATCGAGCACCCATTCGGTAGTAGCACATCCAACTTGTCCTTCTCCATCGAAGAAGGGACTCCGATGCACGATATAAAGCTTTCGGACAAGAAGGAGTGTGAAGCTCCCGTATCGAACAGTGCCCGTGCCGGACTATCACTAATCACAACAAAGCCTATACAAACAATATTAGGCTAACAAGCAATAGATAATGGTATTAAAGCTAACTTGCTATAAATTAACTCGTACCTGTCACCACGTCAGCTTGTTTGATGGCCTCCTGCTGGCCCAAGTTATAGACTCTAGGCTGAGTCGGAGCATAGTGGGACGCGGTCGACTCCACCGCTTTGCCCTTCTCCTCGTAGGTAGCTCCTTGTTTCCTTTCGGACTTTGAGCGTCCACTCCAGCAATCACGGGCAAAGTGCCCCGTCTTTCCACACGTGAAACAAGCGCCCGGGGTTCGATTGGTAGTTGCCCCCGAGGCACCTGAAGAAGCTGGACCCGACGTCTTAGCTTTCTTATAGAATCTGCGGTAGCCCGACTTCGACGTAGTCGGTGCCTTGAACTCCGCTTTCTTACTACCGGATTCCTTCTTTGCTTGGACATTCTTCATGTCCTTCTCCAAGGACCGGGCCGAACTGACCAGGGTCATGAAACCCTGCGCCTTGGGCCCCGATAGTAGCAACCTTAAATCATCTCTTAGCCCTTCATAGAAGCGGCTCGTCTTGCGCTCCTCGTCTACGAAGGTAGCACCGGCATATCTCCCCAACCGAGTAAACTCGTGGAGGTACTCATCAACGGTGCAATCCCCTTGCACCAACTTCTGAAATTCGCTTTCTAGCGCAATTCTCTGCGCCGAGGGGAGGTATCGAGCCATGAATAGTCTCGCAAACTCCTCCATCGAAACTTCGGCCAACGGCCTTCCCCGCAACTGATGTAGCTCTAGGCCTTCCCACCACAATCTTGCATCCCCATCCAAAAGGAACGTCGCTATAGTGGTCTTCTGCCACTCTTCCGTTTCCATTGCAGTCATCACCCTATTGACCCTTGAGAGCTAATCCTCTGCTTGGGTCGGGGTTTCTGCCCCCATGAATACCGGTGGATGAAAGCCCATCACGTGCTTCAGTTGTCTTTCAGTTGCTCTCCGAGGTAACTCTGGCTCCAAAACTACTTGTTCAACCCTCCTTTGCTCTGCCGCCTGAAGCGGTACTTGCTCTACAGCAGGAGCAGGCTGCTGCACCTGCCTTGCAGGCTGCGCATTGATCATTGCCATGACCGCTTCTGCCACCAACCTAATGGTCTCGGCAGACGGAGGTGTTGCAGGCGCATCGCTTGGCGCACTGCTCGCCTCAAAACCTGGCTGTTCAGACGGCCCAGCACCACTTCTGGTCACCTATAATCATGCAAAACACCGATAAGCGACCATAAATTACTGCAAACAACAATTATAGGAACACGCAGGTTCCTCAAACATGTGTATTTTCATTCCTAAGTGGACATTCATGGGTTCTTTTCATGTTATAACGATGACGCACACATGTGCTCACCACCCCTTAAAGTGAATTCGTCCACGAATTCATTTAAGCTTGACCGAAACCAGAAGTCTGATACCAATTTGTAACACCCCTATCCGTCGCATAGCATATAGCAGTAGGTTTGGCCGGGGCCCGACGCCATATACTACGGACAGACCGATTGGTTACGCGTTGAAACCATTCAACCAATCACCACGTCCTACACAACACCTAGCGGAAGCAATTTTATACAGTAGCAAAGAGAACAAGAACCCTGCTATAAAGCATGAATGTCCACTACAAACTCAGGAATGTAATCATACACAAAAGAGAACTGGCCTTAAGGCCTTACATTGCTCACTTAACAAAATAGTGTTTTCATACTTCGGCTCGCAGGCCGGCCATACATGAAAAAGGGGAAAGAAACATAAGCAATAAGGCCTTCGAGGACCGGCACAGCAACAAGGGCTTTAGCCCGCTATTTCCCGCTCTGCTCCGCAGCACCTGCAAGCCACAAACCACCGCCCGGTGGCAAACAATAGCAACGGTCAGCAATGCTGACCAAATTATAACGATCCCGCCCCCACGCTCGGGGCGGCAATGCTCTTTCCCTGCACTTTATTAGCATAGGCAATTATATAAAGTATTTGCACTTCACCACAGGCGTAGGCTCGCACGGCCACACACCCCGTGCACTCAGGGCACATTCTCGGCGAACCGGCCAACGTCACGTCAATTCAAGCCATAGACGTTCCCAATCCACCACCGCCTCTTGGACAGTCATCCATATGAGCATTTTGCCTTCCTGGCCTTGGTCACGACAATTTAAGCCATAGACCGCCGAAGACCCTCATCCATGCCAACGGTCCTACCGAACGACATAGACCGGGTATGGTTCCGCCTGACCCGTGCTCACACCGCAACGACAATTTAAGCCATATGCGCAAGCCAAGACTCACCAAGTCCCGTTTCCACCACAATAATCACATAACTCGGTTATGTTCACGTTGGCACCCCGGCCACCGTGTTGGCAAAACCCGCTTTTGCCCAGTTTTCCGGGTGCCCCTTGGAGTTAATCTCCAAGGCTCCCTGATGCAATCTACCACGTAGAAAACCCGGAAAAACGCCCAAACACCCGGAGTCTTCCCCGGTTCATATGCAATGCAACATCATCGGTCCGGCTCTACTTGTCCGGATAGGCTTCACACACAATGCCTATGTCCGTTTTCGCATACAGACTCTACACAAGGGGGACTTTTCATATCTACCCCAAGGAACGCTCCAACTCTTCGCTCACTCGCGAGAGAGGGCTTTCTATGCAAAGGAAAAGAGGGCTTCACATGCCCAAGGATGAGAAATCGTTACCCTTGCATTCTTCCACGGCGCCATCGAAAACTATATGGTTGGAAAGCACCGCAACGGCGTCGCCTCCGCGGATCCGAAGACGGCTCGCGATTTGGAGCCCCGAATCTCCACCGGCCGCCGGAGTTGACCACCTTCTTCCTCCTCCAAGCTATCCCTTCTCTCTAGGTTTTAGAGAGAGATTGGCCAATGGAAAATGGGTTTCTAAACCCTATTTCCCGACTATAACCACCCAGGAGCAGCCCCCCACCGTCGGATCCAAAGCCAAGGAAACGAACGGCCCGGATTAAATCCAAAATCATAAAATCTGGGCCGAACACGGGTTGGCACACGGCCGTGTGCCTGGCCGTGTAGCTCATTTGCCGTCTCGACCAAAACTGAAAACCAGCAACACGGCATGTGACACGGCCTCCGACACGCCCGTGTCGCCTGTGACATGCCCGTGTCGGGACCCGTGTCACGCCCCCCATGTGCAATATAACAACATTTCGCAGTCAGAGAGGTACACGGCTTGGTGACACGGCATCAGACACGCCCGTGTCAAGCTAGACACGCCCGTGTTCGTGCCCGTGTCATTACCCGTGTACCCAACCGCACAGCACAGGTGTGACACGGCCTGGGACACGCCCGTGTCCTAGGCCGTGTTCCACCACACGACCATCGTCGACCTGCACTGGTCGACGACACGGCCAGCTCGACGGCTCGAGCTCGACACGCCCGACACGGCCTCCGACATGCCCGTGTCGGGGCCCGTGTCACCTGCACCAAAAATCTGTCTTGGCCAAATTCGATCCCCGTCGCTCCTACAACATATTGGGGTGTTACAGAAAACATAATCAGGATGAGTTGGAGAGACAAAACCTGGGGGTTGTCTGACATAGACTTCTTCTTTGATCTCCCTATTGAGAAAAGCACTCTTCACATCCATTTGGTAGACTTTGAATGCCTTGTGAGCAGCATAAGCCAGGAAAATTCTTATGGCATCTAACCTTGCAATAGGTACAAAGGTCTGGTCATAGTATATGCCCTCTTCTTGAGAGTATCCTTGAGAAACTAGCCTTGCCTTGTTCCTTACAATAATTCCTTGATCATCCAATTTGTTTCTGAACACCCATTTTGTTCCAACAATGGAATGATCCTTTGACTTAGGCACTAGTTCCCAGACTTTGTTTCTTTCAAATTGATGCAACTCCTCTTACATTGCAATGATCCAATGTGGATCTTGCTCTGCATCTTGAATGGATTGAGGTTCAATTTGAGATAGAAAGCAAGTGTGCATCAGGTTTTGGTTGACCTGATTTCTAGTTTGCACACCAGCTGAGATGTTTCCAATCACTTGGGAGATTGGATGATCTCTTGATGTTACTAAATCAACAGGTGGTGTTGATTGTTCACCAACCTGTGTTGTTGTTTCCTCTTGTGGAACAGCAACTGGCTCTTCAAGAAGATTAGCAGCTTCTTCATCTTCACTACTTTCATCCTTTTGAGTAACTTGTAATCTATCCAACTCTTCAGCTAGAGAATGTACCTGCAATTGTTCTATGGTAGAAGCATTCTTTTCCTTGAAAGACATATTAGTTTCATCAAAAGAAATATGAACAGATTCTTCTATTTTTAGAGTAGTTTTATTATAAACCCTATAAGCTTTACTGATCATGGAGTATCCCAAAAACACTCCTTCATCAGCTTTTGCTTGAAATTTTGCTATATATCTCTTGTCATTGTTGTGAATATAATAAATGCAACCAAAGATTTTAAAATAGTCTACTTAAGGTTTCTTCCCTTTGAGCAATTCATAGGGAGTCTTGCCCTTCAGTTTATGTATTAGACTTCTATTCAACAAATAATTGGAGGTGTTCACTACCTCAGCCCAAAAGGACAGAGGAAGGTGAGCATCTGTCAATAATGTAGTTGCAGATTCAATTAGTGTTCTATTTTTCCTTTCTGCTACCCCATTTTGTTGAGGAGTTCTAGGAGCTGAGAATGTATGCCTGATCCCTTCACTCTGACAGAACTCTTGCATAAGAAGAGAATCAAACTCTGTCCCATGATTACTTCTGATCAGGGCAATATGAGTGTTGAACTCAAGCTGTATGCATTTGAGAAACTCTGTCAAACACTTGAAGTTATCAGACTTCTTCCTCAGAAAGAACACCCATGTGAATCTTGAGAAGTCATCTACAACCACTAAAGTGTAGGATTTCCCTCCTAGGCTTTGTACTGTAATGGGTCCAAAAAGATCCATGTGTAACAGATACAAAATCCTAGGTGAGTCACTCTTGTTAAGTGATTTAAAACTATTTTTAGTTTGCTTGCCTAATTGACAGGCCTTGCAAAGTCCTTCCTTCTTGTAGGGGCCAGAAAGTAGTCCTCTAACAAGGTTGTCCTTGGATAGATTAGCAATGGTTCTAAGGTTAATATGTCCTAGTCTCTTATGCCATAGAATATTAGGTCTAGATATGGAATTGAATAGGCAAATATCTACTTTAGATGAATGAAAATCTACTAAGTAAATGTTACCTCTTTTGTTACCTGTCAACACAGTTGTGTTGTCCTCTGACTTGACCTTGCATATAGCTTTGTTGAAAGTCACTTGATATCCTTCTTCACAAAGTTGACTGATACTTATCAAGTTATGCTTGAGTCCTTCAACATAAGCTACTTTCTTGAAGGTGACTGTTCCAATTTGGACTGCACCATATCCTTTTGTTGTTCTAAAGTTTGAATCACCAAAGATTACTTTGGGTCCAAGCTTGGTTTTAAAGGATGTTAAGTTGTCCTTGTTCCCTGTCATGTGCTTTGAGCACCCACTATCCAGATACCATGGCTGGTTTGATGTTGGATAGGTCTTCACCTGCACATAAACATCTTATATGTTTTTGACCCAGTTTACCTTGGGCCTAGGTTGATATCCCTTAAATTCATAAATGAAAGAAATTCCAGGTTGACTTTTATAACCTTCAGGATGGTATCTCCTAGGAGGTACTATCCATTCAGTATAGGGGTTGAAACCTTGGGATGTAGGACTTCTAGGATTGAATCCATATGTACCTTTGAAGGATTGTTCAAAATCCTGATCTCTGTTCGACGATCGTCGAGCTGAGGTCGATGATCTTGGGTCAGATCGTTGATCTCTGTTCGAAGATCGACTATCCTGGAGTTCAGAGTTCAGGTGTCGTCGAGCTGAGGTCGACGATCATTTCTTGGATCGTCGAGCACCGTTCGACGATCATCGAGCTCTGTTCGACGCATTCTGTTGAACTATATTTTTCTTTGGCAAATCTGCATTCTTCCTAGCTACCTCTACAACTTCCTTCCCTTTATCAGAGATAAATTTGATTGGAGTTGTCAGAACTATAGGCTGGCTGGATGAAGCTCCCAAGCCCAATGTACTATTAAGTCTAGAGTTCACTGTGCTTGTGGTATCCATCAGTTTGATACTCCTCCCATTAAGGGATTCTTCAAACTGCTTGGCCTTGGATAGTTCACTCTTCAGTGAAGCTATTACCTCCCTATAACATTCTAACTCTTCAGAGAGTTTGAGGTTTTCTGATTTTAAAGTGCTATACTCAGACAGTTATTTTCTGAGGGAAGTGATTTCCTTCTCAGACTCCAACAGATCAAGGCATAGTACTTTAAACTCATGTTTAAAGTCCTCAGAACTGAAATCAAATGAATTGATTACCTGATCTTCTTCTAGTTGAACTTCTGAATCTGATTCTGACTCTTCTGCTTCTGAATCTGTTTGAGAGGCATTGATAGCCATCATGCAAAATTCCTTTTCATCAGCATCATCCTCATCATCATTGGAGCTGGATGAGGCTTCAGAGTCCTCTTCAGTTTCACTCCATGTCTCAGCAACAAATCCTCTCCTTGTATGTGTGTTCTTGCTGTAGGAGGGTTTGTCTGAGGTGTTCTTCTTGAAGTCTTTCTCCTTTCTTCTTTCCCTTCTATCTTTCTTGTCCTTGTTTTTGTTTTCTGGACAGTCAGGCACAATATGGCCTGGTTTCCTGCAACCAAAACATATAATTTCTTTATTGTTATTTGATTTATCATACCTTGGCTTATCATGTCCCTTGCATGATCTCTTTCTGAAGTCTTTTCTGGCCATTTTGTAGAATCTTTTGGCCAGTAGACTTAGGAGCTCATCATTTCCTATAGCTTTATCTTCATGCTCCTCTTCTGTAGCTTTGAAGGCTATGGTCTTCTCTTTTCTGATGACTGGAGAAGTAGCCTTTTGTTCTTCTTCTCTATTTTTAATGAGCAGCTCATAAGATTTGAGCTTGCCCAGGAGTGCTTCAGTGGTAATCTCATTTAGACTTCTGACATATTTGATTGGCCAGATTCTTGAATCCCAAGTGCTGGGGAAGCACATTAGGATTTTGTCATTCAGCTCAGTCAATGAGATTTCTTTATCAAGAGTCTTTAACTCATTGACAATCAGACTTAGTCTATTGTACATGTCAGCCACTGATTCAGCTTCTCCCTTTTTGAAATTCTCATATTGGCTTATAAGATGGGATCTCCTATCTTTCCTTTCATCAGCAGATCCTGAGACAATTTCAGAGAGTTTGTCCCAAATTCCTTTGGCTGAGTTGTATTCAGCTACCTTCTGAAATATCTCATCAGACATTGTCTGAGCTAAGATGTTCATGGCCTTGGCATCTGCAGTCTTCCACTTCTTTATTTCAGCATCTATTCCTGAAGGAGGTGGAACAGCATTTGTACTTGAGCTTGTTGGTGGACTTGGGCACACTATCAAAACAGAATTAAATATGTCTCCATCAATAGAATTCATATAGAGTCTAATCCTTGCTTTCCAAAGTGCAAACTTGGATAGATTGCACACTGGAGGCCTGGTGCTTGCATAATCTTTGTTCTGTGTCATGTCTTTATATAAAATTAAATATAATGAAAATAACCCTCTTGAAAGATTGATCTTATCAAGGATCTTTTGGTTTAGGTGTTAGCCTGTATGAACAACCAACCTCCCTCTGATACCAATTGAAAGTGAGGGTAAGATCTATCTTAACTCTAGAGGGGGGGGGGGGTGAATAGAGTATTTTAAAGTAAATTTACAATTTTAAAATGCACAGTAGTAAAGGCTTAATTTATGTATAGGTGTAAGGTGCTTTGATATAGAAAATAAAACTAAAGCAGTAAGAATAAAAACCACAGCACACACCAAAGAATATCCACAAGAAACCAGAAGACACAAGGAACTATAGTGGTTCCCCAAAAACCTGGGTACATCCACTCTTCTACCACCCTTGGTAGGAATCTACAGCAGGATGGGTTGATCAGGTGTCCTGGGCACCAATGAGATTTTGATAAGGTGCTCAAAAACCACACTAGATTTTTTGATCAGGTGTCTTGCCACCACTGAGTTTTGACAAGGCTCTCAGAACTAGAATCAAGACTTTTGAAGGGAGTTTTGTTAACCCTTTTACAGCAGGAAAAGAAAAAGAAAGAGGTGAAGTTGTCTTCTCTGTCTCAATCACTGAGAAAAGACTTAGTGGATTGATTGTGTTGTCAAAGCTCCCCCTGAGAAAGATGAGAGCTTTGCTAGGGTGATAGGTCTTCAGAAGCTTCAGATCTCCAGTAGAAGATGGTTTCAGCAGAGGCTGAAATATGAATTGTCTGGAGTCCTTGATGTTGAAGCTATGATCACTTTTCAGTATGCCAACTAATTCTCCAGGATTGATCACTTGATTTTTTGAATTGATCTCACTATCCTGTGAATCTGTACTAAGAATTTCTTGTTGTTATCTCTCTGTCAGACTAGAAAAGATGATTTATTCTCTGAAGATCCTCTATCCAAGATAGCCGTTAGCAGTCAATAAATGTCTTCCATAAATGTTTTGTCTTCTTGAGGAAAGTCCAATAAACATTCTCTGATAAATCCCTTGAAACTTGCTCCAGAATAAATGAAAACAGCTAGCAGATCTCTTGAAATAAATGCTGAGAGAATTTGAAAATCATTCCAAAAGCTGATTGAATTTGAATCCTCAAAGTCGTCGATCTCTCAGGAAAAACGTCGATCTGAGCTCTACGATCGTCGACCTGAGCTCAGAGATTGAAATGAACATCAGATAGAAAACGTCGACCTGATCTCGAAGATCGTCGACCGGAGCTCAGCGACCTGAAGAATAAGCTGAAGACAGATCATCGATCTGAGCTCGAAGATCGTCGACCGGAGCTCGACGATTTAGCAGTGTTGAGCTCAAAGAGCGTCGAACGGAGTTCGACGTTTCGTCAACCTATGCTCGACGATAATTGTCTTTGCCTCAGCTCTAAGTCTGAATCCTTGAATGGTCCTGGGGGCAGCTTCAAACCTAAGTTCTAAGCCCTAGACTCATTCTAACTTGACCTTTTCAACTATACATCTAAGTCAAACTGATTTCCTAAAAACATAGTGATCCTTGCCCAAATTAGTAATAGGGTGTTCCAACAGTATTCATGTGTGAACCGAAGGGAGGCGACTTTCTCTTCCTTTGACGGAGACGGAAGAACATTACTCTGAGATGGCACACGAACCCTAGAATCAGGATATGTTTCTCTTATTCTTTTTAGGAAAAGTGACTCGTGCTTTTATACATCGTGAGAAAATAAGCTACCATCAGTGGTAGAGATAGCACTCGGTGGTAGGACAATGCGCGTGGATGTGACAGCTGTCCAACAGATTTGGAAAAAATATCTGAAAACTATATTTTTCCTCTTTTTCAAGCTATCGTAGCGCGGTACATATCTATCCCCTGGAGGTAGAATGATGACTTGATGCCATTGAGAGAGCTAGCATGCCACTGTAAGGCTAGCACTATACGGTATTCCACAGAGCACTCTTCCTGAATTAATTCTAAATCTTGCGTGGGCGGTAGCGCTACCGCTCGGCGGTGGGTTCCAGAACTTGATTTTTTCATTCTTTTGTACCTGTAAACCTTCACACTATACCCAACACTCATATGATAAATTATAATATGGGATTTTATGTTGTCAAACTAAAGAGATGCGAACCATAGGCTCCAACAAATTCCCCTTTTGATAATATCAAATTTCATTTATGAGATATAAAGATTAACAACATGGTACTGTATAATTCAATCAGTAAGCGTGAAATTTAAAAGGTTGAAATAATCAATATAGAGATAATCAGAACGGCTCCCCCTATAGATATGCTCCACCTATGTGCGTGCTCCCCCTACACGAGATCTTCCCATGGCTGACTATCACTCAACACTCAACTAGCATAAGATATACTCATGAACACTCAATTCTCCCCCATTTGATATTATTAAAAGTGTCGAGGATTAACGAACTTGTCTTGTGAACTCTCACCTCTCTCCCTATGTGCATGAGATACTAAAGAGATGAGACAATATGCACACATGCATAAAAATATTCAGAAGTAGTAATGGAATAAATTAGAGCGAAACAACAAGAGGACTGACCTACCCAATACATAACAAAAAGATCAATTGATTTGATGAGTTTTTCAGAGTAAAATAAATTTGGACAACACAAGTGAAACTAAATACACATGATTTGGAGTATAATGCTAAGAGATTTATAGATTTAATACAATATAACATTATAAACGCCAGGAATAGAAATCATGTACTAGTACATATGTGTTATAGACATATAATGCAGTGGAAGTCCAATTCTTATGCATGGAAGCATTAGATAGAATAATGACATCTGTATGTGTAGCATCAAAAGAAAAACATCAAGTAAAAATAATCTTTAGTACATGTTTCATCTCAGTAATTCAATATGCTAGCACCAGAGAAATACATTGAAAATCATGTCATATTGCTATCTACTTCATACCAAGATTCGAATAAGGGGCACTAACTTAAGTTTTAGTGTTTGCACAAGATCAAATTGATTCTTTTGACCAAGGGGCTCATCCTCACAATGCATTTGAATACTTATCAGGAGGAGTGAGTAGTTATTGGGCGGTATTCTTGACATATGATTTGATAGTATATGATGTACTCATTTGTTCATTCAACTTTTTTCCACTATCATTTCTTATAACTTTTTGAGTTCAAGGATCCTGAATCAATCAAAATCTACCCACATATATAGATACACATTAACCTGTATACAAAGGTCTTATGCACTAGAATTTTGTTCAATATTTCTAAGCTTTATATAAAAACATGAACACTGTGACATTAAATATTTAAGTAATTTCTACCATGTCAGACACAATATCATGAGTTATAGCATGTACTCAAGAATTTCTACATGAGTGCATTTTCAAGGGATGTGTGACCAGTGTTATGTCATTACGCTACCTAAATCCTCACACATCCCTAGAGGCATATTCAACACACATTATCCTCTCTAGTCGCACTCAATATCTAAGTACCTATAGATTTGGCACATTATAACATAATCAGACAATATTAACAGGATTTAACAATCTTAGATCAATCATTACACGTAATCGTTATGTTCGAGGTTCTAGTCCTGCTTGTCCTAAGAATGAATGATATACTATTTTTTTGTATTTTGGGATTTTAAATATTTTTTTTAAAAAAAAGGATTAAGCAAATCAAAATAAAAATAAAAACAATGCACACCGGAAAAACGGAAAGTACACTAAAAAGAACAACAACAAAGAACAAGCAAATAACTGATAACACAATATAAAATTATGCATGATTTTAACGAGCAAGAGAGGTGAAATAATGTTCACGCTGTGTATATGAGAATTATGAGAATTCTCATGAAAAAACTATCCAAGTAATATGTCGACACCCTAGCCCCGTACAAAGTGACGGATGGGCATGAAGAGCAACAAAAATGTCGGAGAGTGGGGTGTTAATCACATATACATACAGAGAAACCCGCTCAACCCAACACTCTTTCCCCCCAGTCCTTCACATGGACCTACTGGAACCCTTCCCAAGTTAAGGACAAGACGTGGTTTATAGGTTAATGAGTCTAATGCACACACACCTATACCCCCGCAATTGTGAGACACATCACATGTGGTCTTGAGTTATCTTTCACATCGAATGGTTACCCGCAATGACAATGGGCATTTAGAATCAAATCATGTTACTGCTTGCGGTAGAGTTACCACGACGGGTAGCTTGATTTATTAGATCTAGCGCTAGGTCGGACCCCTCACTTTTCTTTTTTTCCATTCTCACTCTCACATGCTCAGTTCTTCAGCCGGCAGAACCCCAATTCTAGGTAAATCTTGCATTTTCTCCCCTATTTTGATGTATATTGAGATTAAGGCACAGTTCTTGGAGATTTTGTCATTTTGGGCATGATCCATGGGGATTTCAATGTGTTTTTAGTTTGACTTGAGGTTTTTCTATATGGATCGAGTTAGACTTCTTGGATATAGGTTATTATTGCGTAGATGTTCTTCCCCTATAGGTTTTATTAAAAAAAAATTGTAAAAAATGGGATTTTGGGGGAGATCTGGCAGAGGGGGACGAAGTCCAGTCTGTCACGCTACCGCGCTGTGGTGCCCCCAGAAATATATTTTCCTGGATTTTAAAAATTGAATTTTTATGTTTTTCAGGCTATGGCTTATTTTAGATACCAGCCACCTCGAAGAAGCTTCTCCAAACGATCTAGAATACTTGTATCGACATACCGTGTTGTGGTTGAGGCGAATGTGAGTGTGTCGATGGTTGTCGACATCGAAGATAGATTCGCTTGAATCTATAGTTATTTGGATCATACGGGAGTACTATCTGTGATTTTAGAGGGTGACCCATTTTCCTCGGTGCTCTTTCGGGAGTTCTACAATAACCTCTGGGATCCAGCTCTCACATAGCTAGGCGGAGGGATGCAGTCATGCATAGGTACCCAAATCATGATTATACTATATGAAGATCTGGAGAGGAAGTACGTCAGTTTCCAAGGTGGGGAGTGACTCGATATCATCGAGTGCTTTAGATTTACTAGGGACTGGAGAGAAATGAATGATGTTCTTCATAGAGTAGAGGGCTGTCGAGATTTCATCAAATCCGTGGATACTCTCACTCTAAATGCTCGTATTATCCAAGAAATTCTGTGCCAATCGCTGATGTTCAAGTCTGGGGACACAAAGAAGATAACAACCCAGCTCTCTATTGTAACATACTATATCCTAGCAGATAAGCCATTTAGCGTATCAGATTTACTACTTTCGATGATACGCTATAAGTTTCGGCTTAAATCTCTCGAGCACGAGCGACTGAACACCCTGCCATTAGGCGGAGTTATTCAGAGTTTCTTGATGGGGAAGTGTCCAACCATTGATTTGTCATAGTACCAAATAGATAGCTGCCCTCATATAATGCCCCGAAACTCAAAAGAGGGACGGGTGGCGTTTTGAGCCAAGTCTTGGTTTTGGTGGAGGTGATACGGCCTGGGACATGGGTGTTTCCCAGGAACGGGTCATGCTCAAGTTTGAAGAAGGCCGTGTGGTCGAAAAAATTGCATTTGATGAGCGTCGAACAGCGAACACGGCCTGAGATACGGGCGTGTCCTAGGCTGTGTCCTACTCGGGTTATTTGCCGATTTGTGTTGGGGGAGAGACATGGCCTGATCCCAGGCGTGTTTGGCTCTGACATGGGCGTGTGAAATTCAAAACGGGCGGTCGAATACCAATGTTCTCCTCAGGTTGGTTCTGTACCTGTGTAGGTGGAGGAACACACTCAGCTATACAGGCGTGTATTGGGTGACATGCGCGTGTATAGCCATACACGGGTGTGTAGAGTGCCCATGTTCTTTTCAGGATGCGACGGTTTCGGCGGCTAATGAGTTACACGGCCTTAAGCACGGGCGTGTCGCAAGCCATGTTCGGCTCAGGAAGTTTATTTTCAGGGCGAATTGTGGCCATTCATTTCCTTATTTTTGGATCTAATGGCTCAGGTCGTTCTATGCTAGGGTTAAGGCCGGGAATGGGGGTTTAAACTCTCATATTCCTTTATCCATTCTCTTTCTAAATCCTAGAGAGAAGGGAGAGCAAGGAGGAAGAAGGAAGAGGGAGATCCGGTCGCCAGAGGAGATTCGGAGCGCCAAATCGTAAACCGATCCCAGATCGTCGGAGGCAAGATCATCGCGATGCTTCTCATCTGCGTAGTTTTCCATGACGCCAAAGAGGAATGCTAGGGTAACGATCTTGAGCATGTGAAGCTCTTCTTATTTAGCATATGAAAACCCTCTCCCGCGAGTGTGCGGCGAGTTTGCGGTTTTACTTGGGGTAGATATGTAAAGTCCCCCTTGTTTAGAGTCCAGAATCGTAGTACGGACATAGGCATGGTGTGTGAAGCCTACCCAGACATGTTTGGCTTGATTGGTGATGATTTGTTATGCATTGTTAGCCGGAGAAGACTCCGTGCCTTTGGTTGTTTTCGGGTTTCTACGTGGTAGATTGCAGCAGGGATCCTTGGGGATTAACCCCAAGGCACATCCAAAAAACTGGGCGGAAAGGCATTTCTGCCATCTTTATAGCTTGGGAGCCAACCTTGAACATAACTTGGTTATGTGCTTGTGTGATCAAATTTGGAACCGGGAGAACCTTGGCCCGCACGTACGTCTTAAAGTGACTAGGCGGAGTGAGCAACGCACAAGAGGAAACGGACCCGAGTTATGTGGTTTGGTGACAGATACCTGAAAAAGGGACTGGCCACTGGCATAGTCGTGCGAGCCTTAGGCTAAGGTCGGAAAGGCTAAATGCTCACGAGATTTGCCATCCAAGGGATGGTGGTGAGACCGCGGTTTTGACAGGGTTCACCGAGTTAATGCCCTGAGAGCACGGGCTGTGTAGCTGTGTGAGCCTTCACCTGTGATGTTGTGTTTATTCACTATATTGCTTGTTACGCTAACAAGTGCAGGGAAGGAGCTTTGCCGCCCCGAGTTTATGGGCGGAATCGTTATAATTTGATCGGTTTTAGCTGACCGTTATTCTTGTTTGCCACCGTTACGGTGAATTGTGCTTGTAGGTGCTGCGTAGCTGAGTGGCAAATAGAGTGCCAAAGCCCAAGTTGTCGAGCCGGCCCTTGAAGGCCTTGTTTGTTTACTTGTTTAATTCATGTGTGGCCGGCCTGCGAGCTGAAGTTTGTAAGACACTATTTTAAATTTAGTGAACTATTGTAAGGCCATAAGGCAAGTACTTTAAGTACTTTGTATTTCATTCCTGCTGGGTTTTATTAGTAGACATTCATGCTTATGGATGGGTTCTTACTTTTGCAACTTTATAAATTGCTTTCTCTAGGTTCTCTGTGTAGGACATTTTGATTGGACGGATGGTTTTATCTAATAACCCACCGGTCTGTCCGTGGTATATGGCGTCGGGCCCCGGCCGGACCTACTGCTATATGCTATGTGACGGATAGTGGTGTTACAATTTGGTATCAAGCTACCGGTTTCGGTCAGACATAAATGAATTCGTTGGAGAATTCACTTTAAGGGGTGGTGAGCACATGTGTGTGCGTCATCATTATAACATGAAAAGACCCATGAATGTCCACTTAGGAATGAAAATACACATGTTTGAGGAACATGCGTGTTCCTATAATTATTTTTTGCAATGTTGTTTGATCGCTTATCGGTGTTTTGTATGACTATAGGTGACCAGGAATGGTGCATGGCCGTCAGAATGTCCAGTTTTTGAGGCGAGTAGCGCACCAAATGATGCGCCGGCAACACCTCCTACGGCTGAGACTATATGATTGGTAGCAGAGGCGGTGTTTGTGATGATTAATGTGCAGCCTGCAAGACAGGTGCAGTAGCCTGACCCTTCTATGGAGCAGGTACCGCTCTAAGCGGCGGAGCCAAGGAGAGTGGAGCAGGTTGTAGTAGAGCCAGTGTTGCCTAGGAGAGCAATGAAGAAATAGCTCAAGCACGTTATGGTCTTCAATCCTCCAGTGTTCTCAGGGATGGGAACCACAAGCCAAGCATAGGATTGGCTCTCCAGGGTTAAGAGTGTGTTGATAGCTACTAAGACAGAAGAGTGGCAGAAGACCACAATTTCCATGTTCTTGTTGGATGGTGACATAAGACTTTGGTGGGAAGGCTTGGAGCTACACCATATGAGGGGTAGACAGCTTATTGACATCTCGATAGAGGAATTCTTGAGACTGTTCTTGGCTCGATACCTCCCCTCAGCTCAGAGGATATCAACAGAAAATGAGTTCCAGAAGCTGGTACAAGGTGAGTGTAGTGTGGATGAATATCTCCATGAGTTTACTCGCTTTGGTCGGTATGCAAGCGCTATCTTCATCGATGAGGAGCGAAAGACAAACCGATTCTATGAAGGTCTAAGAGATGATTTGAGACTGCTACTTTTGGGTCCGATGACGCAGGGTTTCTTGACCTTGATCAACACGACCCAGTCTTTGGAGAAAGACATGAAGAATGTTCAGGCGAAGAAAGACTCCGGTGTTAGGATGTCAGAATTCAAGGTGCTGTCTTGAAAATCTGGTTTCTGCAGGTGGAATAAGAAGGATAAGACGTCGGGTCCATCCCCTTTTCCGGGTGCCTTGGGGGCAACTACAAACCGAACCCCGGGCGCTTATTTTACTTGTAGGAAGACGGGGCACTTTGCCCGTGACTGTTGGAGCGGACGTCCAAAGTCCGAGAGGAAGAAGGGAGCAACTTATGAGGAAAAGGGTAAGGCAGTGGAGTCAACCGTATCCCATTATGCTCCGACTCAACCAATAGTCTACAATCTGGGTCAGCAGGAGGCCATCAAAAAAGCGGATGTCGTGATAGGTACGGTTTAAATTTATAGCAAGTTTGCTCTAAATACTATTACCTAGTGCTTGTTAGCTTATTACTATTTGTATAAGCTTTGTTCTTATTTACTATAGTGGAGCAAGGACACTATTCGATATGGGAGCTTCGCACTCCTTTTTGTCCGAAAGTTTCATATCGCGCATCGGAGTCCCTTCTTCGATGGCGAAGGACAAATTGGACGTGTTGTTGCCGAATGGGTGTTCTATGCGTGTGGACAGAGTATGTTCCATAAAGATTTATATTGGAAGTCAAGAGTTCGACATACTAGGGTCGTTACTGTCGCTAGTAGAGTTCGACGTCATTTTCGGTATGGACTGGCTTTCGGGGCAGAAGGCATATATAGATTGCAACCGTAAGGAAGTCAAGCTGGGTGGTGGGCGGGAGACAATGTTGGGGGACTGAAGGGGTCATGCAAGACTTTAATGTCTGCTCTTCAGGTGGTTAAGGCAGTCCGTGCTGGCACAGAGCTGTTCTTTACGTTAGTGGAGGCTGTAAAGCCTAAGCCCACTTTGGGTAGTATCCAAGTAGTGTGTGAGTACCCCGACGTGTTCCCAAATAATCTTCTCGGAGCCCTACCTCAGCGGGAGATCGATTTCTTAATTGAGTTGGTGCCAGGTGCAAAATCTGTGTCACGCTCTCCTTATTGGTTGGCGCCTAAGGAGATGGCGGAGCTAAATGTTCAACTAGAGGAGTTGAGCAGGGCTATGTGCGTCCATGTTCGTCGCCTTGGAGCGCACCGGTCCTTTTCGTTAAGAAGAAGGACGGAAGTTTGCGGCTCTGTATAGACTATAGAGAGCTGAGCAAGTTAATGGAAAAGAACAAGTACTCGATCCCAAGGATTGATGATCTTTTTAATCAGTTAGTCGGGTCATCAGTGTACTCAAAATTGGATCTGAAGTCCGGTTACTATCAGCTGAGAATAAGGGAGAGTGATATCCTAAAGACAGCGTTCAGCAAAAGGTATGGGAATTTTGAGTTTATGGTTATGCCTTTTGGGCTGACTAATGCGCCATCAGTGTTCATGGACCTGATGAACAGGACGTTCAGGGAGTACTTAGACTATTTTGTGATCGCCTTTATTGACGACATTTCGGTGTACTCGCAGTGCGAAGAAGATCACTTTAAGTATCTGCATTTTGTTTTGGAGACATTGAGGAGGAATGAACTATGCGCAATGTTTTCCAAATGCGAGTTCTGGTTGTCCTTAGTGGCGTTCCTTGGTCACATAGTCAGTGGTGAAGGTATTACGGTAGATCCGGCGAAGATTGTTGCGATACGGGAGTGGCCTGTGTTGTCTTCGGTAGCGGAAATTCGGAGTTTTCTGGGGCTTGTCGGCTATTATAGGCGCTTCGTAGAGAACTTCTCGCGGATAGTGTTACCTCTCACGACATTTACTATGAAAGATCAGAAGTTTGTTTGGACGCGCGAGTGCGCACAAGCTTTTGAAGAGTTAAAGGATCGGTTGACCACGACGCCAATGTTAAGTTCGCCGAGTGGGACCGAAGGCTTTGAGATCTACAGCGAATCTTCAGGTAGTGGTTTGGGCTGTGTGTTGCTGTAGCATGGAAGTGTTATTGCGTATAGCTTGCATCAGCCTAAAGTGCACGAGAGGAATTATCCGGTCCATGACTTGGAGTTGGCGGTCGTGATTTTTGTGCTAAAGCTGTGGAGGCATTATTTGTACGGCGTAAAGGTCGATATTTATACCGACCACAAGATCCTGAAATACCTGTTGCCCCAGAAGTATTTTAACATAAGGCAGCGACGATGGATGGATTTCTTAGGGGACTATACATTCAAAATTAATTATGTGCCGGGGAAACGCAATGCAGTTGCGGATGCGTTGAGACGCAGGGCTCCCACACAAGCCAACTGGTTGTCGATTCATGATGAGCGGCTTATTCGGGAGTTGGAGGCATAAGATATATCTTGTGTTGACAAGCAGACTAGCGCCGAAGCATTATTGAACTGGACGGAAGTTCAGTATGATCTGGCTGATCGGATTCGACAGGCTATGGATTTGGATAGCAGTATGAAGGAAATCATGGATGCAGCTTCAAATGGGTCAAATTCCAAGTTTTCGGTTGATGATGGACTGCTACGGAAGGACAATCGTTTGTGCATCCTAAACGTGGGTAATTTACGGGTGGAGTTGATGTACGAGGCTCATCATACCAAGTACACAATTCACCCATGGAGCACGAAGATGTATCGAGATCTGAAGAAGTTGTTCTGGTTGCCAGGACTCAAGAAGGATGTGGATCTATATATGGCTAAGTGTCAGACTTGTGCCTTAGTGAAGGCAGAGTGCCAAAAGCCAGGGGGTTTCTTGAAATCTTTGCCTATTCTAGAGTTAAAGTTCGATGACATTTTAATGGACTTTGTGCATGGTTTGCCAAGGTCGCAGAAGCGAAATGACGCAATCTGGGTGATCGTAGATCGGTTGACAAAAGTGTCGCACTTCATTCCGCATTGGAAGGATGATTCGGTGGAGAAACTGGCGAAGCTTTGCATGGATAACATTGTTAGACTGCACGGTGTGCCCCGCAGTATCGTGAGCAATAGAGATGGGCGTTTTACGTCCAATGACTGGAGGTTGGTGCAGCAAATGCTGGGAACTAAGTTGAAGTTTAACACAGCCTTTCATCCGCAGACGGATGGGCAGACCGAGAGGGTTAATAGGACGATGGAGGACATGCTTCATATGTGAGTCTTGGACTTCGAAAAATAGTGGGAAGACCATCTGTATTTGGTAGAGTTTATGTACAACAACAGCTACCAAGCGAGCATACAAATGGCGCCCTTCGAGGCCCTATATGGTAGAAAATGTCATATGTCATTGTCGTGGTTAGAAATGAGTGAGGCAAGGTTGTACAAAAAGCATGAGGTGGAAAGCGCCACTTCATTGGTGCGAACCATTCGGGAGCATTTGCTGATCGCTCAGGAAAGACAAGCTAAATACTATAATGCCAAGCATCGGAATGCGGAGTTCGCGGTTGACGATTGGGTGTATCTGAAGATAAAGCCATTCAAGGGTGTTTCACGGGTACGACGCTTGAATAAGCTGAGCCTGAGATACCTTAGACCATTTGAGATTCTATAGCGGATCGGCGAAGCAGCTTATCATCTAAAGCTATCGGTGGAATTGAGTGGTCCACACGATGTATTCAACATATCAGCGCTGTGGAAGGCGGTGCAAGAGCCTTCGTAGGTGATCGCAGTTGATCCATTACCGGTGGACAAAGGGTTGATGACGAGGGTCAAGACCGTTCGTATTGAGGACTCTGAAGTATAGCGGCTTCGTAATAAGGAGATCGGGATGGTCAAGGTCCGATTGGACAATTGCGATCGGGAGGAGGTCTCTTGGGAGCGAGAGCAGACCATGCTGGAGGAGTACCCAGAGTTATTACACTCAGGTACCGCTTTTGGTTTTGTGTATCTTTTCCTTTCGGTAATTTCGTGGATGAAATTCTTTTACGAGGGAGAGAGCTGTAACGCCCCGATACTCAAGAGGGACGGGTGGCGTTTTGAGCCAAGTCTAGGTTTTGGTGGAGGTGACACGGCATGGGACACAGACGTGTCCTAGGGGCGTGTCGTGCTCGGGTTCGACGACGGTCGTGTTGTCGACAAAATTGCAGTCGACGAGCGTCGAACAGTGAACACGGCCTAATACACGGGCGTGTCCCAGGCCGTATCCTACTCGGGTTGTTAGCCCAGTTGTGTTGGGGGAGAGACACGGCCTGAGACCAGGCATGTTCGGGTCGGACACGGGCATATCAAATTTGACACGGGCGTGTCGAATACCTGTGTTCTCCTCGGGTTGGTTGTGGACCTTTATTAGTGGAGGAACACGCTCAGATACACGGGCGTGTACTGGGTGACATGGGCGTGTCAAGCCTAACATGGGCATGTCGAGTGCCCGCGTTCTTTTTGGGGCGCGACGGTTTTGGCGGCGAATGAGTTACACGGCCTTGGACACGGGCGTGTTGCAAGCCGTGTTCGGCCCAGGAAGTTTATTTTCATGGTGAATCATGGCTGTTCGTTTCCTTATTTTGGGATCTAACGGCTCAGGCCTCTCCATGCAAGGGTTAAGCCCGGGACTGAGGGTTTAAACTTAAATATTACTTTGGCAATTCTCTTTCTAAATCCTAGAGAGAAGGGAGAGCAAGGAGGAAGAAGGAAGAGGGAGATCCGGTCGCCGGAGGAGATTTAGAGCGCCAAATCGCAAAACCAAGCCCAGATCTGCGGAGGCAAGATCATCGCGGTGATTCTCATTCACATAGTTTACCATGGCGCCAAAGAGGAATGCTAGGGTAACGATTCTCATGTTGAGCATGTGAAGCTCTTCTTCTTTTGCATAGGAAAACACTCTCCCGCGAGTGTGCAGCGAGTTTGCGGTGTTCCTTGGGGTAGATATGTAAAGTCCCCCATGTTTAGAGTCCAGAATCGTAGTACGGACATAGGCATGGTGTGTGAAGCCTACCCGAACATATTGGTCTGGATCGATGATGATTTGCTATGCATTGTTAGCCGGAGAAGACTCTGTGCCTTTGGTTATTTTCGGGTTTCTACGTGGTAGATTGTAGCAGCGATCCTTGGGGATTAACCCCAAGGCGCACTCAGAAAACTGGGCAGAAACGCATTTCTGCCATCTTGGTGGACTTGGAGCTAACCTTGAACATAACTGGGTTATGTGCTTGTGTGAACGAATTTGGGATCCGGGAGAAGCTTTGCCCGCGTGTACGTCTTAAAGTGATTAGGGGGAGTGAGCAACGGGCAAGTGGAAATGGACACGAGTTATGTGGTTTGGTGACAGATACTTGAAAAAGGGACTAGCCACTGGCATAGTCATGAGAGCCTTAGGCTTAGGTTGGAAAGGCTAAATGCTCACGAGATTTGCCGTCCAAGGGATGATGGTGAGACCGTGCTTTCAACCGGGTTCACCGAGTTAGTGCCCTGAGAGCACAGGGTGTGTGGCTGTGTGAGCCTGCACTTGTGATGTTGTGTTTATTCACTATATTGCTTGTTACGCTAATATGTGCAGGGAAGGAGCTTTGTCGCCCCGAGTTTAGGGGCGGAATCATTATAATTTGGTCGTCTTTAGATGACAATTATTCTTGTTTGCCACCATTGCGGTGAATTGTGCTTGTAGGTACTGTGGAGCCGAGTGGAAAATTGTGGGCCAAAGACAAAGTTGCTAAGCCGGCTCTCGAAGTACTTATTTGTTTACTTGTTTAATTCATTTGTGGCCGGATTGCGAGACGAAGTTTTTAAGACACTGTTTTAAATTTAGTGAACTTTTGTAAGGCCATAAGGACAGTAATTTAAGTACTTTGTATTTCATTCCTGCTGGGTTTTATTAGTGGACATTCATGCTTGTGACTGGGTTCTTACTTTTGCAACTTAATAAATTGCTTTCGCTAAGTGCTTTGTGTAGGACGTTTTGATTGGAAAGATGGTTTCATCTAGTAACCCACCGGTCTGTCCATGGTATATGGCGTCGGGCCCCGGCCGGACCTACTGCTATATGCTATTTGACAGATAGGGGTGTTACACCTAATATTTATAAAGTAGGGGAAATTCTGACTTCATCGCGAGCACGACCCCCTACTTCACTTCTTCCTTTACACCGTGGAGGATCCCTACAGGAGACCAGTCGAAACATCTATGGGATGGTGGAGGAGTGAGATAGGATATTAGTCAGACTGATAAGGAGGTGAAAGGGTGAGGAAGATGATGAGTAAGCTTGATATTTAACCGAATTCTTAAGAAGAGTAGCGTCTACGATTTATCACTTCGTATTTTGGTTCTTAACGACACTACACCCTTTAATATTATTATTCTTATTCGGGTTGTTCTAAGAAAGGTGGAACACTATGATATTTATGGTGAACTCTCTCGCTGGTTGTGATACTATTGGTGATATTTATTATGCTTTTACTTTTGCCACTTGTGATTAGTTACGTGACATTACCCTGTTCACCCTGATTTTTATCATTCTTCTAATTTTATGACTAGATATATATATCGTGCTGGCTCAAACACAAATGTCTTAGTTCATAGAGCAAATAGCATGATATTCATAAAAAAAAGAAAGAAACTGAACGAAGATAACACAAATAAACTAATAAGCATATCGTGAAGTAAGATATAGTGTAGTTTATTTTGTTCTTACTTCACGTAATTTGTGGATTTTATTGGATATGAGATTTAGGTACCAAGTGAGACCGTGTGAGGTGGTTCTCTTTGGTACCCAAATACTATGTGTTGGCTTATGGGGAGGTAGTGATGAATGTGCCCTTTCAAGTAGTGTAGGTGTATCATTTTAACGATGAGCCTCCATTCATACTTTGGTTTAATGTTATATTTATATTACAAATTTCCTTTTAGATTTTTACGAGTCTTTATGTGATGATCTTCAGTTGAACAATATTATGTTGGAGATTTGGATATATTGAAATTGTTCTCTAAGTTAACATTATTACATTTGATATAAGGACTCAAAGTGTAGTGATTCTTTAAAGGAAATTTACGTTCATTTTTTTTTAATTGGGAGTGATTTGGGTTTGCACTTGAAGATGATTTTTATGTTTTGGAATTTCATTTACATGCGAATGACGGTTTCTACTCCCATTGATTGACTTAGTTATTATGTGACAGTTCATATTAAACATGCTTTCTGTTTTTTCTTGAAACTTAGGAGTTGTGTTTTGTGACTTTATAATCATACTTTCCTTAAGCATGTTAATTTTTGGAATCAATTCTTTATTTTTAATTTTGAGATTATATCTAGCTTTATTGTACCTGATTATGCTATTTTTAAGAGTGGAGATTACAAATTCAATATGATCTTCATACTTACTTTAGAATTCATCAAAAAGTCTCATTCATCTCCTTAATTTTAATTTTATAATCATTGCATCTAGCATAATCCCATTTTAAAGATGAGTTTTCTAGACATAATTTCTCATATTGTTCTTTTGCAAACAGAAGGTATTTTTCAAAAACCTTATATTTTTCTTTTAATTCATTACAATCTATACAAGGTGTAGAATTGTTATTTAAAGTGCATATATGTGAACTAGACATGACAATGGTAGAATCTATATTGACATTTGCTTTTGAAAGGTCATTTTCTAAACGTAATTTTGAATTCATACTTTAAAATTTCATAATTCTATGTTTAGCTGCATTTAGCACATGCAATGTAGAAATAGAATTACATATAAGTAGGGAATTTGATTTTCTTATAGTGCTCTTGGATGAGGAAAGATTAGAGCTTAGAGTTTCTTTGACTTCTTTATGTGTTTCCTCATCCATAGTTGATATTTCATCTTCTCTTTCCCTTAATATGGTTGCCATATCTTCCTCCAAGATCAAGTCTCGATTTGTTTCTCAGTTCTTCATTTGGAGAACTAGTTTTGGATGCTACCGTGGGGCGCTAGCTTGCTAGCGCGCGGTTGTAGGTCACAGAACTCATTTTCTCTATAAAACTTTGCCTTTCAAAGGCTCACACACCCTTCAGGGATCTACCGGCATACAACCAAGAAGTAACAATAAGAATAAAGAACAAAATATAACTTTATTAAAATGTAATGAAAGTCATTTAGACTTAAGAATAACTAGATCTCCATGACGTCGGAGAACGGAGGTAGTGAAATACATATACCTTTTCTTTTTTTATACTGACCCACTACCCGGACCGGTTTACTCTCTCCTTTTCCCTTGCTATAAAGGTATTCGAGCCATCTCTTCACCATCCATATCGGAAGTGTCTTAGAGCCCCATTAGATCCCTCGATCTAGAAGTCCCTTTCGCAGGACAATTTCTCACGGAACCCTTCGTTGTTTTTGACTACCTTCACCGGTCGATTTTCCACACCCACAAATAATTAGAAAAGAGAAAAATACAATGAGAGAGTAAAGAAGATTTAAAGTGATTCTCCCTGAAAACGATTCCTCCATTGAGTAGTGCGTGACCGATACTAAAGATCTTCATTCTATTGCACCTGATCAACTCCTCTTGGTCGTTGTAGTCCTTTGCTCGTCAAAGACCTTTGAGGGAGAATGGGAGGGAGGTGGCTTTCTCTTCCTTCGACGGAGATGATAGAACGTTGCTCTGAGATGGCACACAAACCCAAGAATTAGAATATCTTTCTTTCGTTCTTTCTAGGACAAGAGATCTATGCTTTTATAGGTCTTGAGAAAATAAGCTACCGACGGAAGTAGATATAGCGCTCAACGGTAGGTAAATGCACGTGGATGTGACTGTTGTCTAGCAAAATTGGAAAAATATTCGAAAACAATAATTTTTTCTGCTTTTTTGAGCTATCATGGCACGGTACATAGCTATCGCCTGGCGGTAACATTATTACTCGATGCTTGTTGAGAGAGCTAGCACGTCGTGGAAGGCTAGCACCATGTAGTAGTCTACAGAGCACTCTTCCTTAATTAATTCCGAAGCTAGCGCGGGAGGTAGCGCTAGCTCTCGGCAATAGGTTCTAGAACTTGATTTTCTTATTCTTTTATATATGTAAACCTACACACTATACCCAACACTCTTATGGTCAAATACAATAAGGGATTTGGTAATGTTAAACTAAAGAGATGCGAACCATAGGCTTCAACAACTCCCCCTATTTATAGGCCCAAGGACCTGCCCAAACGGGTAGGGATAAAAAAAACCACCTACCTGGGGTACAAGAGAATCGGGCAAAGAAGATGGGAAATAAATAAAAGGAAAAAAAACTAACTATCAAACCGCAAGAATGGGATGTGTGGCCATGTGGTCTTGACACACTTTGCCAGACAGTTGATGGTGGTGAGCTGGGCGAATTGCGTAGCCTGGTGAGGTTTGGCCGCATGACCTGAAGACTTTATCATGGTTATGGGCTCCTGGGTGAAGATGATCCCTGGACATTTTAAAATTTCTAGAAATTTCTAAAATGATTGCTGAGTCTGTGAGACCACAGCTGCTTTTAATGTTAGGGACTATAAATATCTCCTAGGGCTCTGTCATCTTCAGAAACACTCTTCGTCATAGGGCATTACTCTCTACTTGCGGTTAATATTTTCTAGACCAAAATGACTGGCCTTAAAATATTCATGTCTTCAGTTTCGAATGATGAGGTGAAGATCAAGTTACGAGCAAAAGAGAAGAAAGTTGTGGCTAAAAAACCTAAAACCTCTATTCCCACCTCCTGGGAAAATTCTAGGAAATCAAGATTGCAACCCCCACTAATCTTAAGAAGTTGGCCTTGATAACTACTGAGACTGTGGAGGCTCCCGTGATTCCTATATCTTCTTCTGATATGGATGTGATTTTCTCAGCCATTGGGACGATCATGCTAAGGATTGGCTTAAGCATAGTCGAACAGGATTCTGGTGTTTTGCTTTGTGTTAAAGATAAAGAATAGGACGAAGAGAGGATGTGTAAAGAGGAAAGGCAAACTAAAGCCCAGAACACCACTACAATAGTCCCGGTTGTAAAGAATGATGAGTCTATTTGCGAAGAGCTGCATCAGTTTGGGTAGATCACCGCAGTGAAGTGGTTATAAAAAGAATTGGTGTCCAAGCCTAGAAGGAAGAAGAGGGAAAACACCACTATTGATGAGAGAGTGAGCAAGAAGCTCAAAATATTAAGGAGCTGAATGTCTCCATCAAATCCTGCGTTGTTAGCTTCCAATACAGACCGTGTGACAAGGAGGTCCCTGAGACAGCGCTAGTGAACCCTCCTGCCACCCTGAGCACTGAGACTGTACCCACTTCAGTGAGCATCAACACTGATGATATCATGCAAAACTTCTAGAAGTTCAAGGAGATTAATTAATCTCTAAAGGAGGACTTTGGAGACTTGGTGGCAGAGGACCCTGATGTCCAATTTCCGGAAAAGAAGGCTAACGAGAAGCTAGTTTTCGAAATCCTCTATGAAGGGGACGAGAAGAGGAATCTCCAAGAGCAGATCATCGCAGATAAGGCGGCTAGGGAGAAATAAGAAGCAAAGTGGAGGGTTGTGGTAGATCTGCAAGTCACTGGCGACCACCTGCGGTCAGGTAAGCTTCAACCAGCACCAAAAAATAACAAGCTTCCGCTTCTTTATAGGTATCCTCCTTAGAAAAAGATACTGGTTGCTGACATAATAGAGACTGAATACATCGTTCTTTCTACTAAAGATCTGGTTGTAAGGAGAAAGAAAACTCATCAGGACTAGGGAGATCAGCTTAGCCGAATTGATCCTGAGCAATAAAAGCGCCATATTTTTGATAAACACTAGGTTGATGCTGTAGTTGGGCAAGAAGAAACCTCGCGGCCTTGCGATATAGATCATCAAATATCTTGCTTGTTTCGACCTTGTTAAGTAAAAAAACAAAAGTTTTTCTTTATTGCAGCTCCAAATGAACCAGCAGTCTCTATGGAGACTTGCAAGTCCTTATCGCTTCCATTGCCACTACTCCCTCGGCTACCCAGCAAACTGAATAGAGAGGGTCAGGTTATGTTAGATGAGCTAAATAGACAGCTCAAGCTCATGAAAGTTTTGGTTGAGTAGTAGAGGAAGGTCGTGCTTAGAAGGGAGGAAACACTTCAGGTCGAGCTAGAGAAGAAGGAGAAAGAATGGTCATAGATAGAGAGAAAGCTTTGCAGGACCAGGTCGCCAGTATTTATTCCACCTACAGAAGGGAGAAGAAAGATAGGCGTGGTCTGAAGATGACGCCATATATTATATAACACCTCCATCTGTCACGGAAAATATAACTCAAGGTCCGGCCGGGGCCCCATGCCATATTCCATGGACAGTCAATGGAGTCACGCATTGAAACAATAACATTCATGTATCCTAACTCAGAGTGAGTTCTATTCGAAGTATTTAAAGTTTCTTAGAACCCAAAAATAGGAATGTCCACCAACAACACCATAGGAATGATACTAAAAATACACAAATTTTTTTGACCTTAAGGTCTTACCACTATTCTTTTCATAAATGTATGTTACATACATCGATACACAAACTAGCCACACATGTATATAGTAAAAGATTAACCTTTGGGCCATCGATAGCCATCCAACACAACATAAGGGACTTCAACCCTCTACTTTCCATTTGGCTCTCCAGTACCTGCATAAGCATGTGTCACAACCCGCATTTTCCCCGAGGTTAAGAAGTATCAGAGTAAGGGAAAATACGCGTTGTGATGCCACGTCGAGAAGGGGATAACTGCTAACGCTCAGGCGACACACCAAAACCATAAATCACAAGTTTTAATTTAATAGAAAACCAGTTTGTTTGAAGACCGTATCCCTCGGCACAGTGGATCAGCTAGTCCACGCAAAGAAAATATATGCTTATAGCGGAAAAATACTTGGATTTAGTTTGTTTGACACCCTAAATGAGTATAAGGGTCTACCAGAGACCACTTATAGAATGCACGACACCTAAGGTGAGTATAGTATATATATATTAAAAGAGGTTTTACGCTTTAAGAAAATAGTGCTTTAGTTAGCAAATATGTTATGCATGAGGTACATATAATAGTTTAGGGTTTTAAAATACCTAACATGCAACCTATCATAAAACCTTCCCAGAAGCAAGTAAACAACCCCAAGAGGGAAAAAACAGCAGTCTAAATTCATACTTAGCAAAACAAGAAAGCCACCAGTGGGAGTCGATAACCCGACACGAACCCACCGGTGAGTGTGCATGTCCATACAGAAAAGAAAAAAGACTACCTCACAAGGGAGTGATCTGCAACTCTGCTACCCTGGAGGCTACCAGCAAGACCCAGCAAATGGAAAACTCAGCCGCTCAATCGGCTACAACCTGGACCTGAGGCATTCAAGAAAAGAAATGCCTCAGCAAAGAAAATAAATCAAAGTAAGGAGTGTCAGATTACTCAATTAAAGAAGGGTTTTCCAACCCGACAACAAAATACTAAACTACAGAAGCAGGAAAAGAATGAAGCATTGCTTATAGAGCAATAAAGGCAAAACACACTAAGTGTGAGCACAAAACTACCTGCTCTGGAAAGAATCATCCTGCAGAAGAAATGCATCAGCATAAAAGCAGGGAAAAACCAAAAGTAGACAATAGGAAACTAATAGTCCTAAGTTTGTGGGCAAATGACCGGGGTGTAAAAATAAGGGGGACTAGAGTGGGTGGCCGCAGTGTCCAACACCAACAACCAGACCCCAAAAATACTCAAGGGTGAAAACACTACCGGTGGAAGCTTAATGGTCCATACACCCAATAAGTTGGCCACAGTGTCCAAATTTAGTGGTGGCCACAGCTTAGCACACACAATTCACCCCTCAGAGTCCAAACAACAACACCCCCTCTAGTCATAGCCCACGAGTCGGCATGCAAAAACTAGCCGAACACCCCCAACATCCCCCTTAGGAAGGTAAAACTTTTCTAACAGCCCTAAAGAAGCTCACATCCCAAGGCTATAACATTAGCCTAAAAAGAACTACGGCATTGAGTGAGTGGACCTCATTCAACGCCTGGGCCCTTAGCCGCAAAAAACAAACACCTGGTGTTGAGTGAATGGCCTTCACTCAATGCCTGGGTACTTAGAAATTATCCGAAACCCTGCCCCAACTCTTCTCAACGACAGCAAGCAGAGCCTTGGAAAATTAATTCCAAGGCTCCTGCTGCTCTTTCTTAACCATCCTAGCAGCAACCTAGCCTTAAGATTGCACTAAATTTAGGCTAAAACTCACATCAGCTACTAGACTAAACTCTTGTCGAGACAATTAGAAGGAAAAACAGAGGAATAACTTGGAGCATAACATGTTTGCTGAGCAGAAGAGCATGATCGACATTTGAAATTAGCTAATGAATAGGAAAATAAAAGAAAGACTTAAACAAGCTTGAGATCAACAGAGTAAGCAAGGGCAAGGGAGCCACTTGCCTCTAGCTGCAGCACTTCAAGTCACGGGTTGGCACTAGTAGCCGTGCTACCTATGGGGAAAGAAGATCTGGAGCTTTAGATAAGAAAAGGAGCAAACCCGAAGATCTCAGCTCTCTAAAGACAGTCCTAAAAGCTAAGATGCATACCTAGGAAGCTAGCTCTTGGCGAGAGCAGCTCGGATCTGGAATTTCCCAAGCAAACCGACCACTGGAGCAGCTAGAATCGCCGGTCAAGGCTGCAGCTTCTCCGCCTGCCGCCTGCTCCTTCCGCTGGAAGCTATCAAGCTGAGCGAGCTTCGGGAAATGGGGAAGGAGATAAAGGAATAGGATTAAATTTCCCAGCTCCACTAGCATATACTATATTATAACTTAGCCCCACTAAGCTATTAGAAACTAATATCTTAATACCACATACCCGGCCACTAGGCTAAAGCTTATCACAAAAGCTATCCCGAGCCCCTAGCTCTACTACACTCAGCCAGCACTTACACAAGCACTAACTAAAAAATATATATAGCAATATATCTAGCAGCCACTATAGCTTGACTCATGCTTATCCTCACTGCACCAAGCTCTCCCGAGCCCCCCACCCAGCCAGCACACTAGAAGCAAACATATATATATATATATAATATATATATATATATATATATATTATATTAACAGCCACATGCTAAAGAAGAGCAAGGCTGGGCAGCCAACCCGAGCCTCTGCTGCTACCAGCTACCATATATATATATATACATATATATATATGAATAGAATAAAATATATATACATGCACCTATATAAATATTCACCACACGAAAACAAAGGCTAAACATACTTAGCCTGAAACAAGCATCGGCCTTACCATGCTCGATCACACCAGGCCACACACAACAAACAGGTAGCCACTACCGGCTAACCAAACGCACGTCGAAATGACGCGAAAAAATGAATGATCTCGGATTTCGACAAAACTCGCACCGTAGCTCAACACTATAGCTTCAAACACAACGACGAAGTCGAAAACAACATCCAACGATCAAATCTTGGACTAATACCGCCCGAAGCCAAAACACAAGCATTCCCTGAGAGGCCCAACCGAGTCACCAAAACAGACTCCGGCTAGCTGGGGAATCTTGCAAATAGGCTAATAAAGGACCACTAAAGGAACCTAAATAGCTATGACCACGCTCTAACAATAGAAAAAGCCGACAACACGTCATCGTAACGCCAAGCAATGATCAAACAAAACACAGAAAGACCGGGGGTGTTACAGTCACTCCCCCTAAAAGGAAGTTTCGTCCCGAAACTTTACACACAACCCTTTTATCAAAAGGGAACAAGAACAAGCTAATCAAAATCCATAAAAGAAAGAGTGCAACATACCAGGCACAAGTC
Source organism: Platanthera zijinensis (assembly GCA_039513925.1). NCBI lineage: Eukaryota > Viridiplantae > Streptophyta > Magnoliopsida > Asparagales > Orchidaceae > Platanthera > Platanthera zijinensis. The sequence goes on from CM077094.1 coordinate 84,655,370, forward strand.
AGGGGAAAAGGTGAGGGTAAGCCTCCCTCATTGCCGACTCTAGCTCCCAAGTCGCGCTTTCTACATCATGGTTCATCCACAAAATTTTCACCATTGGAATTGTTTTCTTCCGCAACACGCGATCCCGAGCATCCAAAATGCAGAGAGGCACTTCCACATAAGAAAGGTTCGGCTCCAACAGTGGCACATAATCCAAAACCTGCCTGTCACTATGCATACATTTCCGCAGCTGACTGATGTGAAAAACATCATGTATGCCAGGAAAATTTGCGGGCAAATCCAGCCTATAAGCTGCCACACCAATCCGCTCAACAATCCTGAATGGCCCCACATATCTCGGGTCCAACTTCCGGTCTTTCCCAAATCTCTTGACCCCAGTCATCGGAGAAACCTTTAAGAACACCTGGTCCCCCACAGCAAATTCCAGATCTGATATACGCCGGTTGGCATTCTTTTCATATCTCTCTTGGGCTACTCAAAGCTTTTCCCGAATAAGCTTCACCGAAATTTCCATCTCCTCGAGAGCCTCTGGACCCAGCAACGGTCTCTCGCGAACCTCATCCCAAAACAAGGGAGTCCTGCAGCGCCTCCCATACAAAGCCTCAAACGGAGCCATTTGCCAGCTTTCCTGATAACTATTGTTATAAGCAAACTCCATAAGCCGCAAACGCTCGTCCCACGCCCCACCATGCTCCATAATATAGCATCGGATCATATCTTCCACAATATGATTTACTCGCTCTGTTTGGCCGTTGGTCTGCGGGTGGTAAGCAGTGGAATACCTCAAATATGTCCCCAATCCTTCCTGAAGACTCTTCCAAAAATGATATGTGAACCTGGAGTCTCGATCTGATATGATGCTCACGGGGATGCCATGCAGTCTGATAACCTCTTCTACATACAGTTATGCTATCTTCCTCATCGGGTAATCAATCTTGAATGGCACGAAGTGGGCACACTTCGTCAGTCTGTCCACGATCACCCATACTGAATCATTCCCCCTCGGAGACCTTGGTAAGCCTGTAATGAAATCCATCGAGATGCTTTCCTACTTCCAAGTCGGAATCTCCAAGGGAGTCAGCTTGCCACTTGGCCTTCCATGATCAGCCTTTACTTGCTTGCAAGTGTTGCATTCAGAAACAAACTTGGCTATGTCTCCCTTCATCCCATACGACTAGGCAATCTGCTTCAAGTCGCAGTACATCTTGGTGGATCCTGGGTGGTAGGCAACGCTAGACCCATGGGCTTACCTGCACACCATAATCCTGATATCGCCAATAGCGGGAATGCAAAATCTACTACCGTACCTCAAGGTACCTGAATCATCTATAGAAAAATCCGACACCTCGCCTTTCTCAGCTCGAACATATAACCGCAGAAGGTAAGGATCATCTTTCTGATGCAATCTCGTGAGCGCGATCCATGAAGGCTCTGCCACTGCCAGACTACTCTGCCCATCACAGCTACCCACAGAAATGTCCATCAACAGAAACTCCTCTACCAACGACTCAGCTGTGAGACCAAAGATCTTTCCTGAGTTCCGACTCAAGGCATCATCCACCACGTTGGCCTTGCCCGGATGATACTGAATCTCAACATCATAGTCGACCACATACTCTAACCATCGCCGTTGACGCAGGTTCAACTCCTTCTGCGTGAAGGCATACTTCAAGCTCTTGTGATCAGTAAAACTCCTTCACTACACACCATATAGCAAATGCCTCCACAACTTCAGAGAATAGATCACAGCAGCAAACTCCAGGTCGTGCGTAGGGTAATTCCTCTCATGAGTCTTTAGCTGTCTCGACCCGTACGCAATCACTTTCCCACCTTGCATCAGCATGCACCCCAACCCGATATGGGAAGCATCCACATACACCTCATACTCAACACCTTCAGTAGGCAAAGACAGAATAGGGGCTGAACATAACCTTCTCTTTAGCTCCTCAAAAGCTTCTTCACACTTATCATCCCAAACAAAGGCCACATTCTTTTGTGTCAACCAGGGTAAGGGCGCAGAAAGGGTGGAGAATCCCTTCACAAATCTTCTATAATAACCTGCCAAACCCAAGAAGCTTCTGATCTCACGAGGCGTAACAGGCCTCGCCCACTCCAAAACAGCAGCGATCTTCTCGGGGTATACTGAGATCCCCTCCTTATTCACCCTATGGCCTAGGAAAGATACTCGAGGCAGCCAAAACTCACATTTGCTCAGCTTGGCATAATGCTTATGGTCTCTCAGCGTCGCCAAGACTAGACGCAAATGTCGATCATGCTCTTCTGCATTTCGAGAGTACACCAAAACATCATCAATAAAGATAAACACGAACTTGTCTAAGTACTCCTTGAACACGAGGTTCATCAAATCCATGAAGGCTGAAGGCGCATTAGTCAAACCAAAAGACATGACTAAGAACTCAAAGTGTCCAGGACGAGAACGAAACGCCATCCGCGGAACATCAGACTCCCGAATCCTCAACTGGTGATAGCCCTAAAGAAGGTCTATCTTTGAAAACACAGCACTACCACTCAGCTGATCAAACAAATCATCAATCTGAGGCAGTGGGTACCTGTTCTTAATTATAACCTTGTTCAGCTCTCTATAGTCGATGCATAGCCTCATCGACCCATCCTTCTTCTTTACGAACAGAACAGGCGCACCCTAGGGCGACGAACTCGGCCTGATAAAACCCTTTGACAACATCTCATCTAGCTGGGTCCGTAACTCCTCCAGCTCTCGCGGGGCCATACGGTATGGCGCCTTAGCAATAGGACGCGTACCCGGCTCCAAATCTATAACGAACTCAACGTCTCTATCGGGTGGAAGTCCGGGAAGATCAGCAGGAAAAACATCAGGGAACTCATAAACAACAGGAATCTCTTCCAACTGCGGCACACGAACATCTGCCCCTACTAGAGAGACAAAACAAGCAAAACAGCTCAGAACAAGCAAATTGCAAGCACGTAACGCAGAAATAATAGGAAGCTCCTAGAGAGGTTCGGCATAAATGCTCTCGGGCTGACCGTCGTCCTTCACGAAATCCAAGTACTTACCCTTACACTGGATAACTGCATCATATCTGGACAACTAATCCATGCCTAGGATAACGTCGAAGTCCTCTAGATCAATCACCTTCAGATCTACCTTAGCTAGAAAGTCTCCCAACAAGATTGGGCAGCCCTGAATACCCAAGTCTAAAACCACAGAGTCACCCGAAGGAAACTTGATGCTGAAAGCTCTACCAACACGATCTAGGCTCAAATGGAATCGCTCCACAAATGCCCTAGCAACAAAAGAGTGGGTGGTGCCAGAGTCGAAAAGAACGCGCGCCCAACGGTTCATTACCTTAAATCTCCCTATATAGCAATCCACACAACTAAGGGAAAACAAAAGCGAAACTACACAAGAGGTAGAAAATTCAAGTTAGGAAGAAATCTAACCTGAAATAACCTGTGTCAAAGTCGTCGCTTCCTCGGTAGAGATAACATTAAGCTTCCCTTTGCCTTTATCCTCCCGCGGGGGTGGCGGCAATGCCTGCAAAGGAACCACTTGAAGAATGGGCTGCGCCTGAGGGCACCTCGACTTGAGATGGCCCTTTTGCCCACACTGAAAGCAAGCTTTATCTTTCGACCAAAAACGGGCCAAATCATGCCCCTTCCTTCTGCACAAGGAACACACCACATCCCCTTTGGGAGCACCCTGGATAGCATGGACTTGTTCTTCCTTCTGCGCTGCCAATCTCTTGAAGCACTTCTCCTGGGGGTGGCCTGGCCGGCCGCAGAAGCTACACGTCCCCTTGGTATTCTTCCTTGAAACTGCATCAGGTTCCTGGGGGCCTTCCCCCCCAATAGACTTCCGCTTGTCCTGCCGCACCTACTGGCCTCTGCTCTTAGAATTCTCAATTGCCTCAACTTTCAAAGCAGCTTCCACCACTCTGGCATAATTGACTGCTCCGTAGGCATTTGCTAACTGCTGAACGTCGCTTCTTAGCCCACCCAGAAATCACTTAACCCGGTCTGCTTCAACACTCACAAGTCCAGGAGTAAACTGACTCAGTTTGCTAAACTCAATCTCATACTCAATAACCGTGAGTTTCCTTTGCTTCAAATGCAGGAAGTCATTCATCAACCAGTCCCGCTTGACCGAGGGCAAAAATTTACCTAACAGCATCTCCTTAAATGATTCCCAGGTGCATCCTGCCACCATACTTTCCTTCTCCCTCAACCACCAACTCTTTGTCAATCCCTTGAGCTGGTAGGAAGCGAGCATTACTTTTTGATCATCTGTGATCCCGGAATACGAGAACATCTCCTCTATAGAAATAAGCCAGTCATCCAAAATCATGAAATCCGCCTGCCCGCCATAAGTAGGGGGTCTAAGTCGCTGAAACATAGATATGAAGGCCATCTCCGGGGGCACTACAACTGGAGGCACAAGAGGAGCAGGAGGAACAGCCACACCCCCAAAGGGGTCCTGAGCTCTCTGAGCCTGCCCTGCCACTACTGCTACCAACGACTGGATCTGGCTCTACATGTCCACCATCTGTCTTATCAAGGCTTCATTACTTAGCCGCAAGCTCTCAATCAGGGCCTCTCTCTGGGATCCCAAAGACTCACCCGCAGATTGGGGAGTCGATCTCGTCGCAGGACGCTTCACCATCCTATAATCGCACCAACCCTAATTAAAACCCATCCCAACTACTAAAACAAGCCTACCCGGTACAGACAAGCATACTTAAATATGAATTTTAACTGCAAATCTTGCTCTGGGATTTGTTTTATAATGATGATGTCATGCTTAACCTAAGATGGCTCACTACCATCACACTAACTCATGTGCCTACATCATGGATGCATGCTTTTATATTCGTTTTGACTCAAAACCATGTGTGTACACATGTCATCATGCTAATCTTTAGCCTGGCAAATCTTCTGCAGTTGTATGTTCGAGCTGAGAAAGGCGAGCTGTCGGATTTTTCTATAGATGATTTAAAACCCTAAACTATTATATGTACCTCATGCATAACATATTTGCTAACTAAAGCACTATTTTCTTAAAGCGTAAAACCTCTTTTAATATATATATATACTATACTCACATTAGGTGTCGTGCATTCTATAAGTGGTCTCTGGTGGACCCTTATACTAATTTAGGGTGTCAAACTAACTGAATCCAAGTATTTTTTCGCTGTAAGCATATATTTTCATAGCGTGGACTAGCTGATCCACTGTGCCGAGGGATACAGCCTTCAAACAAACTGGTTTCCTATTAAATTAAAACTTGTGATTTATGGTTTTGGTGTGTCGCCTGAGCGTCGGCAGTTATCCCCTGCTCGACGTGGCATCACAACGCGTATTTTCTCTTACTCTGATACTTCTTAACCTCGGGGAAAATGCGGGTCGTGACAGCATGGCCCACCAAGATGTGGCGGAATAAGGCAACGGTAAGCTTTAGCTGGCCAAATTATAATGAACCCACCCCTCACCCAGTGTGGTCGTGCTCCTTCCCTGGAAATAACAGTATGTATCTCTTTTGGCATCAGAATGTGCAATTAATCATCATTCACCACAGACGTTGCACGAACAGCTATACATCCCATGCACTCAGCTCACATTCTCAGTATTATGGACTTTCCCAGTCCCACCACCATCCACAGTCCAAGACGTGATGGTCCAACATTAAACATTTTTGGTTACCCTTAAAGCCAATGACCCCCCCCCCTAGATGACCCTGACCGCACTAGTTACATTAGGCTATCTAGTCAAGCAATATAGAGCGGGTACAAATTAGCCCTTTCCTATTGCTCAAATCGCCATGCCACACAGTAGTCGACAAAATGCGGGTCGGCTTCTTCTTTACCATATACATATACATAATTGAGTTATGTCCAATACTGGGTCTCATGGCCACAATAGCTGGGCACTCCAGGCTCAATAGCTTAATTTGCCACCCACCTTGTCCCCAGGACCTGGGCTCACAATAATCACAATACAGTTCACTGGGAGCTATCGTTATAGATAAAACTACCATCGGGCGGTAGGGGACAAAATATCATTTCTTCCCCCAAATTTGGGTGTTTTCCTAGAGACCATCTTCAGTACTCTCACTACAGTAACATGCACACCCCATGACTTCGTAAACTACATGTTTAACGATGGAGTCTTCTCCGACCGCAAATCAATCATCACAAATCCAGACCAACCTGTCCGGATGGGATTCACACAGCATGCCTATTCCAAACTTTGATTTTAGATTCTATATGCAAGTTTCATACAAGGGATAACAATGATCAACCTGTTTGAAATCTCTCGTTCTTCACTAATTGGTGAAGATTTCCATGCACATGCCAAATAAGCACTTCACTTGTCCAAGGCGAAAGGTCGTTACCCATGTAGATTTTTTTGGAGCCATGAAAAAAAACTTGATATGGATGGAAATGACCGCAGTGCTTTCCTCTCCACGAATTTAGCTTCGGCTTGCAAATCTTGCCACAAGAATGCCTCCATAAATCAGCCTTGCGATTGCTTTCCTATCTACCTCGGTATCCAAAAGAGAGAGGCAAAATGAGGAATCTTTCTCAACTCAAGCTTTTATCAAAAATTTTCATCATGCGGTACCTTGCTACTGCCATGCGGTAACATAGGAGGTTGTCGTTTGGCCCAATCGGCTCCATTCTACCGCCCAAAATCCGCCTCAACCTTATCTCACATGTGACACACTACTGCCAGCATTACCTCTACCGCAAGGCAGTACCGTCTAGAAACAAAGGTCAATTAATTCATTAGCTAATGCCATGCGATATCATACTACCGCCGAGCAGTACCTTCCTGAGATTGTAGCCTTTTAAATCAGTTGGCTATCGCTAGCACTAGCATTATTTCCTGGCAGTAAGCTCCAGTGACCAACTTCCTGTTATTTTCAAGAAATTTTAGGGCATTACCTTTTACAAGAAAAAAATACTTGAATCTGTTGAGAGAGATAAAGAGCCAGCGACATGTAGTAATAACCACCAAAGGACTGCGCCTACTAGACCGTATGGTTAGAGGCGAGTATTCCAACACGATAGTTGGAACTGAACAGTCTGCGCCACGGGACAAACTAAGAGCACCAGAGGAACCTATAATCTCCCTGACCCTCATGGACCGTGACCTCTCCCCCATTCATCAAACCTATAACATGATCCATCATAACTTATGGAATATATATAGAGATCTCCTTTAGGAAGGCGACCAAACATCCCATGTCGGCAATGATAGGAATGATCAAACTGACCGCACTGATCGCAATCAATAATTTTAAAAAACTTGTAATATTCATTTAATATTTTTTATTAGACAATGATGATCTGAGAACTGATATGATTAATTCGATTTGATTCTATTCTTGTTGTCTCTATTTGCTGAGATGTTGAATATCAGCTTACAAATTGATTTTGTGAACTATGTCGTCTGATAGCTCTAACCTCCTTTTCCGCTTTAATTTTTACAAGTGCAGGTTGGTCCCATGTGAACTGGTGGACAGGGATTGTGACCTGTATAGTTATACGTAGGCCAGCTTTTTCTATAAATAGTCTGCCTTTCTTCACTCATTGCAGGAAATTCTTTTGTAATAGAAATCTATGCGATCTGCAAAAAAAATGTTTCAACACAAATTGATGTTGTTTCTACCTTCCATGTTACGGACCATAAAAAATATCGCCTTATAAACGCCGACCTCCAGAACTTCGTTGAGAAGTATATGCAAAATTCATTGCAACATGTTCGCCTTCGTGAGAAGCATGAAAGGATCAACACATCGTCGGTGAACTAGATTTCCATTCCTGTTGACCACTTAGAGTTTGGCTTTAGGTTCCCAATCATGTGGGAGGTCACTGATATTTTTGAGCACTACTAAGTAGCTCCTTGTCAGCTTGCTCCTAACACAATCGTCATGATCATTAGCTTCTTGCCCTACCTGTCGTCTAAGACAGTTTCCTTCTCTATAAATATCTTCAGGAAGATATTCTCATTGTGGTCTATCACCGTGTCCAGCACCACTTCCTTTAAGGGGATCTTATACTTCTAATGCTAGTAAATGAAGGTTATGAACTTGCCGAACAAGGTTTACAACTAGTCTTCTCGCTATTTTATATTTGAGGGTGATCTCAGACTACAACATACACATCCATAGGAGTGCGCGGATAGTGACTTTAAAACCTGCCAGTTCCTGGATATCAAGTAGAAAATTATCGAGTATGTGTGAAAATCGCTACTTAATATGGAGCACTACATTCCTCTCCTTCGAAGTTTGGAAGAAGTAGCTCATCAGGATAGTAAGGGTTTCTTGCGACCTGAAATTTCTTACCGTATTAGTCATATACTAATAATGTATTTTCAGCTTACCTGCAGATGCCTGCGAACCATCCATTGACTCTAAGCAGACAGAACCTCACTCAAAAGGAGGAGAGGGAGGAGCTGTCAAAGAAGAAGAGGGAAGAGATGGATCCCGCGGTGGACTATTCCTCTAAATAATCCTATCCGCTTCAAGGATTAAGTGAGAAGTTGAAGGATCTTTGAGGAAGTCTGACAATGTTGTGATATTGCAAGAGCAAGCACGTGAGGGTGTTTATGTGAAAAAATTGCGATTAATAATTTCTCCAAATTCTATGAACTATAGGTAAAAGTACTGAAAGTGTTAAGTTGTCTACCTAAATCACCTAGAAGGGGTGGAATAGGTGAATTGTGTGTCTATTTGCGGAATAAAAATTTTTAACGAACTTGCACAAACAATCAAATAATCTTAGACGACAAAAAGATTTATAGTGGTTCCCCAACCTTAGGTACGTCCACTTTCCCTCACCGATCTAGTAAATCACTAGACTCGGCTACTCCACTATCTCGGATTAAAAAGCAATCCTACGTCTCAGAACCAAGTTCCTACAACCTCGATCCAAATGGATCTACACTCAGAAGATGAATACTTCCTACAACACAGAGAACAACGCTCTTACACTTAGAGAATAATCTCCTACAAAATTACAAAGAGATTCGAAATACAAACAGAAATTTTCTTCTCAGATCTGGAAAATATGTCTCTAAGTCTTCTTCTTGAACTTTGCGGCTTTTTCAGAAATTGTTGAAGAAGTCTCTTGCAAGATCTGATCTGAGAAAACATTGACCTACTCGATCTAGGATAAGATGATGATTCCTTGAACACCAAGTCTTTCTTGATCGAAAACAGTCGTGTCGATCTTCAAGTTGAGCGGCGGCAGTGACTTCTGTTAAATCGTTCTTGAGATAGACGGCCGATTAAGAAAATTAGAAAGTGTACAGTTCACCGCTTAGGGTTAGTCTTAATGACAAGACCTTATATACGATTTCCCCTAATAGTTAGAATTGACATTAATGATGACACGTGGACCAATCACGTCATGTCATTTGAAAATCCCATTGATTTGGACTTAAGTAAATTTTCTGAAAAACCTGGACTGCTGTTCTCGAGAAGTAAGAATAAGTTCTCGAGAACAAGGCTGATTTCTCGAGAGCTATACTTTTTGGACTTAAGTTAGTACTCAAGAATAATGAGCTAAGACTTCTTGATAACTGAACTGGACTTCTCCAGAACTATTACTCGAAAGCTAAAACTTGTACTCCAGAACTAAGCTAACTTCTCGAGAAGTAGAAGCTAAGTTCTCGAGAATTATAACCAGCTTCTCAAGAGGTGGACTTAGAATAATTTTCAAGGTTGTCTCTGGCTACTCGAGAAGTATAGGCTGGGAATTCTCGAGAACTAGGCTAAGCTTCTCGAGAACTTTAATGATGTTACTCGAGAACTATTCAAGGCTTCTCGAGAACTAAGAGAACTTCTCGAGTTCTGCTAACTCTACTACTCGAGAACTATAGTAGACTTCTAGAGAAGTGGACTTAGAAAATTTTTTGAACTTAGAAAATTTTTCTCTTGAAGAATCCAGTCTTCATTCCATGATCCAAGTGCTTGAATATGAAGTGTATCCCAATATAGAGGCTACACATGAGTCAACACCTTGGATCACACAGTGAGGGATTACACTATATGGTCTTGTGTTCATGACCCTCTATAGACTGACATTCGTCTACACTTAGCAATAATAGTTTTCAAACACACAACTTAAACAAAGATATCAAATACAACTTAATTCATCTTAGTTCAAGGGTGACTTCATGCAAATCTGGGTTATTGTGGATGCAATACCCAACAATCTCTTCCTATTTGTAGAAGTCAGAACCCTCTACACTAAGGTGAATTATATCAACAAAGAAAGAACTATATATGAAGAATAGATTCGAATGCAAAAAATGAAAGATTTAACACAGAATTAGAAAAACTAAAAATTATATATATCTAATGTTTTTGATTTCCAATCAACATCCATTTCATCCATAATCTCAAAAGAAAAAATCATTCCTTGCTCTTATGTTGCCTGTCATACTTCTCTTATTGTCTTCTCTGGTAGATTGTGCGAATAGACCAAAAACAGTCCGGAAACTGGAGTAATGGAAATTTTATTATCCAAAAAACTAACTATTACAAAGGTATAGCCTCCCTTATATAGAATGGAGGAGATAAGATAGAGTAGAGATACCCAATGTGGGACTACATATAGAAATACAGCATATACAAAGTTAACCGTCTAACCGCCTAACCGCGCGGTTAGTAAGAACACTAACCGCTCGGTTACCACCAGGAGACGAGCCGCCGACCATCGATATCCTAGAGAGTAACCGGCTAACCGCCCGGTTACCAAACCGGCATGTCAACCCGCTGTCGCTGCTCAGATATCAGACCGCTAGAGACAACCCGCCAACCCGCGCGGTTACCAAATCGCCCGGTCTTTAACCGCCTGTCCGCCCAGGCCTATACAACAACACTCCCCCTCAAGCTGGAGCATATATGTCGATCATGCCCAGCTTGCTGCAAATGTGGAAAAAGGAAGCGGATACAGGCTTTGTGAAGATATCTGCTAACTCTTTCTCTAACGTAACAAACAGAGTGCAAATCTGGTTCTTCAACACTTCTTCCCGAATGAAGTGACAGTCAACCTCTATGTGTTTTGTCCGCTCATGAAAGACCGGGTTCTTGGAAATGTAGATGGCCGCCTTGTTGTCGCAAAACATGGGAAGCGGATAGTTGTAGACCTCTCCTAAATCCAGCATGAGAGCCCACAACCATTTCAACTCGCACGTGGTAGACGACATACTTTGATATTCTGCTTCCGCACTAGATCTGGAGACAACGGATTGCTTCTTGCTCTTCCAGCTAACCAGATTTCCTCCAACAAACGTGCAAAAGCCTGATGTTGACTTGCGATCCTCTTTGTCATCCGCATAGCTAGCATCGGAGTACGCTTCAACTCTCAAATGACCATTCTTCTGAAAGAGGAGACCTTTCCCAGGAGATGACTTTACATACTCCAGAATTCTTAGAGCGGATTGAAGGTGACATCCCCTAGGAGACTGCATAAACTGGCTGACCTTTCCTACTGCATAAGAGATGTCTGGTCTGGTCACCGTGAGGTAAATGAGTTTGCCAACAAGACGCCGATACCTCGTAGTGTCCGATAGAGGAGGTGATTCGTCAGTCCATGTTTTGTCTTCTCCAGGAGCCATGGGACACCGAGCAGGTTTGGCGCCCGTCAATCCTGCCTCTTTCAATAAGTCAAGAGCATACTTGCGTTGGGAGAGAACCAAGGAGCACGGTTTCCGAGAGATTTCAATTCCCAAGAAGTATTTTGGAGGACCCATATCCTTCGTGACAAGGTGTTGGCGGAGATGGACCTTCGTCAAGGCTACACCAGCTTGGTCGTCGCTAGTAAGAAGTATGTCATCCACATAAACGGCTAGCACAACCAGACCTGAGAATGTCTTGCGAATGAACAAGGAGTGATCCGCCGAACTCCTTGTGAAACCGATTGCCCCAACTATGCTACTGAACTTGTCGAACCATGCCCGAGGACTCTTCTTTAGACCATAGATGGCCTTTTTCAACCGGCATACTCGAGTCTCCCCCTGAGCAACATACCCAGGAGGTTGCTCCATGTAGACATCCTCATGAAGATCACCATAGAGGAAGGCATTCTTGACATCCAACTGGGAAATGGGCCAATCCTTGTTGACTGCCACCGATAGAAGAACTCGAATAGTGCTGAGACGAGCAACCGGAGAGAACGTGTCGAAGTAATCAACACCGTAAGTCTGTGTAAATCCCTTGGCCACAAGACGGGCCTTGTACCGGTCCACACTGCCATCCGGACGGAACTTGACGACAAAGACCCAGCGACATCCAACCACATCCGTGCCAAAAGGAGGAGGCACAAGAGTCCAAGTGCCCCGCTCAGAGAGAGTAGCAATTTCTTCATCCATGGCCGCCTTCCAGTGAGGAACATCAAGGGCTTCCTGGTAGTTGCGAGGAGTGGAAGTCGCCGAGATGGCTAGGGCGAAGTCCCTGCGAGAAGGTATTAGCCGATCATAAGAAACAACAGCGGCCAGCGAGTGCTGGGTGCACGTCCGAACCCCTTTGCGAAGAGCAATGGGCAGTTCAAGGTCATCTAGTTCCTCAGTCGCCGGTGCATCCGTGGCGGAGAAGGCTGGCCCGGGAGAGGAGAGAGACGGCCGAGGAGAGGAGGAAGATGGCAGGGGATCAACAGACGGAGTGTGCGGTGGAGTTGGTGATGGAGGAATCTCAAGTGGAGTGGATGGGACGGAGGGAATGGTTGGAGAGGGCAAGTCAGCCGGAGAAAGAGTAAGGTCAGAAGAGAAGTATGAGGCATTTTCAAAGAACGTTACATCCGCAGAAATGAACTGTTTGCGATGAACAGGTTCAAAGCAACAGTAACCTTTTTGAGTAGTAGAATAACCCAAAAAGATACACTTGGTGGAACGTGGGGATAACTTGTCGCGAGTTGTGGAAGGGTTGTGAACAAAGGCGGTGCAGCCAAAAATGCGTAGGGGTAAGGGAAAGCATTCTTGGCCGGATAGAGAATGGAAAATGGTGTTTTGCCTTTAAGAACTGTCGAGGGAAGACGATTGATAAGGAAGCAGGAGATGAGAACTGCATAGCCCCAGTAGCTACGAGGAACCTGCATCTGTGCCATGAGAGTGCGAGCGACATTGAGGAGGTGACGGTTTTTACGTTCCGCCACCCCATTTTGCTGGGAGGTATATACGCAGCTAGTTTGATGAATGATGCCGTGTTGCATATAGAAAGAAGAAAATTCATTACTCAGGTATTCTTTAGCATTATCTGAACGAAAAACTTTCACAGAAGCACCAAACTGAGTTTTAATCATAAAATAGAAGGATTGCCATACAGAAAATAGTTCAGAGCGATCTTTTAAAAGATACACCATGTACATCGAGAGAAATCATCAATAAAGGTTACAAAATAGGAACTACCCCGCCCTATGGTAAGGGTGGGGGCAGGACCCCATACATCAGAGTGAACAAGGTCGAACGGCTTAGAAGAGCCACGACCTTGCTTAGGAGGAAAGGGGGAGCGGTGATGCTTGCCAAGCTGACAGGCATCACAGTTGATAGGAGAATCATGCTGAGGTAGGTGGGGTAACAGTTGGTGGATGAGACGTGATGGAGGATGCCCAAGACGAAGGTGCCACTGAAGAAGATCTTTAGAAGCGGATGAGAATGCTGAAAGAGGGGATACATCATCAAGGAAGTAAAGTCCGCCTCTCTCAGTCCCAGTAGGAATCGTCCGCTTGGAGTCCGGGTCCTGAAACGAACAAGAAATAGGAGTAAACGTTACGGAGCACTGAAGTTGCTTGCAAAGGGAAGTAACCGACAATAAATTGCACGGGAACTTGGGCACATAGAGAGTATCCGCGAGATGAAGGGACGGAGTAACTTGAACCATGCCAGTCCCATGCACCGGAGAGGGAGAGCCATCCGTAACGAGAACCGGGGGCAATCGATCATGTGTTTCTAGGAGAGAAAAACACTGAGGATTGCCCGTCATATGATTAATGGCGCCAGAGTCGATTAGCCATTTACCTTGAGTCACCATATGGGCGCTACCTGAAGTCTTGGCCACCGAGGCAGATGAGTTAGAGGAGTGGGGGGCATCACCCGAGGGACGAAGGTGTGGATGCTTTGTCCAGCATCGGTCAATCAAGTGGCCTGTGCGGCCATAGTGAGAACAGAGATAGCGAGAAGGGCCGCGCCCGCCGGACTGGTGACCACGTCCACCCGAGCCACCACGATGTGCTTGGTGGGCATAGGCATCCGGAGCAGGAGGAGCGGAAAGCAAGGGACGATTGAGCAGAGAGGTAACAGCGGCACTGCGAGCAGCTGTAGCATCCAGGGTGGGAGATTCAGCTTCGCCAAGAATTTGCTGCCGGATCATATCATAGGAATCCGGGAGCCTTAGAAGGTAACAAACAACCAGGAGTTCCTGGAAGTGCTTCAGTTGGGTGGCCACGTCAGCAGAGAGGGGACGATTTTGAAGAATCTCCGCTCCAAGGGCTTGGACCTGTTGGTAAGCCGCAGCAGGAGACATGGATTGGCGAGCAAAGAGATCCGTATACAGAGTATAAATGCGAGATGTTTGACCCCCTTTGGAGTAGAGGGCGGCTAAGTGAAGCCAAGCTTGCTTGACCGTCTCATCGTGACGGATGACCGGAAGACATTCATCGAACAAGCTGTTTGCCAGCCACGTACGAACAAGAGCGTCATTCGCATCCCAGCCATTAAACTGGTCAGAGTCCGTAGGAGGAGGGTCATCGGTAAGATGATGACGCTTGCGCTGAGAGCGGAGAAGAAAGGTAAACGAGACACTCCAATCGGGATAATTGGGGCCGAGAAGCTTAGAAACTGTTCCAAGGTTCCCGGATGCAGCAGGAGGAGGAGGAGGGTGGGTAACGACAGTAGTCGAGGTGGAGACATCAGAAACAGTCATTCTGGAAGGAGGAGACCGCGCGGTTAAGAAAGTAAACCGGGCGGGTAGCAGAAGGATACTGCAACGGTCACAAGGGGAACAACAGCGGCTAGAGAAGCCACGACCAAGCTGCGGAGAGCAAAGGAGAAATCCGCGCGGATAAGGATGAGTAAACCGGGTGAACAGAAGGAGAAGAGCGCAGAGAAGCAGAAGGGAGGTCGCGCGGATAAGAATGAGTAAACCGAGCGAACAGAAAGATAAGAACGCGGCGAAAAGAGGAGGCCGCGCGGACAGAAGGCAACGGAACAGGGGGACTAGATCGCTGCCTCTGATACCATGTGCGAATAGACCAAAAACAGTCCGAAAACTGGAGTAATGGAAATTTTATTATCCAAAAAACTAACTATTACAAAGGTATAGCCTCCCTTATATAGAATGGAGGAGATAAGATAGAGTAGAGATACCCAATGTGGGACTAAATACAGAAATACAGCATATACAAAGTTAACCGCCTAACCGCGCGGTTAGTAAGAACACTAACCGCTCGGTTACCACCAGGAGACGAGCCGCCGACCATCGATATCCCAGAGAGTAACCGGCTAACCGCCCGGTTACCAAACCGGCATGTCAACCCGCTGTCGCTGCTCAGATATCAGACCGCCAGAGACAACCCGCCAACCCGCGCGGTTACCAAACCACCCGGTCTTTAACCGCCTGTCCGCTCAGGCCTATACAGCAACATAGATGAAAGGCTTTGGATAGTACCTTGGAGGTTTAGGAGGTGCCTTTGGATTGTTCTTCCCATACTCTCTGTCATAGATTCTCCTTTTAGTCATGGACTTTTCATAGAGTTCCCACTCAGAAGATCTGTAGTGGAAATTCCTGCTTTCATTGTAGTCTATTACTAATTTGAGAGTATCAAGAATCAAAGCCTTGGAAGTAGGACTCTAGACTTCAGCAAATTCCTGTACTTTCCTTTTCTCTAAGTCTGGCTTAGGGACACTTTTGCTAGCAGAGGGGCCTTCCCCATACTTCCTCTTCTTAGGAATATGGATTTCAGGTAGATCTTGAGGAATCACATCATCCCAAACTTGATCATAAGAAGCAGGAGGAGGATTTTGATATTCTGGCCTTGGAGGGAAGCATGGCATCTGAGGCTGCATCTGAGCAGGCATCTGACTTGACTGACCTTCAGCAAGAGGCTTAAGGTGATGAGGTATGACATTAGGATCAACCTGGAATTTAGGGAATATCTGGTTATTCATCCAGACTACAGTGTCATAGTTATGAAATTTCACAGACTGGATCTATTCTAAAACATTCTTATTAATTTCAGTTATCTTATCAGACCAGACAGTGTTTGCAGAAGCAGTAAACTTGTCCACAAACTTGTCCACATGTTCTTTCACTAGACTCTCCCCCTTTCTGAATTCTACAGATAGTTTGTCTATAGCATCTTCTTTGAAAGTAGCAACCTCTTCACATATTTTCATGAGGTTTTCCTGGGCTTTCTTTTCCAGATAGATTTGGTTGTTAGTAAGAGTGACTGATTGATCCATGACCTTACCAACACTAGAGATAGTGTGGTCTATGGCTTTTCCACCAATTTGAAACAATTCTTTGAGAGAGTCAGTGTTGTGCTGGATTTCTGCAAATTCTCTGCTCATTTCTTTATCTAGAGCAGATACTTTGTCTTGGACTATCTTCAGAGATTCATCAAAATATTTCCTTTGGTCAGCCATAATAACTTCAATCTTACTTAGTATATTTGAACTTATAGGGGTAGCAGCAACAGCAGGAACATAGGAGTAGCAATTTGAGGTGGAGGAGGGACTTCATATGGAGGGATTTCTTCAACAACAATAGAGCTTTTAGCTCTGGTAGTATGAATGACTATATCTCCTTCCTCACCAAGGAGGGTGGGAATCGAGAAATCAAGTCTCCTCATGGGAGCTTCAACTGCCTCTGGATCTGGCTCATCTTCTTCTGAGAGAATGATGGTATCTTGTTGAGGTCAGTCTTTTCTTGGAGAAGGAGAAGGATTTGCTCTTGGAGAAGGTACTGGAGATGGAGAAGGTGCTGGAGATGGATCCTTTAAAGGTTCTTCTGCATTTTCTGAATGGAGGGAAGGAAGAGGCTCATCAGAAGTGAGTTCTTTTATCATTTTATATATATCTTCTATAGTAGAGTTGAGGGTTTTCTGAACTTGCTCATCTGAGATTGTCTCATCTGATATATCTGTCATTGGAGATCTGATTGGGCTTCTCACTATACTTCTGATTGGACTTCTAACTGGTGATCAAGCTGGACTTCTGATTGGAGATCTGATTGAAGGAGGAGGAGATGGAATTCTGTCATCTGGAACAGAGGAAGCAGGCTCCCCCTCAGTCGCTATACCAGATGGTTTAGCAACTTCATGAGAGAAGGGAGATGGGTTCCTGACCTCAAAAGCAGGGTGTTCAAGCTCTTTAGCAATCTTCTTGGAGTTCTTCAGTTTTAACTCCCACCTCTGTATAGAAGTTATGGAGATCTTCTTCAGGTGATGAATAGGTGTTCCTTTGGGGATCTTGAAGACTATTGGATCAATCTCATGCAACATCAAAGAAATTATCCTGGCAAACTTTGGTTCTTTAATGCTGTCACTGATCATATCAAAGATCATCATCCCATAAGGAAATTTCTTTCTGCAGACTATATCAGTCATTACATCGAATAGGTCATTGGTAATGAAACCTATAGATCCTATCCTGCAATATAGAAGTTTTCCAACAATGTCAACCAGAAGCTTGCTTACATCATTCAGAGTTGTCCTCCTAAGAGAGGTGATGTCTACTGGTACTCAACAAAAATGACAAGTTCTATCATTATCTTCCTGTGTAAGTTCATCTCCATCATCTAAAGTCGGCAACCTTAGAAGCTTGGACATAATGGACTGGTAGAACTTGATTTTAACCCCTTTTACTTTTGATTTCAGATCTGTGTTGTTTCTCATAATCATGACATTTTTATAGAACTCTTCTACTTATGGGAAAAGAATTTTACAAGGTTCTTTAAGAATAAAGTTCTGACCTGCAGTTTCGAGAAAAAGAAGAAGATTCTTGAAATCATTATAAATTTCTGCAATCCTGGCAACCACAAGTTCACTTCCAACTCCGATTCTAGACTGCTGTGCCTTTGAAACTGACGACGACGATGGATGGAGTGTGAAATAATGGCGGTGTCGAGGCTCTGCGTCAATGGAAGGCGAAGAGTTTTCGAGAGAGATGGATTTGAAATGCCGGTTGATTTGTGATTTCTAAAGTTTTATATATATATATATATAACCCTAGTTATGACAATTAAGTGTCTAACTTATCTAAGATAAGCCTTTGATTAAGGCGGAAATGGGTCGGTTTGCGAAAATGAAGAAATGGAAAGAATTCGAAAAGAGACGGGGCATTTCTCGAGAGGCAGAGTTAATTCTTGAGAGACAGAGTTAGAGTTCTCGAAAAGTGAATTCCTAGTACTCGAGAACTTATAGTACTTCTCGAGAGACAGACCTTTAGTTCTCGAGAAGTAGACTTTAGTTTTCAAGAACTAGTTATTTACTTTTCGTGAAGTTTACTTTATTTCTCGAGAACTGCCTTCCACTTGAGAAATTTCTAACCTTTTTGTAGTATCCTCGATTCCCTAGCTTTGAAATGAACTCTTTTTGTCTATCCTTCTTTGTTCAGCATCTCAAGTTCAGTTTTGAAGAAATTGAACTTTGTCTCGTCCAGCGGCTTCGTGAAAATATCTGCAACTTGCCGATCTGTTTGCGCGTGCTGCAGATCCACATCCCCTTGCTCCACATGCTCCCGGATGAAGTGATATCTGAGCTCGATGTGCTTTGTCCAGCTGTGTGAGACTGGGTTGTTGGAAATTGCTATTGTGCTGGAGGAGTCGCAAAACAATGAAATGTCTTTAACCTTCATGTTGTAGTCTTCTAGCTGGTTCTTTAGCCAAAGCAAATGTGCACAACAACTGCCGGCAGAAATATATTCTGACTCGGCCGTTGAGATTGCGACACAGTTTTGCTTTTTGTTGCTCCATGAGATAAGCCTTCTTCCAAGGAACTGACACATCCCGGAAGTGTTTTTTCTGTCATCTTTGCTACCTGCAAAGTCTGCATCTGAAAAACCAATTAGTTCGTTGTCATTACTTCTTGGGTACAATAAGCCAAGATTCGGTGTACCTTTAAGGTATCTTAAGATCCGCTTTGCAGCAGCATAGTGAGATTCCTTACAGTTCACTTGGAATCTAGCACAGACACATGTAGAGAGCATTATGTCCGGTCTACTGGCAGTAAGGTTGAGCAAGGATCCAACTATGCTTCTGTACCCATTTTCATCAAAACGTTTCCCTTTCTCATCCTTATCTAGAGACATAGCTGAGGCCATTGGAGTCCTCATAGAGGTTGCACTCTCCATTCCGAATTTCTTAATCAACTCCTTGGTGAATTTAGTCTGTGAGATGAAAATTCCATCTTTAGATTGTTTCACTTGAAGTCCTAAGAAATACTTCAGCTCTCCCATACTACTCATTTCAAACTTCCCTTGCATTAGTTTAGAAAATATTTTGCCGAGGTTGTTGTCTGTAGAACCAAAAATGATGTCGTCGAAATATATTTGCACTAGCAAAATCTTGCCATTAATTTCCCTAAGAAATAATGTCTTATCTATCTTTCCCCTTGTGAACTTATTCTCGAGGAGAAAGCTAGACAGCGTTTCATACCAAGCTCAAGGAGCTTGTTTCAAACCGTACAGCGCTTTCGATAATAAATAAACATAGTCAGGAAAGTTAGGATCAACAAAACTTGGGGGCTGTTCACGTACACTTCTTCCTTTATGTCACCATTAAGGAAGGCGGACTTCATGTCCATTTGATAGACAGTGAATCCCTTTAGTGCAGCATAAGCCAGAAACAGTCTGATGGCCTCCAGCCTTGCCATTGGAGCATATGTTTGGTCGAAGTCGATTCATTCTTCTTAACGATATCCTTTGGCGGTGAGTCTTGCCTTGTTCTTTATGATTGTCCCATCCTCGTCCAACTTGTTCTTATAGACCCACTTTGTCCCGATTACATTCTTATAATTGGGTCTTGGAATTAGCTTCAAAAATTTCCAGCGCTTGAACTGGTTTAGTTCTTCTTCCATGGCCAAGATCCATGATGCGTCTGAGTTTGCTTCCTCAAACTTCTTTGGTTCAACCTGTGAGAGAAAACTTAAATATATATTCTCGTTAGTTGTACCTCGACGAGTCCTGACACCATCCTGGGGATCTCCTATGATCTGGTCCAATGGATGATCCTTCAGATGTCTGAGCTCTAGATTCCTAGCATCTAGAACTTCTTCAGCCACTAGAGTGACTTCATTAACTTGGATGGTTTCTTCATCTTGATCGTCTATCACTCTAATGGGGGTTGGAGTAGTGATCTTGATGAACTTTTCTCTTTCACCTTCAGTCGGTTCATCCAAGCTGATTTCCTTCAGCTTTATACCTGCATATACAACAAGCACACTAGGCGATTTGCTTTGCAGCAAGCTCGTCTCATCAAATACAACATGTATGGATTCCTCTATAACCAAAGTTTTTCTATAAATCCTGTATGCCTTACTATGGCTAATATAACCTACAAAAATACCTTTAAAACTTTTCTCACTAAACTTAGTAGTGTGATACTTACCATTGTTAAGCACGAAGCATTTATAGCCAAAAATTCTAAAATATGAAACAGTTGGTTTCTTACCTTTTAGAAGTTTGTAAGGTGTCTTATCATAATTCTTATTGATGAGTGCCTGCTTTTGCACGTGGCATGCAGTATTGACAACTTCAGCCTAGAAGTACTCCGGTAGTAAAGCATCACTCAACATAGTCATGCAGGCCTCTATGAGTGTTCTGTTCCTTCTCTCAGATACTCCATTTTGCTGTGGAGTACGAGGAGATGAAAACTCATGAAAGATACCTAGGCTTTCACAGAATTCTTTCATGGCCCCAGACTTGAATTCTGTTCCATTGTCACTTCTGATTTTGACTACAGAATAGTTGTATTCATTCTGGACTTTCCTGACAAAATTAGTAAAGATATCGAAGGTGTCTGACTTGTGTTTCAGAAAGAACACCCACGCAAAGCGCGCGTAGTCATCAACAATAATCAATGTATATTCCTTACCTCCCAAGCTTCTAATTTGTAGTGGACTGAACAAGTCCATATGAAGTAGATGGAGACATCTACTTGAATATTTGTCAATAATACTTTTAAAGGTAGCCCTAGTTTGCTTGCCTTTTACGCATTAATGACAAGGTCTATATTTGACATACTTGACATTCGGGGCATCACGAACTAAGTTCAAGGAGAATAATTTATTAATAGTTTTAAAATTAATATGTTCTAACCTCTTGTGCCATTGGTCACCAAGAGATGCACTATCTTTTGCTAAAAAGCACACTAGTGTAGAAGAGTCTATACAAATGAAATTCAAACAAAATATATTCCTGCTTCGAGTTCCAGATAGAATCATTTCCGTATTGTCAACAGGCTTTATTAAGATCTTGTCAGCGTGGATTTCAACTATGTATCCTTTGTTGCATAGTTGGCTTATGCTTATTAGATTGTGTTCCAATCCCTTGACAAAAGCTACATCCGAAAAGGATACACTATCATTAGTGATCATACCGTAGCCTTTGGTTATCCCTCAGTCTGAACCTCCAAAGATGACCTTTGGTCCGTTCAACACTGAAGAATAATTTTGAAGTAGGCTTCTTGTCCCAGTCATGTGCCGAGAGCATCCACTATCCAAATACCAGATTGGCGTTTTGGTGACCTTTGGACATACCTGCAATCATAATCAATTTGCCTTAGGAACCAAAACATGTTTGGGTCCTTAGTCTCGTGCTAGAACACTCCCCCTATCAGGGTTAGCATTTTGAGTGGTCATTCTCATATTACCAACTTGATTAGTTGCAAAATTTCTTGGATTAAACCAGCAATCGATGGAAAAATGACCAATTTTGCCACAACACCAACAGTCAAACCTGTTGTATCTTTGCCTTAAGTGCTCCTGCTTGACCTCCTAGGATGGTGGCCTAGCAGGGGTAGTATTCTTGGAGGAACAAGCTTCATGATGATGGCAATCACATGATTTCTTCTCCATCATAGGCTTTTCCACAATGGATTTTACTTTTGGTGCTTTCTTGAAGTTATGACCATGATCATAAGGTCCATAGCCCTGAAGAATGACTTCTTCATAAGGTGCCTTAAAGACACTCTAACCAAAGTTTCTGGGGCGAGTCCATCCTTGGTAATGAGACTTTGGCTCTACATAAGTAGGCCTAGTCAAGTGGTCGTAGGATGAGTCAAGATCAAACTTATTCGTTGGAAAGATGACCTTCTGAAAAATAGTCTGATCTAGAGGAGCTTTACCCTTTTCTTCGGCTGAGACCTTCTTGGCGGCCTTATTCTTTCTCTTAGCCTTATTTCTCCTAGAGGATTTACTAGGAGCTTCTACATGGCCTAGTCCAGCACCCTTGGCCTTAGCTAAGAATTCAGCAACGAGAGGAAGGACAGTCTTAGGCTTCGAGAAACTATCAATAAGTTTCTTTTCAGCTGCGAGTTATTCTTCCAACTCCTTAATGATTTTCTCTTTCAAGCCAAGGTGCTCTAGAGCCTTATTATATTCTTTAATAGTATTATTGAAATCTTCCTTGAGTGAGTCAGTCTTAACAACTTTCTCTCTCAAGGCGCTCTCTTTAGCTTTTAGAGATATGATCTCTTTAGCTTGAGTTTTCACGACTCGTCGACATTTGTCATAAGCCATGATCAACTCCTTATACTGGGCAATGAGTTCAGACTCATCATCAGAGGAACTGTTCTCATGATCATGCTCAAAAACTTCAGAATCTGTAAGAGGGGTGTCAGATTTTACCTCCCTAGTGAACTAGGGCTCTTGTTCATCATCTGATTGAGCCATAAGCCCAAAGTAGGCTTCCTCTTCTTCACTTGACTCAGATGAGTCAGAGTCACTAAGAGTCTTGCCCTTCTTGGCTATCAGGCTCTTCTCTGTCCTCTTCTTATTGTACGAGGACTTCTTTTCTTCTCTCCTCCCACCCTCCTTCTTCATGTGGGGGCAGTAGCTATGACGTTACCTGGCTTGTTATAATAGTAGCAAAATATGTCAGTCAAAATATGTTTGTTCTGTTTAGAACAGTACCTGTCATCGCTGCTTGAGCCCTTTCTGTGTCGATCACTGTCAATTCGTGATCTTCTGTGAGAGGCATCCTTGTATTTCCATTGCTTCTTCTTGTTCAAGAATTTTTTGAACTGTCGTGAGAGTAAGGAGAACTCTCCTTCAGATAGTTCTGATCCCGAGGTACTTGGCTCGGAGCTTTCTTCTTCACTAACTTCTTGTGTTGGGGCTGGAGAGGTAGCCTTGAACTTCATAAAGGTGTCTGCCTTTAGAGCAACAGACTTCTCTTTGGATGCAGACCTGTTCTTCTGAAAGTCAGATCTATCCTAGAGATTAGAGCAAACACACACAACAAGAATACAAGAAATAAAAATTGCAATCCAGACGACACAAGAATTTTATAGTGGTTCCCCAACAACTTGGGTACGTCCACTCTTCTACCACCCTTGGTAGGAATCCACTCAGGATGAGTTGATCAGGTGTCCTGACACCAATGAGCTTTTGACCAGGTGCTCAAAAACCAAAGCTAGATTTTTTGATCAGGTGTCTTGCCACCACTGAGTTTTGATAAGGCTCTCAGAACCAAACAGAACTTTTGAAGGGAGTTCAAGAACCCTTTTACAGCGGGAAAAGAATAAAGAAAAAGGTGAAGATGTCTTCTCTGTTCTCAATCAAATGAGAGAAGCACAAGTGGATTGTTGATGTCAAAGCTCCCCCTGAGAAGTAGAATGGTTCAGGAGTGGAAGCTTTGCACAGGGTGATAGGCCTTCAATGGATGACTGCTCCAGCAAATGATGATCTCAGCAATGGCTGAAATGTGAGTTGTCTTGGAGAGTAAATAATGAAGCCTTGATGATGATCTTCCAGTAAGCCTTCAGACTGATGTAGAGAAGTTGTCTCTTCAGGCTTCCTGGAACAGTAGATCTGAGAAGAGAACTTTGTTGTACAGGTGGAGTTGAGTTCTTCCTGGAACTCTGATTCCTGTATCTTATTTTCACTATATTCTCTCTCTGTTTCACTTATCTTGATCCACTGAATCTCTGAGTATATATTCTGATAAAGAGCAACGGACATTTGAATTCAGCATTAATTACTGCTTCCTTTTGGATACTCCAACGGCTATAATACTCATAAAAGCATTCCTGTAATAGTCCTTTAATATAGCTGTATTGGAATAATAACAGCTGTCTTTAATAGGACAAAAGATATCCTGAAAATCCGCCTGGAAACTTGCATTTAGATTTCTGGCAGAAAACGTCGAACAGAGCTCGGAGAACGTCGACCGGAGCTCGACGTTCCAGCATAGTTGAGCTTGGAAAGCGTCGACCTGAGCTCGACGTTCCAGCATAGGGAACGTCGACCGGAGCTTTGGACAGAAAGCGTCGACCGCAGCTTTAGATAAAACGTCGATCTCAGCTTGAACAGAAAGCGTCGAACGCAGCTTGGACTAAAACGTCGACCGCAGCTCGACGATCTTCGATCGGAGCTCGACGATCGTCGACCTAAGCTTAATGTTGAATTCTGTTTTCTCTGACTGATTTCTCTTGGCTGATTTCTTCTATCTCTGAGAGCCTCTGACTTAGCATAACCTATGACCCTTAGCTATACATGATGGGTCAATCTAATAAACTGAAAGACATAGCGATCCTGACCCAAATCCAAATTAGGGTGTTCCAACAATCTCCCCCTATTTGGGTTAGGATTACTATTTACATGAAAATGAAAATATTACAGTAAATATTACAAGGCATAAGGCATAAAAAGAAAAACTTTGCAATTCTGGCTTCTGTTGCTAACTGCTTCTGGCACTATAAACTCCCCCTATGTTGATGCAGTAACTATGATTGGAGGAGGCTAAGATGACTTTGAAAATTGGATCTTGATTGAGTCATCCAGCTAACTCTTATATAGAGTTTTTGCAGAAAGCTATGGTAGAGATTGCTCTCTCCTTGAAAAAGAATATGTTAGCAGAAAAATGATATTTGTTCAGCAAATTTTATTAGGATTCTGGATTTGAAAAACAAAGTCTGATATCTTCCTTCCTATAGAATTTCTTTTCATCAGAAGAGATTCAAACTCAGTGTCATGATCACTGCTGACCAATGCAACTAGAGTAGAAGACTCAATCTAGATGAAATTAGAAAAAGATCTATAAGAAATATGAAGTATCTGACAGAGAATTCACATATAGAAGTCCTAACATAATTTTGAACAAAATATCAAAAAGATATAAGCAGTCCTAAGAAAAGATGTTTCCTAATAAATTTGTACCAAATAAGAAAAGGATTTGAAAATATTTTAATTAGTTTATCCTTATATTTATGAATCAGATTTATGAAAAAGCAGGCTGAGTTCGATCTGAGCTTATTTTGTTGATTAAAATATTTCTTCTTCATTTGAATATATTCTGAAAACATTCTTCTGAGAAGTTTTGTTTCCTCCTCAGGTTTTATTGAATCTTGGCAGCATAATTGAAGTTCTAATTTAACTGAACTAAAAACAAAGTTTGATAATACCTGATCCTCTTCAGGTTTTGATTTTCCTGTTGTTTGTTCAGCCTCTAAACTGCTGCAGGAAGAATTTATGGCCATTAAGCAGAATTCTTTGGCCCTTGCTTCCTCTTCTTCATCTTCAAATGAAGACTCATCATCTGAAACATCCCAAATAATATCTAGGGATATTGATTCTTCTTCTTCAAATAAAATGTTGTGGCTTCTTTCTGTAGTTCCATCCACTGGTTCAGAAGCCATTTGATGAAGAGAATCCCATATCTCCTTAGCTGTTGAGCATTCAACAACTTCTTGAAACAAGTCATCAGATAATGACTGTGCTAAGATATTCATGGCTCTGGCATCAGCTAGCCTGGCCTTTTTAGTTGTTGTTGCTGAGTTTGGGAGACCTGTCATAATAGAAGGAAAAATATCTTCATCAATAGAGGTCATATATAATTTAATTCTTGTCTTCCAAAGTGCAAATTGGTTTATGTTGCACTTAGGAGGTCTGGTGCTAGAATATTCCATATTCTTGCTATGTGAAAAATAGAATGATTAATCTAACTAGGATTGATCAAAAGAAGGATCTTTTGGTTCAGGTGTTAGCCTGTATAAACAACCAACCTATGATGGTTTAGTTGTTGTATAACCAACCTCCTCTGATACCAATTGAAAGTCAGATCTATCCTAGAGATTAGAGCAAACACACACAACAAGAATACAAGAAATAAAAATTGCAATCCAGACGACACAAGAATTTTATAGTGGTTCCCCAACAACTTGGGTACGTCCACTCTTCTACCACCCTTGGTAGGAATCCACTCAGGATGAGTTGATCAGGTGTCCTGACACCAATGAGCTTTTGACCAGGTGCTCAAAAACCAAAGCTAGATTTTTTGATCAGGTGTCTTGCCACCACTGAGTTTTGATAAGGCTCTCAGAACCAAACAGAACTTTTGAAGGGAGTTCAAGAACCCTTTTACAGCGGGAAAAGAATAAAGAAAAAGGTGAAGATGTCTTCTCTGTTCTCAATCAAATGAGAGAAGCACAAGTGGATTGTTGATGTCAAAGCTCCCCCTGAGAAGTAGAATGGTTCAGGAGTGGAAGCTTTGCACAGGGTGATAGGCCTTCAATGGATGACTGCTCCAGCAAATGATGATCTCAGCAATGGCTGAAATGTGAGTTGTCTTGGAGAGTAAATAATGAAGCCTTGATGATGATCTTCCAGTAAGCCTTCAGACTGATGTAGAGAAGTTGTCTCTTCAGGCTTCCTGGAACAGTAGATCTGAGAAGAGAACTTTGTTGTACAGGTGGAGTTGAGTTCTTCCTGGAACTCTGATTCCTGTATCTTATTTTCACTATATTCTCTCTCTGTTTCACTTATCTTGATCCACTGAATCTCTGAGTATATATTCTGATAAAGAGCAACGGACATTTGAATTCAGCATTAATTACTGCTTCCTTTTGGATACTCCAACGGCTATAATACTCATAAAAGCATTCCTGTAATAGTCCTTTAATATAGCTGTATTGGAATAATAACAGCTGTCTTTAATAGGACAAAAGATATCCTGAAAATCCGCCTGGAAACTTGCATTTAGATTTCTGGCAGAAAACGTCGAACAGAGCTCGGAGAACGTCGACCGGAGCTCGACGTTCCAGCATAGTTGAGCTTGGAAAGCGTCGACCTGAGCTCGACGTTCCAGCATAGGGAACGTCGACCGGAGCTTTGGACAGAAAGCGTCGACCGCAGCTTTAAATAAAACGTCGATCTCAGCTTGAACAGAAAGCGTCGAACGCAGCTTGGACTAAAACGTCGACCGCAGCTCGACGATCTTCGATCGGAGCTCGACGATCGTCGACCTAAGCTTAATGTTGAATTCTGTTTTCTCTGACTGATTTCTCTTGGCTGATTTCTTCTATCTCTGAGAGCCTCTGACTTAGCATAACCTATGACCCTTAGCTATACATGATGGGTCAATCTAATAAACTGAAAGACATAGCGATCCTGACCCAAATCCAAATTAGGGTGTTCCAACATCTTCTATTTTTCAGCTTTCCTTGTATTGAGTTGAAGCTCATACGACATCCGCTTCCCGAAGAGATTCTGAGGATCTATATCAGCTAGCTTTCCAAATTCCCTGATGATACATACCTTATTATCCCATTCCTTGGTTAAGAATCTTAGGAACTTGTCATTCAATTCTCCGTTGGTGAAGACTCGGCCATATACTCTGAGGCCGTTAACTATCTTGAAAAAGTTCTCAAAAGTATCAGCAATCCTATCCTTTGGCCCTTGCCTAAAGGCTTCGTACTTCTTATTCAATAGGGATCTTCTATCATCCCTCACTTCTTCTGTACCTTCCATCAGAGTGATGAGAGACTGCCACATCTCCTTAGCTGATTGGCAGTGAATTAGATTCTGCAGCATAGAGTCATCGACTGCACTTGCTATTATATTTTTATCTTTCTTGTCCAGAGAGACAAGTGCAATCTCATCTTTATCTAGATCCATCAAGTTCTTTTGGACTTTCTTTGTTGGATCTAAAGAGGAGATTGTCATGGGGATGTAAGGACCTTCTTCAACTATCATGAAGATCCGGGGATCCACAGCTTCCATGAAAAACTTAATTCTTTCTTTCCACATGGGAAAGTTATTCTTTATGCACAGGGGAAGCTTGGCAAAATCTTTAGCCTTGTCCATTGCTTGAAAATTCTCAAGAGATAACTTAGAGAGGAAATTAATCAAGGTGTTAAAATTTTAACGACCAACCTCCCTCTGATACCAATTGAAAGTGTTAAGTTGTCTACCTAAATCACTTAGAGGGGGTGAATAGGTGAATTGTGCGTCTATTTACAGAATAAAAAATTTTAACGAACTTGCACAAACAATCAAGCAATCACAGACGACAAGAAAATTTATAGTGGTTCCACAACCTTGGGTACGTCCACTTTCCCTCACCGATCTAGTGAATCACTAGACTCGACTATTCCACTATCTCGGATTGAAAACCAATCCTACATCTCGGAACCAAGTTCCTACAACCTCGATTCAAGTGGACTACACTTAGAAGATGAATACTTCCTATAACTCGGAGAACAACGCTCCTACACTCGGAGAATAATCTCCTACAAAATTACAAAGAGATTTGAAATACAAACAGAAATTTTCTTCTCAGATCTGGAAAATATTTCTCTAGGTCTTCTTCTTGAACTTTGCGACTTTTTCAGAAATTGTTGAAGAAGACTCTTGCAAGATATGATCTGAGAAAACTTTGACCTACTCGACCAAGGAGAAGATGAAGATTCCTTGAACAGCAAGTCTTTCTTGATGGAAAACAGACGTGTTGATCTTCAAGTTGAGCGGCTGCGACGACTTCTCTTAAATCATTCTTGAGAGAGACGGCCGATTCAGAAAATTAGAAAGTGTACGGTTCACCGCTTAGGGTTGGTCTTAATGACAAGACCTTATACAGGATTTCCCCTAACGGTTAGAATTGATATTAATGACGACACATGGACCAATCACGTCATGTCATTTGAAAATCCCGTCGATCTGGACTTATGTAAATTTTCTGAAAAAACTGGACTGCTGTTCTCGAGAAGTATGAATAAGTTCTCGAGAATAAGGCTGATTTCTCGATAGCTATACTTTCTGGACTTAAGTTAGTACTCGAGAATAATGAGCTAAGACTTCTCGAGAACTGAACTGGACTTCTCGAGAACTATTACTCGAAAGCTAAAACTTGTACTCGAGAACTAAGCTGACTTCTCGAGAAGTAGAACCTAAGTTCTCGAGAACTATAACCAGCTTCTCGAGAGGTGGACTTAGAATAATTTTCAAGGCTGTCTCTGGCTACTCGAGAAGTATAGGTTGGGACTTCTCGAGAACTAGGCTAAGATTCTCGAGAACTTTAATGATGTTAATTGAGAACTAGTCAAGGCTTCTCGAGAACTAAGAGAACTTCTCGAGTTCTGCTAACTCTACTACTCGAGAACTATAGTAGACTTCTCGAGAAGTGGACTTAGAAAAATTTTTGAACTTAGAAAATTTTTCTCTTCAAGTATCTGATCTTCATTCTATGATCAAAGTGCTTGAATATGAAGTGTATCCCAATTGAGAGGCTACACATGAGTAAACACCTTGGATCACACAATGAGGGATTACACTGTATGGTCCTGTGTTCATGACCCACTATAGACTGACATTGGTATACACTTAGCAATAATAGTCTGCAAACACACAACTTAAATAAAGATATCAAATACAACTTAATTCATCTTAGTTCAAGGATGACTTCATGCAAATCTGGGCTATTGTGGATGCAATACCCAACAAGTACCTATCGTTCATAGTATAAGATATTTTTTAAAAAAATATCAAGTGTCATATTCTTCTAGGCCTGTTGATTAGTTCTACTCATGCAAATTACTCTTATTTTATCGAACATAAAAGAGTGGTTGATTTGCAAAAAGATAAAAAGTGTGATTAAACCATTGTGAGAAATTCGATGAGGTAAAGGCTAGACTTGATCTAGAGTCCATTTGGATAAAATATACTTTGATAAAATAAAAAATTGCAAGTTCTAATAATTTGTCTTCGATTGTGGAGGCTCCTAAATTATGTTAACGCCCCTCTAAAGAATAAGCTAACATCTAACCTTAAGTGGCACGATTAAGACCCCTTGGTTAGTCGAACCCTCTAAGATTGCTTTAGGTGGTGAACACCACTATTGGGTTTGAACCAAATCCAGAAGATTTGGGTTGTCCTCTATTGAGGTTTTCATGACAACTCCTTTTGTCCTTGAGTGATCTTCTCGTATCCACAACCTCTCGGTAAAATTTAGGATACAGACCTACGATTAAAGACTATATAGCGATATGTTTAAGTAATATCCTCGTATCTACAATCTCTCGGTAAAATCTTGGATATGTGTTGAAGCCGAGAAAATCCCGACCTCAGAATCGGACTAGGCGGCCTAAGGCTACCGGTCTCGCAGTGAAATCGGATGGCCCAGGACGAGTAAAGGAAACAAAACCCCAGGCGCTGTGGCAGGAAGGTCCCACCACGTACCCGGTTGCTTAGATGAAGCAACCCCTTCTCAACCAGAGTGGCCGAGCTAGATACGAAGGAGACGCGCGAGCTGAAATTCGCGAGTAACTATCCGAGTATTTTCTCCCCCCTCCTTCGTACCCCTGGGGTCCTATTTATAGGGAAACCCAAAGAGAGGGGGGGTCTTACTTATACCCCCACCCCGGCGATCGGGCGACTATCTGGGGAGCTCGCACGGGATGAGCGAGTATCTCACCTTAGTCGCCACCTGGCGAGTAGGTATGGGGAGCTCGCCATACTAGCCCATACCTTTTGCTGGCCCACGGCTTGATCTTGACTTCACTCTTGGATTGTTGACTTTGACTTCTGGTGACCTGGCTGTGGTGGGGCCTCTCCTCGTCGAATACGGGTTGTACACAATCCCCGCTCTTTTTGGGCGACGAAGGAGCCCTGAAAGAAACATCCAACGCTTATTCGGCGAGCTGTTATGCCGAGTATCTGTTTGCTCGCTTGGCCCACTGCTCGACGAAGTCTATAAATAGGGGGGCCTGGTTGCTGGGGCGGATCCTCGAAACTTGCCCACCATGTTGGATGCCAACACGAAGCTTCTCGAAGACAGCCTCGCCGCCCTGTCTGGCCTCCTCGGCATCGCCAGACCAAAGAGGCCGCGCGAGGAAGATGTCGCGGCCGATCTATTGTCGCCAAAAAGAAGAAGGCTAAGAAGCTCAAGAAACCCGTCTCCGCGCCGATCGACTCGCCTCCACCTTCTGAGCCAATTGCGGCGGCGGCGGCCAAACCCGCGCTTTCAACCAGTACCCGACAACTCCTCGACGACCTTGGCTTGGGCGACATTCTGGACTCGGCCTCCCTTGGCACCGACGTGAACCCTGAAGTCGCCAAGGGATCGGCTACATCCCAAGTCGAAGTCGTCACCGTAATAGGTCGCAGCTTCGACCCCTTCTTTCGCTCATCGTTTTAATCGCCGCTTCTCGCTGATCAGGTTGTCTTATGCAGATTCCCCTTCGGACGATGCCGACACGCCACTGGATGTCGCTCCCCTGAGCTCCGCGCCGCTGCTCGCCCTTATTGCTGGCAAACCTCCCCGGACCGCGCACACGGTTCGGATCAATGTCGCTGCAAAGAGGATGACGGGGACCTCCCTAGTGAAGGGAAACCCTCCGGCGAATAAGGGTCTCCCGACGAGCAAGGATCTTCCGGCGAGCAAGGACCTCCTGATGAGGAAGGACCTCCCGGCGAGCAAGGTTCCTCCGGTGAGCAAGGACCTCCCGGCGAGCAAGGACCTCCCGGCGAGCAAGGATCTTCCGGCCTCCGCGCCAGACTCATCACGGCCACCGGCGAGCACTTCTTTTCTGCCGCCGCCACCCCGGATGTGGTTGAAAAGGCGAGGGGCACCGTCTTACCACCGCCGCCGCCCTTGTCCGCCCAACAGAGGGCGTGCTTGCGGCGACATCCGCCGTCCCCGCCGAAAAGTTCACAACAGCCGGCGAGTTCGTCTCAGGTTTCGTCTCTGCCGAAGAAATCAGATAAGCCGCGGCCGAGTTACTTTCCGCCGTGTGTTGCGGACCCCGAGCATGGAGGGCGCGGGCAGTGAGGTCGCGGTCAGGGCAGGCCTGCCGACCACCTTGGGGGTTCGTCTTCGGGTAGGCGAGATACCTCCGGTCGCGTTTCTCCACCGCGCCGGTCTCGATCTCCTCGCCATGGTGAGCTCTTCTATCTCTAGCGACCCTTGATCTTGCTTGGTCGTTGATTTTTGATTGCGACTTGCCTTGATGACAGATCGCCCGGCGACTCCTGGGTCGGCCTTCATCGATGTCATCGGATTGTCAGGGAGCGAGTACCGTCACGCTGTTGCTCGCGCCTACATGGAGCTGGAGACTAAGTTCGACCAGCTCGTCATCTGTGAGCCTCACCGCCGAATCTCGGCTCTTGAGGTGCGCA
The DNA here is from genome assembly GCA_039513925.1 of Platanthera zijinensis. Taxonomy (NCBI): domain Eukaryota; kingdom Viridiplantae; phylum Streptophyta; class Magnoliopsida; order Asparagales; family Orchidaceae; genus Platanthera; species Platanthera zijinensis. The sequence continues at coordinate 84,687,979 of CM077094.1, forward strand.
TGGCGAGGGTAGAGGAGCTCCAGACCACCTTGGAGAGTTACGAGGCTCGCTTTCACATGGTGAAGGAGAATGACCACTAGCTGGCGCTTAACAATCACCGCCTCCAGCTAGTCTTGGACGAGTTGGCTGGTATTCGGGCAAGCATGGGCTCGGTGGGGCGACTGACGAGGATGGAAGAGCAGCTGCGGCTTGGCGACGACGCGATGGCGCTGGCGACGGAGCACTTCCGGAGGGCGCGCGAGATGGGCTGGGCCGGGCGACATCCTCACCCTCCGGAGCGGCTGCATAGGACATAGTTTTGTTTTTTATTCTAGATTCCCTCGCCATTTGGCGCTGTTGTAATGAACAGTATTATTTCAAATAAACCGGGCGACTATTCCTCTTGTTGCCGATTATTTCGCGATTTTATCCATGGTATCCGAGTTTATTTGTGCAGGTTTTTGGCGAGCGCCGCAGCGCCCTTGCTTCGTTGCGTGAGATGGGCCTGATGTCGCTGGCATGTAGCCCTTCCTTCGCGCGACGTCGATCAATGCTCGCGGAAACGAATACCCCCCCCCCTTCTTGCCTTAGGCCTATAAATAGGAGGGGTAGGTAGAACATAAGTACGCTGCTGCGAACTTCTAAATCCGCCTCGCGAGTATCCCTCATGCTCGCTTCTTCCTCTTTTCTTCCTCTGCTCGCCCCCTCTCTTATTCGCGGCTCGCGAAGATGGTAGGTGACGATGCAAGTGCTCGCCGACAAGCTCATGCCATCAATTTCACCGACGCGGCCTTCAAGAAATCGATAACTTCAGACAGAGATTTGGAGGGTTTCAAGGAGCATCTACTGCCAGAAGGATACTCGGCGAGGCTCCCAACTCGCAGCGAGCGACTTAATACCCATATTGAGGGTGGGCTCGTATTGTCGTTGCGCCACTTCGACGCTGGCCTGCGACTTCCTTTTTGGCCCGAGTTCTGCGAGATCCTTCGATATTTCGGTATCGTTCCCGCACAGATTAATCCCAACGGAATGGCGATTATCATGGGGTTCCTCTGCTACCTTCGGGAGGAGAGGATTGCCTTTGATCTCTCCGTTTTTCGCTGAGTGTTTGCCTTCACTGCGACATCGGAGGGGGTCGTATTCTTCAGCAGCCACGTCTGCACCCTGGTGGGGATTGCGAAAGAAGTCCATCGCTGGAGCTAGCTTCTGGTGGTCGTGCATGGTGACTTCGGGGATCTCCTGGGAAGGCCGCACCAACCTGCCGATGTCGCCTTCATCCCGCCGATCTTGGAAGACGCTCGCGAGCAACTGTTCGAATCCTTCTGAGGTCGCCGGTTCGTCGTCGTCTGCTGGCGGCTCAATATCAACTTACTGGAGGCGGTTCATCCCAACGAGGTTAAGGGTGGTCGAGATGTCGTATGCTCGCCGACTCGCTACCTTTTGTCGCAGCTCGTATTGAACCATATCATGTGCTTTTGCAGTAGCCAACGAGCTTCCGGAGAAACCGCTCCCTCCGGCGAAGTAAGTGGTCGCCCCCCTTTCTAAAGCTCACCCTTCGCCCGATGTCGGGGAGAAAAGGAAAGTCTCCAAGGGAAAAGCGAGGGCGAGGTCGCCAAGGCCGGCGAATAAGAAGGCGAAGGTATCCTCGCCTCAATCCGACGATCACGAGTCTCCGCTGGAGGCTCGGGCACCTCTCTTCCACCCCAACTACAACCTCGGGCGAGGGGTGGTGGACGCTCATGGTCTCCCGCTGGTGACTTAGTCGGCGGAGGAGCCTGTGGTGTCGCTGAGCACTAACCTTCCATCCTAGTCGACGGATTGGGAGGACAAGGGGGAGGCCTTCGCCGTCCTCCACGCCTTGTATGGGCGTGTCGACGCCGAGTCGATGCTAGAGCTCGCCCCGCCGGAACTTGCACATCAATCCGCTTGCTCGCTTGCGCGAGCTGCTGAGCAGGGGAATTTCACAGCGAGGAAATTGCTGGAGACAACGGAAGCTTTGAAAGCCGTTTCCAAGAAAGCCATAGAGCTCGGCATGCAGTCGGTCCGCTGGAAGGACTTTGAGGTAAATGACCTTCGGGTGGTGATATGTGATTTATCTCACCTGGATGTGTACTAACGTTCGATGCCTCGCAGGCTGCTGAAATCGAGGCTGCAAAGAGGTTGTCTGAGTGCGAGGAGAAGCTCGCCGTGTCGCAAGCCGAGCTGGAGGCTGCCCAGGTTCGTGTAGCCGAGATGGAGACTCGGCTAGTCACCGCCGAAGGACGCGCGAGTTCCTCTGCCCCATTGCCAGAGGCGCCGCGACCCGAGGACGATCCGCTGTGGGCTGTCAAACGGTCCTGGGCTCTGTGGGAGGAGAGGTCCTCTGTCCGCCGCGAGATAGCACGGACGGCTGGCAACATCATACTCGCACGCCTGAGAATCAACGGGCAGCTTGCCGAGGGGGATAAGCAGCTCACTGTTGACTAGCTTATCCCTGATCTGCTCGTTGAGGGGGCAATCTCTCCAGACCGCGTCCCTTCTTCGTCAGACTCCAGCGACTCCGACAGCAGTGGCAGCGACAGAAGCGGCGGCGAGAGCCATGGCGAAGATGGCGAGGAAGAGGGAGACATGGACGTCAGAGATGAGGAATACCGGCCGGATACTGGCGACGATGAGTCGTAGTAGCTCGCCGATCTCCGTCATGCTCGGGGCAAAGGGACCTTTTGGAACTTTTGTAACTTGTAAAGTTTACATTTATACAAGTTATTTATTCTTTGCAATTCTTTACTCGCGTAACGGTTGATATCGTTCGCTATGCTCATAGGCCCGGTGAGCAGTGCTCGCTAGATGGTGGCTTATCTCGCGTATATTCCGCTTTGAACATCGATCACCTGATCGTCATGATGCACTCGCCCGTACGCCTAAGGGGCGTTCGCCCGCCTTCCTGAGAGTAACTCCCCTACCCGCTCGGGATTTACTCGCCTACTTGTGCGAGGAATACTCGCCTACTCGCGCGGGGCATACTCGCCTACTCGCATGGGGGATACTCACCTACTCGTGTGGGGCATACTCGCCTAATCGCGCGGGGCATACTCGCCTATTCGCGCGGGGCATACTCGCCTACTCGGCGGGGCATACTCGACGAGTCCAGGCTTATGCAGGCGTCGAGTGGAGGAGATCGGCCAACGCCCGAGGAGAGGAGCTCGTGGGGATACCGATCTTACGACGCTGCTCCACTCGAAGTCTTGATTTCAATCGAGGAGATCGACCGATTCCCGAGGAGAGGAGCTCGTGGGGATACCGGTCTTACGACGCTGCTCAATTCGAAGTCTTGATTTCAATCGAGGAGATCGGCCGATTCTCGAGGAGAGGAGCTCGTGGGGATACCAGTATTACGACGCTGCTCAACTCGAAGTCTTGATTTCAATCGAGGAGATCGACCGATTCCCGAGGAGAGGAGCTCGTGGGGATACCGGTCTTACGACGCTGCTCAACTCGAAGTCTTGATTTCAATCGAGGAGATCGGCCGATTCCCGAGGAGAGGAGCTCGTGGGGATACCGTTCTTACGACGTTGCTCAACTCGAAGTCTTGATTTCAATTGAGGAGATCGGCCGATTCCCGAGGAGAGGAGCTCGTGGGGATACCGGTCTTACGACGCTGCTCAACTCGAAGTCTTGATTTCAATCGAGGAGATCGGCCGATTCCCGAGGAGAGGAGCTCGTGGGGATACCGGTCTTACGACGCTGCTCAACTCGAAGTCTTGATTTCAATCGAGGAGATCGGCCGATTCCCGAGGAGAGGAGCTCGTGGGGATACCGGTCTTACGACGCTGATCAACTCGAAGTCTTGATTTCAATCGAGGAGATCGGCTGATTCTCGAGGAGAGGAGCTCGTGGGGATACCGGTCTTACGACGCTGCTCAACTCGAAGTCTTGATTTCAATCGAGGAGATCGGCCGATTCCCGAGGAGAGGAGCTCGTGGGGATACCGATCTTACGACGCTGCTCAACTCGAAGTCTTGATTTCAATCGAGGAGATCGGCCGATTCTCGAGGAGAGGAGCTCGTGGGGATACCGGTCTTACGACGCTGCTCAACTCGAAGTCTTGATTTCAATCGAGGAGATCGTGTCACTTGGGAGACATTTGAGAATTTATAGCATGAATATCTTGGTAGAAACGCAACCTTCTCCTCTCGGAGATGCTCTTGAACCTGCCAAATCAGGAAGTCGGCGTCCAGACCTGTTCCTAATAATTTCTCCAGTCGGAAGAGAGATGCACTCGGGGAGACATAGGCCGACATGCAAGGGGGGAGCTGATCTCGGCCGACAATGCAGAGGCTCGGTCTTACAAGAGCGCTTAAAGTCCCGAAGCATCGTCCTATCATCCGTACTGGGCTATTTAGAAGGAACGGGTTGAAGGCACGTATCCCGATCTGATAGTGAAGATCGCTTCCAACTGCGCTCAATGGCCGCGAGTGCCAGCATCTGGATGGGGGGGTGATATTCATCGAGGGTCCTTTTCGAACGCACTCGGAACCAACACACCGCCCCGGTCTCGTCCCTGCCCTTTCTTCGGCAGGTTATCCAGCCTTGCCGATCACTTGAGATCCTCTTCTGGGTGCTTGACGGAGTCGGCCTCCCCTCGAGTCCGGGTGATTTGGGGCGCACATTTGTCCCTCGTAGTTCCTCCAGTCGGAAGAGAGATGCCCTCGGGGAGACATAGGCCGACATGCAAGGGGGGAGCTGATCTCGACCGACAATGCAGAGGCTCGGTCTTACAAGAGCGCTTAAAATCCCGAAGCATCGTCCTATCCTCCATACTGGGTTACGTACAAGGAACAAATCGACCACTGGTTCCCGGAGTCTATGGCGAGGCGGATCTTGGAAGCACTCAGGAGCCTCGAGGCCTTTTTAACACAAACACAAAAAAGGAGAACAATTCAGCCATCACTGTATATTAGAATCATCTCTTTACAGAAATAGGTACAAGCGTTACAACTAAGGGTATAATCTTTTCAGATCATCCCCACTCCAGGTCCCGTTCAGCTGCTCCCCTGCTTGATCTTGCAGGTAATAGCCCCCCGCGCCCAGGGCTTCTTGGACAATGAAGGGGCCCTCCCAATTGGGATGCAGCTTGCCCACGGCGGCTCCCCGCCCAGCGGCGTCTACCTTTTTCACGACCAGATCTCCTGCGAGGAAGTTTTTTAGGCGGACATTTTTATCGAAGTGCCTCGCCATGCGCCTCTTGACTTCCTCTTGGCGTACGGAGGCTAGGTCTCGAAGCTCTTCCACGTAATCCAGGGAGAGCCTCTGGGCACCCTCGTTCTCCAGTCGTCATTCCTCGCTCCCGCCTTCAGCTACAACCACTCTCGGACTTCGCACCTCGAACTCCACTGGGATGAGTGCCTCAGACCCGTGGGATAACTTGAAAGGTGTTCCCCCGTGGCCGAGTTCGGGGTCGTCCTCAGAGCCCATAGGACCGAGGGGAGTTGTTTGGTCCAGTTTCCTTTTAAGTTGGTGACCTTCTTCTTCAGTAGGTTGATGATGAGCTTGTTGGCAGCTTCTACTTGTCCGTTGCTCCGAGGGTGGTGTACTGAGGCGAACCGAAGATCTGTGCCCAATTGCTTGCAGAAGTCCTCCAGCTCTAAGCTGGCGAACTGCGGCCCATTATTGGTGACGATGGCCAGTGGGATCCCAAACCTGCACGCGATTTTCCCCCAGATAAAATTCTTGACGATCTGGGAGGTGGTCTTGGCCAAGGCTTTGGCCTCGATCCACTTGGAGAAGTAGTCGATCATCACCAGTATGAATTTCCTTTGTCCACTTGCTTGAAGGAATGGGCCGACTAGATCCATCCCCAGATGGCGAAGGGCCACGGAGCGGTGATCGAGCGGAGGTGTTGAGCCGGTTGAAGCAGGAGGGGCGCGAAGAGCTGGCACTGGGAGCATTTCTTAGAGTAAGCCTCCGCGTCCTTTCGAATGGTAGGCCAGAAGTAGCCATGCCTCAGGATTCTCTGCTCTAGAGTGCGGGTCCCGGAATGGCTGCCGCATTCCCCTGAGTGAATTTCCTCGAGAACTCGGGAGACCTCGATTTCCGACAGGCATCTGACCAAAGGGCCCGAGATGGTCTTGCGATAAAGCTCGGAGTCGAGGAGCAGGTAGTACGCGGCCTTGTATCGGAATTTCCTTTGATCATGCCCGTCCGAGGGCAGCTGACCCGTCGTTAAGAACGCAACGAACGGATCCTTCCACAAGGACCGCTACTCGATCTCCATCATCTCTCCTTCTTTGATGGATGGTCGAAATATCTCGATGACCGTCCCCCCGGCCCGGGGACCGTATTTGGCAAGGTAGTCAACTTCGGCATTGTCTTCTCGGGGCACATGCTTGACGAAGAAGGACTGGAAACCCCCGATCAGACCCTTAACCTTGACCAAGTATTGCTGTAGGGTGGGGTCATATACCTCGAACTCTCCCCGAATCTGGGAAGCGACTACCATTGAATCGGTGAAAGCTCGGATGTCCTTAATTGACAGCTCCTTGGCGAGACGCAAGCTGGCCACCATGGCTTCGTACTCTTCCTGGTTATTCGTAATGGGGAAGAGGATCTCGACGGCTTGTTCGATCCTGGTTCCCTGGGGGCTAACCAACACGACTCCGGCCCCCACGGAAAACTTGTCGGATGCTCCGTCTACAAAAATCTTCCAAGAGACTGGTCGGGAAGCGTCCACGTCTACCTCAACCTCGGCCGAGAAGTCGGCCAGGAAGTCTGCTACTGCCTAGGCCTTGATGGCTACTCTTGGGGAATACAAGATGTCGAACTCGCTGAGCTCCACCGCCCACTTGGCCAGCCTGCCAGAATGCTCTACCCCATCTAAGATACTCCTTAAGGGATGATCGGAGACCACCTTGATGGAATGAGCCTGAAAGTATGGGCGGAGCCACCGAGCCGAAACCACCAAAGCGAAAACCAGCTTCTCCAAGATAGGATACCTTATCTCTGCTTGCCGCAACACCCGACTCACGTAGTAGATGGGGAGCTGCCTCCTTCCTTCTTCTCAAACCAACACCGAACTGACCGCCTCAGCTCCCACTCCCAGATAAAGTAGGAGGTCTTCGCCGCCCTGTGGACCTTGGAGGGGAGGAGCTCGGGTTAGTTGTTGCTTGAGCTTCTCGAAAGCCTCCTCGCACTCCGTGGTCCACTCGAATTTCTGGTTTCCCCGAAGGGCTTTAAAAAATGGAGAGCACTTTTATCCGGCCTTAGAGAGGAAATGACTAAGGCCCGCCAGCCTTCCAGTCAGCCTTTGGACCTCCTTGGAGTCTCTTGGGGAGGTCATCTCCATGATGGCTTTCACCTTGTCGGGGTTAGGCTCCACCCCCCGAGGAGTAAGGAGGTGACCCAGGAACTTCCCCCTTCCCGCGCCGAAGACACATTTGGCCGGATTAAGCCGCATCTTGTACTTCCTTAAGGTGGCGAAGGTCTCCGTCAGATCTGCCACGTGCTCCGGGATGCTCTTGCTTTTAACGAGAAGGTCGTCCACATAGACCTCCAAATTCCGCCTCTTTTGCTCTTTGAATACCTGGTCCATCATTCTTTGATACGTCGCGCTGGCGTTTTTGAGCCCGAAGGGCATCATCTTGTAGCTATAGCACCTATCACCGGTGATGAAGGAGACGTCACGGCAATCGGGGGGATGCATCCGGATCTGATGGTACCCTGAAAAAGCATCAAGGAAACTCATCACAGGAAATATGATGGCGGAATCAACCAGCGCGTCGATCTGAGGCAGGGGATAACAATCCTTCGGGCAAGCTTTATTCAACATTGAAAAGTCGATACATAACCTCCATCCCCCTCCGGACTTCTTTACCATTACAACATTGGAGACCCAGCCTGGATACTGGATCTCCGAGACGAACCCCGCCTCTAGCAGCTTTCGCACCTCCTCCCTGATTGGCTTAGCCAGCGCGGTGCCGCTCTTCTTCTGTATTTGATGAACTGGAGCTACCGCAGGATCCAGGTTGAGGCGATGACAGGCAACATCGGCATCTATCCCTGGCATCTCGGTGGCACTCCACGCGAAGATGTCAGCGTTCTTCTATAGGCACGCAGCTATCTCTGCCTTCCCCTCCTGGGGCAAGGCTCTTCCGACCTTCAGCAGTTCAGGCTCCCCTTTCGGGGAGATCACCTCCACCTCCTCTAGCTCTTCGGTAGCTTGCAGGACCTCCTCATGCTCCATCATCTTCTCCAGCCTCTCCGCGTCACCAATCAAGCTGATGGTGCTGACAGCGTTCAGGTAACACTCCCGAGAGGCCTTCGGGTCACCTCTGATCCGGACTTAGACATCATCCCGGTAGTACTTCAGGCATTGATGGTACGATGACAGGACGGCCTTGAAGTAATTGATGAGAGGCCGCCCGAAAATGGCATTGTAGCCGCTGGGCGCGTCGACGATGACAAACCGGCACCGGATTGAAGTACCCCTGAGGGTGACTAGCAGCTCCACTCCCCCTATAACATCCCATTTCCAGCTATACCCCTAGGAGTCGGTTGGTCGTGACAGAACCCTAGGAAGCCCAAAAATTGAAATACATCGACCGAGATTTCGGGACACGGGTTGGTCACGCCCGTGACCGACCCGTCACGCCCGTGACCTAGGGCGTGACTCGATCTCAGGGAGACGATCGTCGGGCGCAGAATTTTTCAACCCGGGACTATCACGCCCGTGACCTATGTGTCACGCCCGTGACCTAGGGCGTGACACCTTCGACGATCGTCGATCCCAGCGGGATGATCGTCGAAGCGCAGAATTTGCGTCATGGCCCTGTCACGCCCGTGACCCAGGTGTCATGCCCGTGACCAAGGGCGTGACCCCCTTCGGCGATCGGCGATCTGAGCGAGACGATCGCCGAGTGCGGAATTTGCCTTACGACCCTATCACGCCCGTAACCCATGTGTCACGCCCGTGACCTAGGGCGTGACCACCCTTCGACGATCGTCCACCTCAGTTCGACGGTCGTCGAACCCAGAATTGATCACCCGGGCCTATCACGCCCGTGACCTAGGGCGTGACAACCCTTCGACGATCGTCGATCTCAGTTCGACGATCGTCGAACCCAGAATTGGCCACCTGGGCCTGTCATGCCCGTGACCTATGTGTCACGCCCGTGACCAAGGCCGAAACGTCAGCCAGACTGGAAATTTCGGTAACCGACGTTATAATCAATTTTGATTATGGGAAGTTACACCAGGAGTATTTATGGGCCATTTCCTACCCTAATTATTTAATAAAATAAGGAAATGTTGGTCCAATAGGAAATCGGCACCTGGCAATCACCTCTTCGTTTCCAGCATTTCAACTGCCTCTACCATAACCGAAACGTCATTAAGAGAAATATTAATGGCCATGAACGTTTCATCCTTTCCCCTTCCCACATGTTGATCTATAAAAGACTCCTAAGAGCAAGAGGAGAAGGTTACACGCTCAATCAAACGGATTCAGATTCCTCCCCTTGTTGTTGAAGAATTTCCGGCGACGCCACCACCGCGCAAATGGCTTCCCGACGGTCTGCGCGCCTCCAGCCTGCGAACAAGGTCCTCCCCTCCCTCTTCTTCTGCGGATAGATCTTAGAAATCATTAGGAGAGATATCGGGCTCAAAAGAGCCGGATCAGGTGAGCGTTTCCATGGCTTTCCGAAAATTTCATGGTGGCGGGTTCGCCGGAAACCGCCTCTCCGGCGGCCGTGCCGCTGCCCGACGGTAGCCCTCACCTCAACAGAGGTGGTGGTGGTGGCCGGCCAGGGAGATGGCTGGGTGGCAGGGAAATAGCTTTAGAAAAGCTACAGGTTTTAAGCCTTTTATGGTTGCTGGTTCGGGCTAAAGAAGAAGATGAACAGTAAACATTTTATTATGTTATATATGGTATAATTAGGAATTAATTCCATTTACTGTGCACTAGGTTTAAACTGAAAATTATTGCCCGTAGGGGCTGAAACATAAAAAGTGGTCAACATAGAAAATATAGCCCTTGAAGTCTAGTTTAATTCAAAATTTATTTCACCCGATTTGGAGTCCTGGTTAGACCACAACACATTTTTTTCTGAGATCTATCCATAGGGCTGTCTTGACCTTAGAAAAATTCCCCACTCCAATCCAGTCATCAAAATGACTCGAAATTTGGGGTGTGGCCTAATATTATCCATATCTATAGGTTATCCAAAAATTGGGATTTTTGGGAAATATTTTTCTATAGTTTTTAGAAAAATTCAATAATCCTAGCATAATTTAATTAGATGGCTAAAAGACTTCCAAACCCTCCCAAATTCTGGTGGGTGGTCCCTGGGTTTATCATAAGGCTATGGTAAAAATTTCATCTCATTTGGAGATGTTTTGGTTAGGTTTGTGTCCAACCCTAGGTTGATCCTTGTAGGATAATTTAGGATCAAACATCCCCTTGGTATTTGAGTGGCCATATCGCCTCAACAGGGGCTTATATTTTGGTCACTGACTTTTTAGGGCATGACACACCCTCCAAGGGAGTATGGGGTGGTTTGGTGTAGGGTAGCCCTAGAACCCTAGGGTAGGTCCCTTAATGGGGATTTGTAGGGTTGTGAAGGTCATGGGGTCAAATGACCTTGGACTGACTTGAAATTTGGTGGAGAGGACCATAGGCCCATTAAAGTCCTCTGGTAAAAATATTAGAGTATTTGGAGACCTTTAGCTCACCTAAAACCCTAACCCTTGTTTAGGTCACCAACTTTAATTTGAATTATTAAGCAATCTAATGAACTTCAAATCAGGTAAAATTTGGGCAAAGAGATTTTCTAGTCAAAACAGCCAAGATAAAATTTTGTTGAGATTTTTGGGTTAAATTATATAGTACTTCATTTACAACTCTAATTGTGCCCTAGATATTTATTTTGATGATTATGGAATTTCTGTTCACTGGAATATTATGAAAGCTTGGATTAGGGCATATTATAGCCTGATATATCTTCTGTATTTTTCTTGGAAATTTTAACTGATTATTTCTGGTACATATTTCTTTAACGTACTAGTTCTTACATGGAGTAAAAAATACAAATAATGTCCATTTACTATTTGTAAAATTATGAAATTGGGTCAGTGGGTGTTTCAAGTTATGATAGCCACGCTGTAATTTTCTCTGGAATTTTAGATGGATTAAAACAGTACCTCCTTCATTAAGTTAGGAAAATTAGTATCTTGCATTAAAATAAATTCTGAGTTCAAATGTTAGAGAAAAATTATGGTACTTGGCTTATGATGGTTTTAGGTCAATATATAGCTCCTATAAATTTCTTGGGATTTTTGGTTATATATTTACAGTACTTCCTTCATAATATAGTTAAAGTGGCCTAAAATGGTAAATTAGGAAATGTAGGCCTGAGCACCTCTGAAGTTTCTCAAAACTTGGAATTGCTGTTTAAATGTCTCATAGGATTTTTACACATTTTATGATGATTTATTGTTGACTCATTAGTGCACTTCATGTTCATATTAGGGCATTCGGAATCTTAGAATAAATAAATTAAATGCCCGATAAATAGGGAAAATTTGGAAATCTTGGATTTAGACTAATTCTGTCATGGTAGAGCTCCAGTAAATATTATAGGAGATTCGGAAGACAAATTGGAGTACCTCCCCTTATACTCTTCATGTACCTTAGGATGGTCTGCATATAGTAAAACCACGGAAACTGAACTAGAGTAATAATGAGCTTGGGAAATGGAATTTTTGTAGTTGCTGGTTGGTTAGGGAAAGCTAAGATTAAGCTCATTGTTGGAGGTCAAGATGAGTAGAGTGTGAGACTGGTTTAAGTTAAGTGGCGCACGGGAACGACGAAAGATCGTCCACCCCGGGTAGGAATGGAAGAGTCTTAATACTCTAGGGTTAGATCTAAAGTAACTAAAAGAGGATCGGGTTAAGGGAGATCAACCAATAGCAATAAGTGCCTTGCGAAAGGGAACTTCGAGCCGTAATGCCGCCGTCTTGGTTCCTAGTGCCCCTTGAGAGCCCTTCACGGGGTATACCGGGGGTAGTCCTGGGCTAACGTAAACCATACAAATAATAAATTAAAAGAGCAACTAGTATAACTAGGGTTGCACATACACACTCCCCGATAGCTAGGAAGGTAGAATAATTGGTTTGGTTGCCATTCAAACGGTAGCTCTGAAGGTAGATGCATGGACGGGACAGTCCGAGGAGCCGAGGGCTCGAGGGTTGGAGTACAGAATAAAGGTGGTGGGTCTTCGATATCTGATTGTCGTTCACACTGGCATCGATATGTTGACTCGGCGGTGTGGGACACTTAGCCAAGGAAAGTCTGGTGGGTACAGCCAGCAGTAGTACACGGATACTCTAGGTTGTGTTCTTCTAGGGGCGTACGGAAGGGCTAGGCCTGGTAGTGTGGATACCCGCCTAGGAGTGGGGGGCTCGACCCACTGTCTCCATTTGCCACTACGGAGGTTCCTGGGAGTGAAGCTAGCTACCCGAACAGGGGGAACTAAAGGTCTGTGCGCATAGAGTCGTGTGCGTGAGTTGCACTTGCATGAATCATGGCATAGCATATCACCACACTCATATTTGCAAACAACCGACACCCCAACGTATAAATCGGTATGGGACTTTTTATACGATGGGAGCCTTGCAGAAGACCCCTTAACTTATAAGTTTGTATGAGCATTCATATAAGTTAAGGTTACCTACTTATTTACTTACTTATTTACTTGCTTGTTTACTTACTATTCTCTAGCTGTCTTTTTACATTTGATACTTACTACTTCTCTTCTTTACCATTTTCTACCATAGGATTTCTAGTTGTACTTTATTCTAAATAACTGTTAGCTTAGCTACCTTGTCATCTGCTTGATTATTCTCCACTTTTATAGCCTCCCTTTCCTCCTCTCCGCCCGGTGCTTAGGAGCCGTGGGGGGAGGGGTAGGGGATGATAGGGCTTAGTCTTTATGACTAATCGTTTTCGAACCACAACATTACAGGAGCTCCGGATGGGAGACAGGGACCAATAGTCTAGGGACCAGCACCAGCGGAGTACGGTGAGCATGGAGGTGGGTCAGTCTAGCACCGGTGCGCCTGCGACCAGCTCCGTGAGTGATTAGTATTTTTATAGCTTCTGCGATGAGTGATTTGTAGTGAGGACTCTGATGTATCGGGCTCGAGCCCATTTATCTATTTCCTGTTTTTATCTACTGATGGACTGGATATGATTTCACTTTTATTTACATGTTTCTGTGGACTTATTTACATTTTATGTAATATTACTTCTCTCTCTTGTGATCGAAAAGGGCCGGCAGAATTGGCGTTTTGTAGTGGCGGCCTTCCCGTGAGTCGGTGCCACTGTAAAGCGACAATTCTGGGCTAAGACCCCGGTGGTTTGAAAAGAAAAAAAAGGGGGTCTTACAAGTGTTATCAGAGCAAAACCTCGATCGGAAGAGAAGTAGTCCACAAAATCTTGGGCCACCCCCGTGCGAGCTTAGTTTGCGGACAAACTAGCAGCGGAAGCAGTGGTGTGCCCGTAAGGGAAATCACATGTGAAAGTCCATCCTAACTCTTCTTAAATTCCATTCATTCGCTCTCTAACAAATGGAATTTTTACTTGTAGCCTGCGACGAACCCTACATCGCAGCAGGGGACACCCCAGGCTCCAAATGTGGTCCCGCCTCCGTCGGCTCCAGCTCCGTTCCAGTAGACGGAGATGGGGCAAACACTGACAGCCATTCTGGAGGCCTTCAGAGCTCAGCAAGCCCCGGCTCCACAGCCAAACCCCGGGGCCAATTGGATGACTGTCTTCCGGGGGCTTTCCCCTCCAGCTTACCAGGGGACGGAGTCTGCAGTACGTACGGAGGAATGGTTGGACACCATTTACGAGATGCTGGCAGGGATTCGATGCCCTATTGAGGAGGCAGTTGCTTTGGAAGTCTCCTGCTTAGAGTCACACGGAAAGAGCTGGTGGAAATCTCAGCTGGACACCACCTTTGCGGGGATGGACTGCGCTGATATTACTTGGGAGGAGTTCAGAGCAGCGCTCTTGGGACATTTTGTACCTCAGTCGGCGAGGGATGACCTGGAGGATAGGTTCCTGCGGTTGAGGCAGGGGAACAGGACTTTGGTGGAGTACTATTAGGAGTTCACTCACCTGGCCCGCTATGCGGACGCTTACCAGTTAGACGATGCTGGCTATGCCTAGAGGTTTTATAAGGGGCTGCAAGATGACATGAGACAGGCCCTCCTTTTCGTCTCAGAGGGGAGTCTGGCCAGGATTCTGGAGATGGCTAAGAAGAGAGAGGCGGATCAGCTTATAGTGAAGAGCCGGAAGAGACCGGCTGATGATATAGTGATTGGAGGACGTAGAGACCGTCCTCGAGGCCAGGTTATTGGGGAAAGAAGGAACGGGGATCAGCCTCGTCAAGAGTTTGGGCAGGAGCAGAGGAGTCAGGGGGTATTGGCTCCCCAGCCTATACAGATGCTGGAAATGCCAAGGACGGCAGAGCAGCCACCGGTATGCTATCAGTGCAACCAGCCGGGGCATATCAAGAGGAACTGCCCTGTGAGGCGAGCACCCCCACCAGCACATCAGGGCGCTCCACCTCCCCGATAGTTTGGCGGACGAGGATAGGACCGAGGACGAGGATTTCAGGATCGAGGCCGCAGGCCAGAGAGGGAGCAGGTGTATGCTCTAGACCTGACACAGCCCCGGAACCCGGAGCAGGTTATCACAGGTATGGCAGTACTTTTAAATTTTCTTCATATAAACTAGTATTCTAGACATAACCGTTAAAAATTAAGAAAAGACAACTGCAACAAGAATACTAAGACACTTAATTACCCCAGGCATAGTCTTCGTTAGCGGCAAGCCCGCTCACACCCTCTTCGACACTAGTGCGTCGCAATCGTTCGTGTCGGAGGACTTCATGAAAGGACTGGCAGGTGTGGAGCCATTCACCGGGAAGATGATGAGGGTGCGCCTACCCGATGGATCAGAGATAATGACCTCTGCTCATTGCAATATGGAATCGAGGATCGGCGGGAAGGCATTTGAGGCACCAGCGACGGTTCTGAAGATGCCAGATTACGATCTGATCCTGGGCATGACTTGGCTGTATTGGAACCATGCCCAGATCGATTGCGTGGCGAAGAGGATCACCGTGAGGCACGGCGACTCCTTCATTGTCATCGAAGGTATTATACCAGTACCCCGTACCTTACTATCATCTGTGCAGGCCGTTAAGGCCCACCTGCAGGGGGAAGAAGTTTATCAGGTCCTTTTTGAGGCGGTCGTGGCCAAGGACTCCATTGCAGATATTCCAGTAGTGCGGGACTTCGCCGACGTGTTTCCGGAGAAGCTACCAGGGCTACCCCTGCACCGAGAGAAGGACTTCCAGATTCAGCTCGTACCGGGGGCTAAGCCGGTATCCAGAGCTCCCTATCGAATGGCTCCAAAGGAGTTGGTGGAATTTCGGAGCCAGCTTCAGGAGTTAGTGGAGGCCGGGTTCGTTCGGCCTAGCTCTTCACCATGGGGAGCTCCGGTGTTGTTCGTTAAGAAGAAGGACGGGACCCTTTGACTGTGCTTGAACAGGCTGACAGTCCGGAATACTTATCCCTTACCAAGGATAGACGAGCTATTTGACCAGCTGGAGGGAGACAATTGGTTCTCAAAGCTGGATCTGAGGTCAGGGTACTACCAGCTTTGCATTCGGGAGGAGGACATCCTGAAAACGGTCTTCAGTAGTAGATATGGTTTGTACGAGTTTACGGTGATGCCGTTCGGGCTCACGAATGCACCCTCCGCATTCATGAACCTGATGAATCGGGTGTTCGAAGAGTATCTGGACGTCTTCGTTATCGTATTCATCGACGACATCCTTATCTATTTAAGGACGGAGGAGGAGCACGTGAGACATCTGGCCTTGACCTTAGAGAAGCTGCGTGAGCATGAGATGTATGCCAAGTACAGCAAGTGTCAGTTCTGGCTAAAGGAGGTGGCCTTTCTGGGCCATGTCATCAGTGGAGCAGGTCTGGCAGTGGATCCGGCGAAGGTCCAGGCAGTACGGGATTGGCCACCACTAAAGTCGGCCTCGGATGTTCGAAGTTTCTTGGGACTTGCCGGTTACTACCGGAAGTTCGTAAAGGGGTTCTCTCAGATTGCCCTCCCTCTTACGTCTCTGACGAAGAAGGAGTCCCCTTTTATTTGGACGCCACGATGCGAATCTGCATTCCAGGAGCTGAAGGATCGTCTCACCTCGGCTCCCATCCTTGCTCTTCCATCAGGGAAGGATGGATTCCAGGTGTATACAGATGTTTCCTATCAGGGGATGGGTGCCGTTCTGATGCAGAACGGGCACGTAATAGCCTATGCCTCCCGTCAGTTGAAGCAGCACGAGCAGAACTACCCCGTGCACGATTTGGAGATGGGGGCAGTCATTTTTGCTCTTAAGATCTGGCGACACTATCTCTACGGAGTACATTGCGATATCTTCTCCGACCATAAGAATCTGAAGTACGTCGACACCCAGAAGGAGTTAAACATCAGACAGAGACGCTGGGTGGAGTTTCTATCGGACTACTAGTATACCATACACTACCATCCGGGGAAGGCGAACGTGGTCGCGGATGCTCTGAGCCGGAGAGCGAGTACGACAGTAGTAGGTCCGCAGCTGATGGCCTTGGAGTTGGTTAGATCATTCGAGGAGATGCAGATTTCACTAGTGTCTGAGGATGACCCGGAGCTATACATGGAGTACCTGTGGTCGATGGTTACTGATGATATTCGAGACCGCATCAGAGATGGGCAGATGCTGGATGAGAGAGCTGAGCCGATATTCCGAGCCTTGGAGGAAGGCACGACAGGAGATTACTCTTTGAGGGATGGGCTCCTGTGTTTCCGGGGCAGAGTCTACATACCAGCAGGAGGACGGATCCGGGAGGACATTTTGACAGAAGCTCACTGCAGCCGATATTCTGTACACCCGGGGATCACCAAGATGGTAAAGGATTTGAAGAGGACGATGTACTGGCCGGGTATGAAGAAAGATATTACGTACTTTGTGACGCATTGTGAGGCCTGCCAGCTCGTAAAGACGAAGTGTAGGAACCCGGCAGGCTTGCTGCAGCCGCTTCCGGTGCCGGAGTGGAAATTTGAGGATATAGCCATGGACTTCATACATGGGCTACCTCGATCCCGTGTAGGGAATGACTCGATCTGGGTGATAGTGGATAGACTAACAAAGGTGTCCAGATTCATTCCAGTGGCAAAGGACACATCGGTCAGTGTATTAGTACGGAGGTTCATTGAGCAGTTTGTGCGTTATCATGGGGTGCCCAAGACTATCGTATCAGATCGGGATGGGCGGTTTATATCCAGGGAATGGAGGTCAGTCCAGGCCTATCCGGGTTCTCGGTTGACATTCAGCACAGCTTTTCACCCTCAGACCGACGGACAGACAGAGCGCACCAACCGTACACTGGAAGATCTGTTGCGACTGTGTATTTTGGACCGTGGCGAGCCTTGGGAGAGATTGCTGCCACTGGTCGAGTTTTCGTACAACAACGCTCATCAGTCCAGCATAGGCATGGCTCCATACGAGGCATTGTACGGAAGGAGGTGCAGGACCCCACTATCATGGGTTCAGGATGAGGATCCGCAGGCACTAGGCTCAGAGTTTGTGGGAGATACAGATGCTCAGATTAGATTGATCCGGGACAGGATGTTGGAAGCCCAGAGCAGACAGGCGAAATATTACGATGCGAGGCATCGTCAAGTGGAGTTCCAGGTGGGAGACCGAGTTTTCTTGAAGATACGGCCGGTGCACGGAGTTTCGCGGGTGCGCGGGCGGAAGAAGCTCAGTCCGAGATATATGGGGCCTTATAGGATCCTGGAGCGGATCGGCCCCTTAGCCTATAGACTGGAGCTACCGCCGGAGTTAGCGGGATTGCTTGACGTCTTCCACGTCTCCTCACTTCGGAGGGCTCTACTACGCCCTGAGCAGCTGATCTCCTCGGCAGATGGCCTGGTGGCCTCGGATCGGTCAGTCAACTGGAGCCTATCAGGATTGACGATACAGCAGTGCGGGTCTTGCGATGGAAGAAGGATCCATTAGTCAAGGTTCTGTGGAACAATGACGGGCAGGAGGAGCATACATGGGAGCCACAGGACTTGATGCGGCAAAAATACCCGGAACTTTTTTCGTCAGGTATACCTCACCACCCCTCTGGACAATCAATTTGCCTTCCTGTTTTAAACCAATAGGACTGAAATTCAAGAATAAGGGCTAATCTTTTGTTTATTGGGGTGTATATACCTAGTTAATTGGGCGAATTAATCTTAGATTTTGAAACCGCACAAAGCAAACATAACGTAGAGATGTAATTTTTCAATTCTCATGGGATGTTACAAGCTTCTTTTCCCGATTAGAGTCCCGTAGGCTTAACCTTGATTTCGGGGACGAAATCTTTGTTTTGTTTATTGGGATTTGTAACATCCCATTTTCGGCTAGACCCCTAGGAGTCGGTTGGTCGTGAAAGAACCCTAGGAAGCCCAAAAATTGAAATACATCGACCGAGATTTCGGGTCACGGGTTGGTCACGCCCGTGACCGACCCGTCACGCCCGTGACCTAGGGCATGACTCGATCTCAGGGAGACGATCGTCGGGCGCAGAATTTTTCAACCTGGGCCTGTCACGCCCGTGACCTATATGTCACGCCCGTGACCTAGGGCGTGACACCTTCGACGATCGTCGATCCCAGCGGGACGATCGTCGAAGAGCAGAATTTGCGTCATGGCCCTGTCACGCCCGTGACCCAGGTGTCACGCCCGTGACCAAGGGCATGACCCCCTTCGGCGATCGTCGATCTGAGCGAGACGATCTCCGAGCGTGGAATTTGCCTTACGACCCTGTCACGCCCGTGACCAAGGGTGTGACCACCCTTCGACGATCGTCGACCTCAGTTCGACGGTCGTCGAACCCAGAATTGGTCACCCGGGCCTGTCACGCCCGTGACCCATGTGTCACGCCCGTGACCTAGGGCGTGACAACCCTTCGACGATCGTCGATCTCAGTTCGACGATCGTCGAACCCAGAATTGGCCACCTGGGCCTGTCACGCCCGTGACCTATGTGTCACGCCCGTGACCAAGGCCGAAACGTCAGCCAGACTAGAAATTTCGATAACCGACGTTATAATCAATTCTGATTATTGGAAGTTACACCAGGAGTATTTATGGGCCGTTTCCTACCCTAATTATTTAATAAAATAAGGAAATGTTGGTCCAATAGGAAATCGCCACCTGGCAATCACCTCTTCGTTTCCAGCATTTCAACTGCCTCTACCATAACCGAAACGTCATTAAGAGAAATATTAATGGCCATGAACGTTTCATCCTTTCCCCTTCCCACATGCTGATCTATAAAAGACTCCTAAGAGCAAGAGGAGAAGGTTACACGCTCAATCAAACGGATTCAAATTCCTCCCCTTGCTGTTGAAGAATTTCCTGCGACGCCACCACCGCGCAAATGGCTTCCCGACGGTCTGCACGCCTCCAGCCCGCGAACAAGGTCCTCCCCTCCCTCTTCTTCTGCGGATAGATCTTAGAAATCATTAGGAGAGATATCGGGCTCAAAAGAGCCGGATCGGGTGAGCGTTTCCATGGTTTTTCGAAAATTTCATTGTGACGGGTTCGCCGGAAACAGCCTCTCCGGCGGCCGTGCCGCTGCCCGACGGTAGCCCTCACCTCAACAGAGGTGGTGGTGGTGGTGGCCGGCCATGGAGATGGCTGGGTGGCCGGGAAATAGCTTTAGAAAAGCTACAGGTTTTAAGCCTTTTATGGTTGCTGGTTCGGGCTAAAGAAGAAGATGAACAGTAAACATTTTATTATGTTATATATGGTATAATTAGGAATTAATTCCATTTACTATGCACTAGGTTTAAACTGAAAATTATTGCCCGTAGGGGCTGAAACATAAAAAGTGGTCAACATAGAAAATGTAGCCCTTGAAGTCTAGTTTAATTCAAAATTTATTTCACCCGATTTGGAGTCCTGGTTAGACCACAACACATTTTTTATGAGATCTATTCATAGAGCTGTCTTGACCTTAGAAAAATTCCCCACTCCAATCCAGTCATCAAAATTACTCGAAATATGGGGTGTGGCCTAATATTATCCATATCTAGATGCTATCAAAAAATTGGAATTTTTGGGAAATATTTTTCTATAGTTTTTAGAAAAATTCAATAATCCTAACATAATTTAATTAGATGGCTAAAAGACTTCCAAACCCTCCCAAATTCTGGTGGGTGGTCCCTGGGTTTATCATAAGACTCTGGTAAAAATTTCATCTCATTTGGAGATGTTTTGGTTAGGTTTGTGTCCAACCCTAGGTTGATCCTTGTAGGATAATTTAGGATCAAACATCCCCTTGGTATTTGAGTGGCCATATCGCCTCAACAGGGGCTGATATTTTGGTCAGTGACTTTTTAGGGCATCACACACCCTCCAAGGGAGTTTGGGGTGGTTTGGTGTAGGGTAGACCTAGAACCCTAGGGTAGGTCCCTTAATGGGGATTTGTAGGGTTGTGAAGGTCATGGGGTCAAATGACCTTGGACTGACTTAAAATTTGGTGGAGAGGACCATAGGGCCATTAAAGTCCTCTGGTAAAAATATTAGGGTATTTGGAGACCTTTAGCCACCTAAAACCCAAACCCTAGTTTAGGTCACCAACTTTAATATGAATTATTAAGCTATCTAATGAACTTCAAATCAGGTAAAATTTGGGCAAAGGGATTTTCTGGTCAAAACAGCTATGATATAATTTTGTTGAGATTTTTTGGTTAATTTATACAGTACTTCATTTACAACTCTAATTGTGCCATAGATATTTATTTAGATGATTATGGAATTTCTGTTAGCTAGAATATTATGAAAGCTTGGATTAGGGCATCTTATAGCCTGATATACCTTCTGTATTTTTCTTGATAATTTTAACTGATTATTTCTGGTACGTATTTCTTTAACGTACTAGTTCTTACATGGAGTAAACAATACAAATAATGTCCATTTACTATTTGTAAAATTATGAAAATGGGTCAATGGGTGTTTCAAGTTATGATAGCCACCCTGTAATTTTCTTTGGAATTTTAGATGGATAAAAACAGTACTTCCTTCATTAAATTAGGAAAATTAGTATCTTGCATTAAAATAAATTATGAGTTCTAATGTTAGAGAAAAATTATGGTACTTGGCTTATGATGGTTTTAGGTCAATATATAGCTCCTATAATTTTCTTGGGATTTTTGGTTATATATTTACAGTACTTCCTTCATAATATAGTAAAAGTGGCCTAAAATGGTAAATTAGGAAATGTAGGCCTCAACACCTCTGAAGTTTTTCAAAACTTGGAATTGCTGTTTAAAATTCTCATAAGATTTTTACTGATTTTATGATGATTTATTGTTAACTCATTAGTGCACTTCATGTTCATATTAGGGCATTTGGAATCTTAGAATAAATAAATTAAATGCCTGATAAATAGGGAAAATTTGGAAATCTTGGATTTAGACTAATTATGTCATGGTAGACCTCCAGTAAATATTATAGGAGATTCGGAAGACAAATTGGAGTACCTCCCCTTATACTCCTCATGTACCTTAGGATGGTCTGCATATAGTAAAACCGCGAAAACTGAACTAGAGTAATAATGAGCTTCGGAAATGGAATTTTGGTAGTTGCTGATTGGTTAGGGTAAGCTAAGATTAAGCTCATTGTTGGAGATCAAGATGAGTAGAGTGTGAGACTGGTTTAAGTTAAGTGGCGTACGGGAACGACGAAAGATCGTCCACCCCGGGTAGGAATGGAAGAGTCTTAATACTCTAGGGTTAGATCTAAAGTAACTAAAAGGGGATCAGGTTAAGGGAGATCAACCAATAACAATAAGTGCCTTGCGAAAGGGAACTTCGGGCCGTAATGCCGCCGTCTTGGTTCCTAGTGCCCCTTGAGAGCCCTTCACGGGGTATGTCGGGGGCAGTCCTGGGCTAACGTAAACTATAGGAATAATAAATTAAAAGAGCAACTAGTATAACTAGGGTTGCAAATACACACTCCCCGATAGCTAGGAAGGTAGAATAATTGGTTTGGTTGCCATTCAGACGGTAGCTCTAAAGGTAGATGCACGGACGGGACAGTCCGGGGAGCCGAGGGCTCGAGGGTTGGAGTACAGAATAAAGGTGGTGGGTCTTCGATATCTGATTGTCGTTCACACCGGCATCGGTATGTTGACTCGGCGGTGTGGGACACTTAGCCAAGGAAAGTCTGGTGGGTACAGCCAGCAGTAGTACGCGGATACTCTAGGTTGTGTTCTTCTAGGGGCGTACGGAAGGGCTAGGCCTGGTAGTGTTGATACCAGCCTAGGAGTGGGGGGCCCGACCCACTGTCTCTGTTTGCCACTACGGAGGTTCTTGGGAGTGAAGCTAGCTGCCCGAACAGGGGGAACTAAAAGTCTGTGCGCATAGAGTCGTGTGCGTGAGTTGCACTTGCATGAATCATGACATAACATATCACGACACTCAT
This sequence comes from Platanthera zijinensis, assembly GCA_039513925.1. NCBI lineage: Eukaryota > Viridiplantae > Streptophyta > Magnoliopsida > Asparagales > Orchidaceae > Platanthera > Platanthera zijinensis. The sequence continues at coordinate 84,710,534 of CM077094.1, forward strand.
ATTTGCATACAACCGACACCCCCAACGTATAAATCGGTATGGGACTTTTTATACGATGGGAGCCTTGTAGAAGACCGCTTAACTTATAAGTTTGTATGGGCATTCATATAAGTTAAGGTTACCTACTTATTTACTTACTTATTTACTTGCTTGTTTACTTACTGTTCTATAGCTGCCTTTTTACATTTGATACTTACTACTTCTCTTTTTTACCTTTTTCTACCATAGGATTGCTAGTTGTACTTTATTCTAAATAATTGTTAGCTTAGCTCCCTTGTCATCTGCTTGATTATTCTCCACTTTTATAGCCTCCCTTTCCTCCTCTCCGCCCGGTGCTTAGGAGCCGTGGGGGGAGGGGTAGGGGATGATAGGGCTTAGTCTTTATGACAAATGGTTTTCAAACCACAACATTACAGGAGCTCCGGATGGGAGATAGGGACCAGCAGTCTAGGGACCAGCACCAGCGGAGTACGGTGCGCATGGAAGTGGGTCCGTCTAGCACCGGTGCGCCTGCGACCAGCTCCGTGAGTGATTAGTATTTTTATAGCTTCCGCGATGAGTGATTTATAGTGAGGACTCTGATGTACCGGGCTCGAGCCCATTTATCTATTTCCTGTTTTTATCTACTGATGGACTGGATATGATTTCACTTTTATTTACATGTTTCTGTGGACTTGTTTACATTTTATGTAATATTACTTCTCTCTCTTGTGATCGAAAAGGGCCGGTAGAATTGGCATTTTGTAGTGGCGGCCTTCCCGTTAGTCGGTGCCACCGCAAAGCGGCAATTCTGGGCTAAGACCCCGGTGGATTGAAAAGAAAAAAAAGGGGGTCTTACACCCCCTTCCACCTCTTTCTTCTCTCCCGAGAAGCCAAAGAGAGGCCCATCCGTGGCCTGGACCCTGGACGCTTCCACTTGTAGCCCCACAAAGGTTCTTTTGAAGATGACATTCACTGAGCTCCCGTTGTCCGCGAGGATTCAGTCGACAGTGAAGTCTTCGATGGCCGCTTGAATCACCAACGCGTCATGGAATGGGTTTTCGTTCCACAGCATGTCCTCCTCCGAGAAGGTTATCTCGTTCAGCAGCTGAGGAGTTTGCGGCGTCGAGGCGACGCTCCTCTTGTAGATCTGGTGGAGGCTACCCTTGCGGGAAGCTCCAAGCCCTGCGCCCCCATTGATCACCCCGATGTGTCCGCCTCCCAGACCGGGAATAATGTTTCCTCAGCCCCCCTGGTCAACCCTTTTCTCATTCCTCCTCCTTTGTAGCGCTTGGAAGGCTACCTTCCCGAATGGGGCCTCCCGCCTTGGCTGCTCTCTCTCTGCCTCCGTCGCCTCCAACCTCCTCCTTGACTCCCAAAACTCGGGGCAGGCCAAGGTCTCGTGCCCCTCTACTCGATGGATATCGCAGTAGAGGGGAATTGCTGCTTCTTGCTGCCTTTCCTGTCGCTTCTCCTTTCGTCGGCGCTTCGCAGCCCGTTGCGTTACGGTCATCGCCTCCCTTCCTCCTCCTTGCTCCTTGAGGTTGTTTCTCCTCTCTTCCTGGCGGATCGGTCGCCTCCACTGGGGACGATCCCTCGGATACTGGAACCTTCTTTTCTCCCTCCTTCCTTCCGGGGCTCCGACGAGCCTCCTTTCTTCCCGCCTCTGAGTCCTCTCCTGCCTCAACTCTTCCGCCCTCCTGGGATCCTCTCTTCTCTTCCCCTTCGGCTCTTCCTGCCTTCTGCCATCGTTTTCTCCGGACGCCTCTCCCTCTCCAACAGCCTTCCCCTGCTCTCCCCTAGCGGCTTATCCCCATCCAGCCTTGCCAGGAACTCATTGTTCCTCTCCTCCCCCTGAATGAAGACATTGGCCCTCTCCACCATCTCTTCGAACGACCTCGGCGGCCTGTGCCCCAGCTCCATGTTGAAGAATCCCTGCTTCAGGCCAAACTTGAGGGCGACCATCAAGGTAAACCCATCCACCTCTTCCACTTCCAGAACCTCTTCCTGGAACCGGTCGATGTAACGACCCAAACTCTCGTGCTGCCCCTGTATGATCTTAAAGAGGGCCGTCGCCTCCTTCTTCCTTTTCTTGGATGTCGCAAATCTTGCTATGAGACCCCAACGGAGGTCGGAGAAGCAGTAGATGGAACCTGCCGGTAGTTGATGGAACCAGTCTCTTGCACTTCCCTTGAAGGTGATGGAGAAGAAGCGGCACTTGAAGGCGTCGGACATGTTGCGGATCGAGATCACGTCCTCAAACCATTGAAGATGCCTTACTGGGTCATCTCTGCCGGAGTAGTAGGTGAGGGCGGGCTCTCGGAAATTATCGGGGACGGGGGCCGTGAGGATCTCAGCGCAGAAGGGGCTCCTCCCTTCCTGGCGACGGCGATTATCCTCCTCACTCGAATACTCATACTCGCTCCATCGGCGAGTATTCCCATACCTCGCCGAGAGTTCAGGATCTCGGAATCGGATGCCCTGGCTGCTCGCTGGATGATGACGCGACGGCATCGGTTGCTCCTCTCTCGCCCAGGCGGGCTCCTTTCCTGCTCGTCGGGTTGGCTCCTCCTCGCCCGATGGGGTCAGGCGATGGGGAGAGGTCGCCGTGACCTCCGGTGGGTTGGCGAATCCTACGAGTATCGCCTTCTCCATCCTCTTCGCGAACTCCTCAAAAGCCGCTACCGTCACAAACCCGCCACCTCTCTCCGAGGTGCCTGCTCCTACCGAGTTGCCCGTCACATCGCCTTGATCGCCACCATTGACCATCTTTAGCCACTACGAAACTTTCCTCCTTGGCTGCTATCCACGCTCACCGCACCAAGTGTTGAAGCCGAGAAAATCCCGAACTCAGAATCGGATTAGGCGGCCTAAGGCTACCGGTCTCGCAGTGAAATCGGATGGCCCAGGACGAGTAAAGGAAACAAGACCCCGGGCCCTGCGGCAGGAAGGTCCCACCACGTACCCGGTTGCTTAGATGAAGCAACCCCTTCTCAACCAGAGTGGCCGAGCTAGATACGAAGGAGACGCGCGAGCTGGAATTCGCGAGTAACTATCCAAGTATTTTCTCCCGGCCCCCTCCTTCGTACCCCTGGGGTCCTATTTATAGGGAAACCCAAAGAGAGGGGGGGGGGGTCTTAGGCTCTGTTTGGTTGGGCTGTTACTGATGGTAAGTTGCTGATGATAAGCTGCTGATTAAAAAAGTGCTGATTCTGAAAAATGGAGTTTTGTTAAAAAACTGTTTGGGTGTGAAATGGAGTTTGCAAAATGAAGTTTTCAAAAGATTGTTTGGAAACAAAACGAAGTTTCAATGCTATATATGAAATCCATGAAATCTGAAATCTATTTTTTTAACATGAGTTTCTGAAATCAATGTTTGAGCAGGAGATCAATGCTTGAGTATGAGAACTGAAAAAAAAGGGTACAACATTCAGATAAAAAATTGAAGGCTTAAGTATACCTGCACCTTGAATGGGAGGATCAATGCTTGAGTAGGAAAACTGCACCTTAAATGGGGGATCGCCAATAACTGCACCGTGAACAACTCCCATGAAGAACCAGGAAATACTTTGAAGTTAGATCTTAGAACTGAACCTGGTTGAGGAATTGGGTTGCAGCAGAAGCTCACCGTGAGTAGTGAACTTGGTAGTGAACTGAAGATCACGGAGATGCCCTAGGTCTGCGATGCGAGAGGGAACTGGAGTAATAAGAGAACTGAAGATCTCTGTGAACTGGCGTACGTGGGATATGCGATGCTAGATGTGGAGTGAGAGAACGGGGCTGATGAGGCCGTTGTGGACGCAGAGTGGACGGGCTAATGTCGTCGTTTTAGCCGGCGAAGAGAGCGAAGTGGAAGAGCGAAGGAACGATGAAAACACTCGCGAGGGTTTCGCGACGGAAGAAACGACGCCACTCGCGTCTACGGTTGGAAGCGAAAAAAACCTGCGGACGGGAGCTAGCCGATAACTGCGGTCAAACCGAAACTGCTTTATTAAAATAAGCTACAACAAACCCAGCTTATTGCCATAATAAAGGTGCGGCCCAAACGCACCGCAGGCCATCAGCCCAACCAAACGCCACCTTACTTATACCCCCACCCCAGCGATCGGGCGACTATCTGGGGAGCTCGCACGGGACGAACGAGTATCTCACCTTAGTCGCCACCTGGCGAGTAGGCATGGGGAGCTCGCCATACTCGCCCATACCTTTTGCTGGCCCGCGGCTTGATCTTGACTTCACTCTTGGATTGTTGACTTTGACTTCTGGTGACCTGGCTGCGGTGGGGCCTCTCCTCGTCGAATACGGGTTGTACAATATGGATCTAGGATCAAACTCACTACACTAGAATTTGAACAAATTATAATCAAAGACATCCCGTAGATAATTAAAATATAGAGCATGTTAGATGATTAAAAGAAAACAAAAGTTCATTTCATTGCAAAGTTCATCTTGATCACGTACTAAAAAAATTAAACTACGCATAATTGAAATAGACATTTTATCGCTTTGAAATAAAAAGTACAATTGCATGAAAAGTAAAATCTAAACTATCTTGCAAATAAATTAAAATTGCATTATAAAAAACTAACTCAAAAGATATCTCGAAAATGAGTCACCCAATCTTCTTTTCAACCCGAAGAGTGGACTCCTCTCATCATTCCCCCTTGGCCAATATTTATAAAAAAAATGAATGGATGAAAGGCACATGAAAGGTTGGAAGGCTAAGAAAAATAAAGTGGTAATATTAATTTAATATTAATTTAATATTAATTAAATATATGAAAAGGCAACCAATTTAATTAATTAGAAGAGTTTCATGGTTTGCAAAAAGGAGAAAAATGGTGGTCATAATTATTAAAATTAAGGTAGAGTTAAAAAATCAAATATTTATCAAATATTTAAGAGGAAATAAATGGAGAAAGGAGATAAATGAAGAAGAATATGAATGTGACGGAAATGAATAAATGGAGGAGGTGGAGGTTTAAGTTTTATATATGTATGGAATCATGTATAGATTATGTAGAGGAAAGTGTGGGGGCGGGCTGCATGGAGAAGAAGAGGAGGTTGCGTGAGCTTTAATGAAGAAAAGTAGGATTTATCTATTTAAATATGTATAAGGGGTGGTTGTTATGATAAATAAAGGTGGCGATTATGAATGGGAAGGGTGACCTGTAACTTGCATTAAGTGGCAACATTAATAAATAAATATATTACTAGAGTGGGGATGCATACATGGGCCGGTTTTAGGAATGAAGAGGTGATGTAGCGATATTAAACAAAAATGGCTGGAAGTAAATGGAGTGGAGGTTTCGTGCATGGGAAATGAATGGAGGTGGCCATTACTAAAAGTAAAGGTGGCAATTTTATTTAAAGAGGAGGTGGCTGGTTATTGGAAGAGGAGAGGAGTTGGCGGGCTAGCTGATTATATTGGGGGAATTATTCATGAAGGGTGCATGAATTAATTTATAGGAATAGGAGGCTGCGTTACGGAAGTGGTGATATTAAGGAATGGTAAGAGTAAGGGGTTATAGTAATGATAATAAAGTGCATGTAATTAAAAGCGGCAGTTTTAGGGTGCTGTTATTAGCAAACCCACTTTGGTTACTAGCAAATCAGAAAAAAAACGGATTCAGTCATTTTTTTGCATTTTTATCTCTTCCCAAAAAATACTACTAGCAAACCAATCTTATTTTTTTGCATTTTTTTCATTTTTTAATTTTGAGTCTCAAATGTTTCTCATTTGAAAAAGTGATCAACATGAAAGTTGTAGATCTCGATGTGATCTACAACTTTCATGTTGATCATTTTTTGATTTGAAGCCGTTTAGGCCTCCCATTTTGACCCGAAATGAGACACTCACGGAACGAGTCGTCCGTACAAGTTTTTCGGCGTGGCTTTTTTCGGAGCCCATTTCGAGGGTCTAAACTGCTTCAAATCAAAAAGTGTTCAACATAAAAGTTGTAGAGCTCATCGAGATCTACAACTTTCATGTTGAACACTTTTTGATTTGAAGCAGTTTAAGCCCTCTATTTGTCCCCCGAAATAAGTCACGCGTCCGTGCATATGTTCGGCATGACTTTTTTCAGGGGCCAAATCGGAGGTCTAAATTGCTTCAAATCAAAAAGTGTTCAACATGAAAGTAGTAGATTTTGTCGAGATCTACAACTTTTATGTTGAACACTTCCTATGAAAATGCACATATAAAACGCAGTTCAAAAAGACGCGTATATTCTTATATGCACTTAACTCGTATATATAGCACAACACATCCTTATAGGAATTGGAAATCAAATATATTTCTAAACCGGACAATATTTTGATTAAAGATTTTGACACAGAAAAAAGAGTTTTGGACATACTAAATAAAATTTTGCAGCATTTTGACTCATTTCTAATGCTAACATAAGTGGTTGAATGAATACTTTTGAAATCATTTATAATGTCATTATATGTACTGAGTTATTTTGAAAGAATGAATGTTTTAAACAAAATTTTAAATTTTTTTAAAAAAATTATGTTGGTTTGCTAGTAACAAAATGGTTTTCAAATAGCCATTTTGAAAAATGAGGGTTTGCTAATAGTAATGGTTTGCTAGAAACCAAATAGGGTTTGCTAATAACAGCACCCCAATTTTATTATGGAGAAAGGAGTTCGGCCGTATATGGAGAGGGCTGATGAGGTGGCATAGGAGAAATAATATGAAATTTTTAATAAAATAAAGGTGGCCATTTTATTTAAATAAAGGCGTGTCTGGGTTATAATGAAAGTTGGCAATGATGGCGTGGCGGTATGCATGGGCCGACCATGGATGGGAGTGTGGGTAGAAACATGAAAGGGCACGTGGCAGCAATGGTGTTGCGGCATGCGACATCATGAATTTATTTGGATGAGAGCGGCTCAAATGGGCGCGGCTAACATGCTAACTCAAGCAAATATGCCAACTACCAACGTCACAAGTGCGGTCGTGACATTATCCTACAAAATAGAAATACAAAATAAATTAGTGAACAAAAATATAAAAAAAGCAATTTATAATGAAAACACAAAGTATTTCATATATACTACAATATGAATAAATTCTACAAAAAAAAATAAAACTCAAATTATTAAACAAATCTTAAGAAGATATTATTAAGTACCCAAAATAAATAAAATATTATTAATTAATACTAAATATTAGACTAAATACTAAAGTAAAAATATACATAAATATTCTTTATCAAATACCCACATAGTTAAGCTTTTGTTATTCCACAGAAAAAATATGAGAAATATTTATAAGAAATTAATATAATTTTCAGTAAACTAAAAATTTATTTAATCAAAAGAATGCTAAAGATAAAATTTAGGAGTTAAAAGATTAAATCTTAAATTATGTAATTAAAATGTGAGGAGAGAAAAATTTAGCAAAAATTTCTTAAATAAATTAACTAGCATTCAAAATTGAGTAATTAGCAAACCAAATTAGATTAACATTAGAAAAACTCTAACTTTAAAAGAAACTTAAGGAATAATACAACCTACTACTTATGTTTTTTCAATATTTTAATTTAAATCTACGACTATTATATTGGCTAAAGTGGTTCGGGGAAACAAGAAATATGAAGATGTTTTTAATTAGAGGTAATGAATTTTATTCTTTCACCCACACAAATTTTTTTTTTGCAATATTTGCATATGTTTACCAAGAAATTGATGAATTTTATCATCTCATTTTCCATGACAAATGAACAAATATATATATTTTTTCTCTTCATAAAAATAAAAATGATTGGGAGTAATCAATTTTATCCTCTTATTTCATCTTTTATTATTGGGAGTTGCATATGTGTATCAAGAAATGTTTGATTCCGTTGACATATGATCTAACAATAAAAAGAAAAATACATATGTTTAATAAGAGATAATGAATTTTATCTTCTTATCTCAATGACATATAATCTAACAAGAAAATAAAAAAAATAAGTGAAAGGGTTGATAACTTTTAAATTAAATTAAAAACTTAGAGATCAACTATAGTAAATTAAATTTTTCTAAGAATCTTAAAGCATAAAGTGAATATAATTGAAATCTTAAAGATTATTAAGCAAAGTACAAAAAAAACTAAATAGAAAAAAAAGAGAAAAAGTGCTAAAAAAATTACTCTAAACAAATTGAATTCATTAGATATTTCTTAAAATTAAATCACCTAAAAATTAAATCTAACTAACAATGATGAAATAAAAGACTTGCAAATCAAAAATAATAAAATTTTTTATAAATAAACTCAATCTAAATTAATGAAAATAACAAAGAAAATAAGCAAGGGTTTATTACATTTTTTGGATTTTTCTCTGAGGTTTATCTAATTTTTTTTAATTTTGAACTTGTACAACCTCGGGCTCGCAGCCCAGCAAGAGGGGTCCAGCGTGGCGAGAGGGGCCCTGGCGAGAGGAGAGGGCCTAGGCGAGTGAAGAGGGTTCGGCCCGGCGAGAGGAAAGGGCCTAGGCGAGTGAAGAGCGTTCGGCCTGGCGAGAGGAGAGGGCCGAGGCGAGTGAAGAGGGTTCGGCCTAGGCGAGTGAAGAGCGTTCGGCCTGGCGAGAGGACCCTAATGAGAGGCGCCTTGAGAGAAGGGCCGTCTTGGTTTCAGGGCCAGTTCAGGTAAGGTCGGGCCCACCTTCTGGGCCCTGGAGGTGGTTTTACTCTTTTACCCTGCATGGGCTGCATTTAGTCTTTTGGGACAGCGGAGTTTAGCTGTTGGCAGACCCAGCCAAGGGTATTCTGGTATTTTCACAGCAGCATAGTTTGCTTATTAGCAGTCCCAGTTCAGAGGCCTATAAATAGACCGGTAAGGTGCCTTAGAAAAGGGATGCTGGACTCCTCTTATCTTCTCTAAGGCACCTAGCTCAGTATTGGCTAGGGAGGGGAAGAGCTCTAGTTCTAGTCTCTTTCGGGTAAGAGGTGGGACCTCCTCACTGAAGCCTCCGGTCTAGTTCTTCGCCTCGAGAGGGATCCCAAGGGAGTAAGCACAAGCTGCCTCAGTAGTTCCGAGCTTTAGGTGGAATCGGCCTTGCTGGTTCCAACATTTTATGGTGCGGTGAGCGTGGAGCTGCAGCCTGTGCGGAAGAACGAGGGGTCATCTCATGGCGGGAGATGCGGGAGGAGGAGGCGAGAGGTCCCCCAGCCGGGAGGAGTATGTTGGGAGAACGGAGTTCATGACGTCCATTGGAGGGATCATGGATCTCCTCAAACAACTCGCACAAAGAGGCGAGTGCGAGACCCCCTCTCCTCAAGCGCCAGACCTCGCGCCCAGGGGAGGGGCCGACTCGGCGAGAATAGGGGAAGATGCGCCTGGGAGGCGGCCAGGAAAAGAGGTAATGGCGGAAGGAAGTCGGCGAGAGGTGGAAGGAAGGGAGCTCTTCCCTAGTCCGGCGAGTGCCGCGCCGGTGGACCTCGTGGCGCGAGTGGACCAGGCGAAGTCACTGGCGAGAGGATCTCCTTTTTGCGAGTTGGTCCTCTCGGCATCCGTCCCAGAAGGGTTCCGTAAGCCGGAAATGAACTACTACGTGGGGAAGGATGACCCCCTCCAACACTTGCAGTGGTTTGAAGACGCAGTTTCCATCAGACCCATGACGGACGCCTTCAAGTGCCGCCTCTTCGCCATCACTTTGAAGGACAAGGCTAGGGATTGGTTCCACCAACTCCCAACTGGTTCTATTTATTGCTTCGAGGACCTGAGCAGAAGTTTCCAACTGCGGTTCTCAACCTCCAAAAAGAGGAAGAGGAACCCGGAGTCCATCTTCCTGATCAAGCAGAGGGCAGACGAGTCTTTGGCTCAGTACGTAGACCGCTTCCAGGAGGAGATGTTGGAAATTCAGGAGGTGCCTGGCTTCGCCCTCCAGATGGCTTTCACCGTGGGGCTAAGGGAAGGCTTCTTCAAGATGAGCCTCACCAGGAAGGCGCCGTTGTCCTTCGAAGGGTTGATGGAGAAGGCCGCGAAAGAAATAGCCATGGAGGCGGCAAACCCGGCATTCGCAAGGAAGTTGGCAAGGTTGACGGAGGTGGAGCAGAGGGAGCCAGGAGGGGGAAGACAGCCGGAAGGAAGGAGGAGAGAGGAATTAAGAGGGCCCGTACACCCGGAGCCGGGGTGGAGACAACCAGGAGGCCCGGTTCAGGGACCTGGGAGAGGTCCTCCGCAGGGGGGAAGAAACTTTTATCAAGGACCAGGAAGGTTTCACCCGCCAGGATGGGGGCATGGTCCGAGGCCACTCCCACCCCCACCTCAGCAGGCTATGGCCATAGGCAGAGGGAGAGGAAGGGGAAGAGATCGCGGAAGAGCGGGAGCAGGGAGGAGGAGGAATCCCCCAGAAGAGAGACGTGAGGAGGGAGTTTTGCCCTATTGTGACTTCCACGAGGAGGAGGGTCACGCGACGGCAACATGTCCCGAGTTCTTGGAGTTGAAGAGAGGAAAAGGAGGAGAAGACCGACAACCGGCAGTGCGGATGGTAGAGGTGCCAGGAGCTGGGGAGGAAGATCGGTGTGTAGACCGGTCAGATACAGGGGATCGAGGGGGGATCGGAGTAATTCATGGGGGGGTGGGAATCGAGGCCACCCGTAAGGCCAGTCTTCACACTATGTATCGTCGGAGCGTCGCCTCGACGTCACAAACCCCGCCCCCGGATGAGAAGATCACGTTTTCCAGAAGAGACCTACCTGACCACGAGGATCCTTTCTGTGACGCGCTCGTGATCAAGACTGCCATCGAGAACTTCACGGTATCTCGCATTCTGGTGGACAATGGGAGTTCCGTTAATGTAATCTTCAAGAAGGCTTTCATCGAGATGAGGGTGGAGTCTCGAAGGGTGTTGGCGGCGGATGGACCGTTGTTTGGCTTTTCAGGAGAAAGGAAGGAGGTTGAGGGAGGAGTAGGACTTCAGGTGACCTTGGGGGGGGTTGTCCAGGAATTGTCGTTTCGTGATAGTGGACGCTCCCAGCAGTTACAACGCGATCTTTGGGCGCCCTCTTATCAGTGCCTTTAGATGCGTTCCATCCTCTTTTCATCAGTGCCTGAAGCTCAATTCGGGAGGAACCCAGATCAGGGTGAGAGGGGACCCGAAAGCGGCTCGGGAGTGCTATGTGACGGCGGTCAACACCATCTCGTGGATGGAAGATGCGGAGGAGTTGGGAGCAAGGATGGAGAGAGGGGAGTTGGGAAGAAGGGAAGCAGGAGTGGAGGAAGATCGGGTAGCGGAAGAAGAGATGGCTGGAGGAGAGGAGTTGGAGATGGTAGTGGAGAGGGGTATTGCGGTGGAGCCAGTGATGGCTGGAGAGCAGGTGGCTGGAGGAGAGGAGTTGGAGATGGTAGTGGAGAGGGGCATTGCGGTGGAGCCAGTGATGGCTGGAGAGCAGGTGGCTGGAGGAGAGGAGTTGGAGATGGTAGTGGAGAGGGGCATTGCGGTGGAGCCAATGATGGCTGGAGAGCAGGTGGCTGGAGGAGAGGAGTTGGAGATGGTAGTGGAGAGGGGCATTGCGGTGGAGCCAGTGATGGCTGGAGAGCAGGTGGCTGGAGGAGAGGAGTTGGAGATGGTAGTGGAGAGGGGCATTGTGGTGGAGCCAGTGATGGCTGGAGAGCAGGTGGCTGGAGGAGAGGAGTTGGAGATGGTAGTGGAGAGGGGCATTGCGGTGGAGCCAGTGATGGCTGGAGAGCAGGTGGCTGGAGGAGAGGAGTTGGAGATGGTAGTGGAGAGGGGCATTGCGGTGGAGCCAGGGATGGCTGGAGAGCAGGTGGCTGGAGGAGCAGGAGGGGAAGGAAGTCTGGAAGTGGAGAAGGAGATGTATGAAGGAGACGGGTTGGAGAAGGGAGAAGGAGGAAAGGCCCAGGAGAGGGTGGCTACTGTGGAAATCTCAGGAGTTGGGTGCGGGTCGAAGGATCTGGAGGAAGAGCTGAGAGAACAGGAGGAGGAAGAACCCTCGAGGTTGAGGGCGGCGGTAGAAGTTCTGGAGGTCGAGATCCTCACCGAAGATGGGAGAAAAGAGAAGATAAAGATCAGCGGTGAGCTCACTCCGCAAGACCAGGAAGAAATTCGGAAGTGTGTAGAAGAGAACATTGATGTCTTCGCCTGGAGCGCAGCAGACATGCCGGGGGTCGACGCGGATGTGGCGTGCCATCGTCTCGACCTCGACCTCGGGGTTTGCCCCATTCAGCAGAAGAAGAGAGCCATCGCCTCCAAGATGGCCGGGCCCATCAGAGAAGAGGTAGAGAAGCTGCTCCGAGCGGGATTCATATCGGCTAACAGGTATCCGGGATGGGTGAGCAACGTTGTAATGGTGAAAAAGGGGGAGGGCAAGTGGAGGATGTGTATCGATTTCTCTCTCTTAAATAAAGCTTGTCCTAAGGATTGTTACCCCCTGCCTCGGATCGACGCGCTGGTTGACTCAGCCGTCGGTTTCTCACTAATGAGTTTTTTAGATGCTTTTTCAGGGTACCACCAGATACGCATGCACCCTCCGGACGTCAAGGATGTCACCTTCGTCACGGAGGATGGTTGCTTCAGCTATAACATGATGCCCTTTGGGCTAAAAAATGCGGGGGCAACCTACCAAAGGATGATGGACCGGATCTTCCGTGAGCAGAAAGGGCGGAACCTCGAAGTCTATGTGGACGACTTGATGGTAAAGAGTCGGGACCTCGGGTCTCATGTCCTAGACCTACAGGAGACCCCGAGAAGACCCGCTGTCCAGGCTACCATCGAGCTGGCAGGTCTGTAGGCTCACTCGGCGGTTGGAGGAGAAAGAGGAGAGGAGACCCCGAGAAGACCCGCTGTCCAGGCTACCATCGAGCTGGCAGGTCTGTAGGCTCACTCGGAGGTTGGAGGAGAAAGAGGAGAGGAGACCCCGAGAAGACCCGCTGTCCAGGCTACCATCGAGCTGGCAGGTCTGTAGGCTCACTCGGCGGTTGGAGGAGAAAGAGGAGAGGAGACCCCGAGAAGACCCGCTGTCCAGGCTACCATCGAGCTGGCAGGTCTGTAGGCTCACTCGGTGGTTGGAGGAGAAAGAGGAGAGGAGACCCCGAGAAGACCCGCTGTCCAGGCTACCATCGAGCTGGCAGGTCTGTAGGCTCACTCGGTGGTTGGAGGAGAAAGAGGAGAGGAGACCCCGAGAAGACCCGCTGTCCAGGCTACCATCGAGCTGGCAGGTCTGTAGGCTCACTCGGTGGTTGGAGGAGAAAGAGGAGAGGAGACCCCGAGAAGACCCGCTGTCCAGGCTACCACCGAGCTGGCAGGTCTGTAGGCTCACTCGGTGGTTGGAGGAGAAAGAGGAGAGGAGACCCCGAGAAGACCCGCTGTCCAGGCTACCATCGAGCTGGCAGGTCTGTAGGCTCACTCGGTGGTTGGAGGAGAAAGAGGAGAGGAGACCCCGAGAAGACCCGCTGTCCAGGCTACCATCGAGCTGGCAGGTCTGTAGGCTCACTCGGCGGTTGGAGGAGAAAGAGGAGAGGAGACCCCGAGAAGACCCGCTGTCCAGGCTACCATCGAGCTGGCAGGTCTGTAGGCTCACTCGGCGGTTGGAGGAGAAAGAGGAGAGGAGACCCCGAGAAGACCCGCTGTCCAGGCTACCATCGAGCTGGCAGGTCTGTAGGCTCACTCGGTGGTTGGAGGAGAAAGAGGAGAGGAGACCCCGAGAAGACCCGCTGTCCAGGCTACCATCGAGCTGGCAGGTCTGTAGGCTCACTCGGCGGTTGGAGGAGAAAGAGGAGAGGAGACCCCGAGAAGACCCGCTGTCCAGGCTACCATCGAGCTGGCAGGTCTGTAGGCTCACTCGGCGGTTGGAGGAGAAAGAGGAGAGGAGACCCCGAGAAGACCCGCTGTCCAGGCTACCATCGAGCTGGCAGGTCTGTAGGCTCACTCGGCGGTTGGAGGAGAAAGAGGAGAGGAGACCCCGAGAAGACCCGCTGTCCAGGCTACCATCGAGCTGGCAGGTCTGTAGGCTCACTCGGAGGTTGGAGGAGAAAGAGGAGAGGAGACCCCGAGAAGACCCGCTGTCCAGGCTACCATCGAGCTGGCAGGTCTGTAGGCTCACTCGGCGGTTGGAGGAGAAAGAGGAGAGGAGACCCCGAGAAGACCCGCTGTCCAGGCTACCATCGAGCTGGCAGGTCTGTAGGCTCACTCGGTGGTTGGAGGAGAAAGAGGAGAGGAGACCCCGAGAAGACCCGCTGTCCAGGCTACCATCGAGCTGGCAGGTCTGTAGGCTCACTCGGCGGTTGGAGGAGAAAGAGGAGAGGAGACCCCGAGAAGACCCGCTGTCCAGGCTACCATCGAGCTGGCAGGTCTGTAGGCTCACTCGGCGGTTGGAGGAGAAAGAGGAGAGGAGACCCCGAGAAGACCCGCTGTCCAGGCTACCATCGAGCTGGCAGGTCTGTAGGCTCACTCGGCGGTTGGAGGAGAAAGAGGAGAGGAGACCCCGAGAAGACCCGCTGTCCAGGCTACCATCGAGCTGGCAGGTCTGTAGGCTCACTCGGCGGTTGGAGGAGAAAGAGGAGAGGAGACCCCGAGAAGACCCGCTGTCCAGGCTACCATCGAGCTGGCAGGTCTGTAGGCTCACTCGGAGGTGTCCAGGCTACCATCGAGCTGGCAGGTCTGTAGGCTCACTCGGAGAGGAGAGAGGAGACCCCGAGAAGACCCGCTGTCCAGGCTACCATCGAGCTGGCAGGTCTGTAGGCTCACTCGGTGGTTGGAGGAGAAAGAGGAGAGGAGACCCCGAGAAGACCCGCTGTCCAGGCTACCATCGAGCTGGCAGGTATGTAGGCTCACTCGGTGGTTGGAGGAGAAAGAGGAGAGGAGACCCCAAGAAGACCCGCTGTCCAGGCTACCATCGAGCTGGCAGGTCTGTAGGCTCACTCGGTGGTTGGAGGAGAAAGAGGAGAGGAGACCCCGAGAAGACCCGCTGTCCAGGCTACCATCGAGCTGGCAGGTCTGTAGGCTCACTCGGCGGTTGGAGGAGAAAGAGGAGAGGAGACCCCGAGAAGACCCGCTGTCCAGGCTACCATCGAGCTGGCAGGTCTGTAGGCTCACTCGGCGGTTGGAGGAGAAAGAGGAGAGGAGACCCCGAGAAGACCCGCTGTCCAGGCTACCATCGAGCTGACAGGTCTGTAGGCTCACTCGGTGGCTGGAATAGATGGGAGAGGAGGGACCCAACGC
Source organism: Platanthera zijinensis (assembly GCA_039513925.1). Taxonomy (NCBI): domain Eukaryota; kingdom Viridiplantae; phylum Streptophyta; class Magnoliopsida; order Asparagales; family Orchidaceae; genus Platanthera; species Platanthera zijinensis. The sequence goes on from CM077094.1 coordinate 84,725,689, forward strand.
TCTCGGGTCCTCTGCGAGCGAGGGTTTGGGTTTTCGTGTTAATGTCCACTAGCAACAACGGAGGTCGGCTAATCGGAAAAATCTATCCCCCCTAGCAAAAAAGGGATGCTTCGGGGGAAGTCACCACATAAAGAAAAAAAAGAGGAAGGAGAAAAAGGGAGAGAGGGAAGATAGCAAGCCCTCCCTGTCCACTCGCACTGAGAGGAGCCGTCCCGAAAGCCGAGGGCGAGTAAATACTCCTCTCGCTCACGGAAAACCAGGGAGGCCCACCCACTCGCCCCAGGAGCCAAGCCCACGGGTAATAACTAGGCGAGAGGAAAGGCTGTTTTTCTCTCGCCTATCGATAATCTCGAGGTTTCCTCGAGCAATCCCGGTATAAAAGAAAGGGCCGGCCCTAAAAAGGCGCGAGCAAGAATATATATACGTATATACATGCACGAGTCATGTCTATATTTTAAGACAACGCATTCGTAAGATAAGAAAGAAGCGAGAGGCGAGCAAAAAGTAAGAATTTAAACATGAGTCATAACAGCGTTCAAACACCCTACGGCTATGAAATAGGAAGTATTACAATCCCAGCAAAAGAAAGGAAAAAGAGGGCCCTAACCCCTCTCACTCGCTGAGGGATCCTCGTCCTCGCCATAGATCTCGGGCACGAGGTCTCGAGCAGTGATGTCTTCGCAGCCGTCTTTTACAACACCTAGCTCCCGCATCATCTTGAGGATGAGCTCGGCGGTCCTTATGTTGGCATCCTTACAAAATTCCTCCACATCATCGTGGGTATAGCGCGCGAGAGGAAGTGGGGAGGCCTGCGAACGGGGAAGGGGAGCTTCCTTGAGCCTGGCGTTCTCCGCCTTTAGCTCTCTTACTTCGGCCTCCAGCCCTTCAACCCGCGAACGTAGCCGATCGGCCGTCTCGGCATCCTGCGAGAGAAAAGGAGAGGTAAAAAAGTGAAAAAGAGAGGGGGTACCGGGGCAAGTGCCCGTAGAACAGTGGCGGGGTGTTGACTTACCACTCCGCCGCTAGCTTTCGCCAGAAGGCTTTCGGACACCTCCAGCCGCTTGGCAAGGTCCCCCGACTTTTCGCGCTCGGTCTCCAGCTCGGTGTGTATCTCCTTCCAGCTTTTGGTGTTGAAAATTAGGCGCCGCGAGAGGCGGTGCGACAGCTCTAAAGTGCGCAACTGCGAGTGTGCCGTCCTCAGGACTAGGTCTCGCGTGGTGGCTGCGTCGAGCGGATCGGGAGTAAGGCCTCCATATAGGCCGAAGCCCAAGGAGAAAGCATGAGCACTGGGCTCAGCCTGCTCTCTCCAGGAGGGCAGGAGGGTGGAAATGGAGACTCGGTAGGACCCCTTGTCCCAAATCAGAGAGGGGTCATTGTTGCCGTCAGGGACCGCCGGCCCCAGGTCGAAGTTGAGGTGATCGGACGGCGGGGGAATTTGGGAAGTCCCCTCGCGAGAGGGGAATCGAGGAGAAGGGCAGGATGAACTCGCCAGGGGAGCGAAGGGGGCTGCCCCCTCGGGGAGCAAGGTCGTTTTACGTGGAGAAGTTAGAGGAGGCGAGTGGGGAGACCGGGACCCCACGGAAATAGGGCTCAGTGATCCCGGCGTCCCCGCGAGATCGGCAGGAGCTTTGCCCTTCCCGGAGGGGAAGGAGACGGTCTTCTTGGTCTTCATCCGCATCTTCTTCGAAGGACTAAGGCGAAGCGGCGCGGAATCCTCGGCCACCCTCTTTTGGGGGGGAGGGGCCAGCGATTCTCTGGCCGCCTCGGCCGCCATAGTAGCGAGAGCCACATCGGGGGAAGGCTTAATGGCGCTTCGATAGGGGGGATGCGTTGGCACGACCCTCTCTCCTGAGAAGAAAGGAGAGAACGAACATCAGAAGAGCTCTCGCGAGAGAAAGAGGCGAGAGGTAATGAAAAGAGAAGTTCGAAGTATACCTTCCCCAGGGAGCACGGGGGGTAGAGAGGTGAGCCCTCTCCTCAGATAACGGACTTCAAAGTTCTTCCCTGCAAGGTATTCACAGAGAAGTCTATCCGTTCCGCCTACCTGAGGGGAGGTGTAGAAGGTTTCAGCAGGAGACACCGGCGCGAGAGGAACTCCGCCTAGATTCCCGCGGATGAAAACAAAGCGAGTGAGCCAGTGGTGATTCTTGTTAGGGGTCTCGCACACCTTCAGATTCAACCCAGTAAAGAAGGACACTCCGTCCTGATTGGCGTGGTACACGAACATCTTACGGAAGACGGTAAGACTGAACTCTATTCTCTCCCTTCGCATGTAGCAGGCGAATGCAATGATGACGGAGATGGCATTCGGATTCAGTTGAGCGGGTACAACACCGAAGTACTTCAGGACCTGTTTTACCTCTGGCCAAAAGGGAAGTCGAAGCCCAGCTTCAAAGTGGGAGATTGGGAAGGCGAGTTCTCCCGGGTAGAAAGTGTTGATGCTCTCACCGACCCGGGGAGGGCGCGACTCGAAGCCTTCTGACAGGTAGTCGCCCCGAAAGGCCTCGTAATCGTCGGCAGAAAGGCGACCGGGGGGGAAGTCGTGGTCTGTGAATCGTTTCCCGCAGCGGCTGCGCCCCTCACTCCCTTCAGACCTCCTCTTTGCCATCTTGAGCGCAGGGCGAGACTAAAGGGAGGGACTGGCGAATGGGGAACGCGCGAGTGTGCGCGAGAAGCGGGAGAGGCTGGAGAGCGAGTCGAACAGCAAGAAGAAGGGTACTCGCGGGTTGGAGTCTAAGGAAAGCATACCTCTTGTTTTGGCAGGGGGGGGGGGGTATTTATAACCTTCCCCGGTACCTCGGTACGGACAAGGTGGTTGCGTCAGGAGAAGGGAAGAGTCGGCCGACCCTTCGCCCTCCGGGCCTCGGGCAGTGGAACGCCGAGTGAACGGCCTTCTCGAAAAAAGAGCGGTGAAAAGACAGCGGGACAGACAGCTAATGATGAAAGTCAATAATGTGAAATAGAAATCATTTAAAGAAGCAGTAGTGACGATTAAACCGACATTATGAAATTAATTAATCCCGCGCGTAGCGGGCGGCGAGTTCAAAAGGGCGCACAGCAGGCGCTATATCAGTCAATACTATTACAGCTAAGAAGAGAGTTATTTGGCGGAAGGCGGGAAGCGAGAGGCGACTGCAGGAGGAAAGAACGCTCGGGCTCCGTCAGTTCTTGTCCCACCTCCATCGTCCTCCACGACCTCTCACGCAGGGGGGGCGATGGGGGAAGTGGAAGGCGCGAGCAGCCGCAACACCGCGCCGGGCGAAACGAAGCTGTTGATCGACATCGTTCAGAATCGCTAGAGGATCAGTCTGGTCCACCTCCGTGTCGACATCAATCTCATTCGACAGGCGAACACATTCCATCTCGAGCCAATCAATTCGGTGGTCCGCGACCTGCTTTCCTTTTTCCAGTGCTTGGATGAGCAACGCGTGCTTCCGCAGCATCTCGGCCACCTTTCGCTTCATCTCTATGGGGTCCGCGGGATCGCCCAGATAATCGTCAATCTCGTCTATTGGCGGAGGAGGCGAGAAGGCTTCTCTCCCAGAATAACCCTCAGTCGGCGAGTCGGCGGCCAGAGTGCTCTCGGCAGGCCTCCCACTCGCTCCTGCCAGAAGACCAATATTGGCTGGGAGTGGCGGAAGGAATAGCAAGGACGGAGCAAGTCAGTGATAAGATCTCTTACCAATTCGGCGAGTGCGGTCCGAAGCGGTGGAAGGGTCATCCCTCTTCGTCACCGGCGTAGAAGGGAGGGAGTCCTGGGGTGAGAGGCGCTGAGAAGGGAATTCGGAGATGTTTATTCGGATGGTCTCGGGGCGCTGAGAGGCCTCCAAAAATCTCTGAGAATAGACAGCAGATAAAGAAGGGGCAGTAGCAAGAAACCCGAAAAGGTTGGAAGAACGTACTTCTTTTCCCTTGAGGCTAGCGGGGGCCGGGGGCGTTGATCCCCTTGGATGGGTGCGAGAGGGTTCCTCAGCCAGAGTATGAGGCTCCAGAATTTTGGTCCTCTTAGGAGGGGAGGCGGATAGCGGTAGCGAGGGAGGAGCACGGGCAGGGATCTTGTTCAGACCCGCCGCCGTCGCCCTATTCCGCTGGCGCACGGCCGCGAGGCGGTCCCGGACGCTTTGGTTGAGAGACATGGTCAAGCGTTAAGGAGAGAGAAAGTAAGGAAGTACCCCCTTTAAGGGAATGGAGGTTCTGTATTTATAGGTCAGGCAAGGGGCCCACCAAAAGATTCCCTCAATAAATTGGCTGTACCATCGCGAGCCTCGGTTGGACTATCTTTCCGAGTTTGTGCCAACCTCGAAAAGAGCGGGGATTGTGTACAACCTCGGGCTCGCAGCCCAGCAAGAGGGGTCCAGCGTGGCGAGAGGGGCCCTGGCGAGAGGAGAGGGCCTAGGCGAGTGAAGAGGGTTCGGCCCGGCGAGAGGAAAGGGCCTAGGCGAGTGAAGAGCGTTCGGCCTGGCGAGAGGAGAGGGCCGAGGCGAGTGAAGAGGGTTCGGCCTAGGCGAGTGAAGAGCGTTCGGCCTGGCGAGAGGACCCTAATGAGAGGCGCCTCGAGAGAAGGGCCGTCTTGGTTTCAGGGCCAGTTCAGGTAAGGTCGGGCCCACCTTCTGGGCCCTGGAGGTGGTTTTACTCTTTTACCCTGCATGGGCTGCATTTAGTCTTTTGGGACAGCGGAGTTTAGCTGTTGGCAGACCCAGCCAAGGGTATTCTGGTATTTTCACAGCAGCATAGTTTGCTTATTAGCAGTCCCAGTTCAGAGGCCTATAAATAGACCGGTAAGGTGCCTTAGAAAAGGGATGCTGGACTCCTCTTATCTTCTCTAAGGCACCTAGCTCAGTATTGGCTAGGGAGGGGAAGAGCTCTAGTTCTAGTCTCTTTCGGGTAAGAGGTGGGACCTCCTCACTGAAGCCTCCGGTCTAGTTCTTCGCCTCGAGAGGGATCCCAAGGGAGTAAGCACAAGCTGCCTCAGTAGTTCCGAGCTTTAGGTGGAATCGGCCTTGCTGGTTCCAACAGAACTGTGATATAATTTTTTGGATTTTCAAAGCGTTTTATAAAAAAAATTTATTTTTTTTTGGAGTTTAAAAAAATAATGAAACTAAATTTTGAAATAAATGAAAATAAAAACAATATTTTTAGATTTTTTTGAATTTTGTAAAACGAAGAAAAAAAAAAGCTTTTTTTGTATTTTTGAAAAGTTATTATGATTTTTTTAAATATTTTTTAGTAAAAAAAGGAGATCCCGCCCCCATACATAAAAATAAACATTGTCCCCAATGTTCATAAGCCAAGTAGGAGGGGAACATAAAATTGCATAAAAATTAAATTGTAAGAAAAAAATGATAAGCAAGGGGTGGCTCCCAAGAGCGCTTTCTTTTTCCCGACTTTTTGCTAGACGGTTATTGTTAGGAAATAAAAAATAAAAATTAAAGTGTATATACAACTTTCTTAATTCATGCTTAAGTGAATGTGTTGAAGTTGGTTGCCCGACTTCTCCTCCGCTTGATTCTTGATTTTTCATTTAACGGACGGCTTGAAAATGTAAATCCAAATCACCTATACATACTTGAGGTGATTTGAATTTTTAAAGATGAGAGGCAAATGGATCGTTGATGAAGTTTGCTTACAATGGCTCATCGTCTACATGAAAATCAATAGTATAAGAAAAATAAATAATAAATGTTGAAACCGAAGATCCCGAGCAGATCCCACTGTCCAGCTCCCATCAAGCTGGCAGGGCTGGATGTCACTCGGAGGAGTCTACCCAGACACCGAGCAGATCCCGCTGCCAGGCTCCCATCAAGCTGGCACGGTTGGATTTCACTCGGAGGAGTTTACCTAGACCCCGAGGAGATCCCGCTGTCAGGCTCCCATCAAGCTAGCAGGGCTGGATGTTACTCGGAGGAGTCTACCCAGACCCTAAGCAGATCCCGCTTCCAGGCTCCCATCAAGATGGCATGGCTGGATGTCACTAGGAGGAGTCTACCCAGACCCCGAGCAGATCCCGCTGTCAGGCTCCCATAAAGCTGGCAGGGCTGGATGTCACTCGGAGAAGTCTACCCTGACCCCGACCAGATCCCGCTGCCAGGCTCCTATCAAGCTGGCAGGGTTGGATGTCACTCGGAGGAGTCTACTCAGACCCCGAGCAGATCCAGCTGCCCGACTCCCATCAAGATGGCAGGGCTGGATGTCACTCGAAGGAGTATACCCAGACCCCGAGCAGATCCCGCTGCCAGGATCCCATCAAGCTGACAGGGCTGGATGTCACTCGGAGGAGTCTACCCCGACCCTGAGCGGACTCAACTATCTGGCTCTTACCAAGCTGGCAGGGGCTGAATATCACTCCGGGAATTAACCCAGATCCCCCCACTGTTCGGAAAGAGAGGAAAGTCTTAGTGAACACTGAGCCTAAGGTAATGAACTAGACACGCTCATAACGAAGGCGAGAGTCGCAGGGTCGCCGAGATGACCTTAGCGGGCAATTGGGAAAAAAATGCCAACTCCGGCCTATGGTTTGGCGAGCCCTGGGGAAGGGGTCCAGGCGGCGAGAGCTCGACCACGCCGAGACCCCCGTGGGCCGGCTCGCGCAAGGTCAGTAGGTATAGGCATTAGCTGAGCCTTTTCGCCCGCACTACGCCACGAATGGGGTGGCAAGCCTGGGCAGGGACACAAGTCGCCGAATCGCGGTGCGGCTGGCAATCGTGCCTCTCGCTTCTAAGCCTAATTTTGAATCTTGAACGAACATGCGACCTAACTCGCAAACATTAATGGATCAGAAAAGGCTAAATAAATCGCGAATGCAAGAAGAAGAGAACATTTAAATTATAAAGGCAAAAATACTAAAATAGTTTTTTAGTACATGGGGTCAATCAAAAATTATGTACATTAAAAATTCTGGGCCCCGGCCCGCATCCCTACTGTAGCAAAAATATTGATGGCCGACGCGCCGGCCTCCGGCGAGACGAGTCCCGACCGGCGGGCCCCACTATATGTGATGGTAGGACCCATCACCCAGCCTTAATACCGGAAGGAATAATTCCGGTACCACGTCGCTCGCCGAAAGCTTGTCGCCCTCGCTTTTGATCTAGTCGGCCCGCCGCAGCGTCTAGAGGGTATACCTCCCCGCACCAGCGACGTTCTTCTGCATCATGACTTTAAGTTCGTACTCGCTGTAGTGTGCGAGCAAACAGCCGCTGCTAGACGACGGTAGAGCGGCCGCTGCACTCTCCAACTCGCCCACCCGTGCTAGCAGCACTTGCTTCTCCTGCTTAAGGGTGGCGATCTCGATGCCCATCCGGTTGGCCGTCGCCACGTCTTACGAAAAGGAGGGTCACTAGGATAAGCTTAAAGAAAAACAACAGAACACCAGTGCGAGTCGAGAAACTTTCTACCCCCCAAGTACTGAGCAAGGGAAGCCTCGGCTGCGTCGGCTCGCTTTCTCTGGTCATCCTCCTCATCCTGGGCTAGCTTACGGGCCACTTCCTTCTCGTCAACCAGCTTCTTTAGTGAGGGGGCATTCTTCTCCACCCGGAGGCACTGCCGGCTGACCATGTGGGCCAGCTCAAAACTACAGAACTGGGCCCACACGCAATTGTGAATCAGCACCCGCGTGGCCTCCTCGTCATATATGGCGGCATCGTCCCATTTGTAGAGGCCAAATGAGAGGTTGTAAGCCTCTCCACCAATGGTGTCCTGCTCTACCCAACTCGGCACCAGCGAGGAGATGAAGACCTGGTTCGTCTCCTTATCCCATTGAAGGAGCGGGACACCGAGCTCATCCGGAGGTCCCTCGCCGTAGACGAAATTGCGGTGCCCTCTTGGCACTAGCTTCGCAGCGGGCTGAGCCCCTTCTTGCGGCTCTGAGGTGCTGGCCTCCCTGGTGAGAGGTTGTCGGCCTGAGGAGCCGCTGGGGTGAGATCCCCAGGTGGTTGGTCTACGGGGGTCTTACCTTTCTCGCGAGCTGAGGGAGGCATGTCGCCCGCTTTCTTCAATTTCTTGGGCGGTGGCGGAGCCTGAGGCTTCTCGCGACTGGGTGGCTTCGGGGCTACATTGTCACAACCCGCATTTTCTCCGAATTAAATAATTATCAGAGTATGAGAAAACACGCGTCATGATGCCACGTCAAGCAGGGGATAACTGCTGACGCTCAGGAAAAACCAACTACTACACTTTATGAAAGAAATTTATAAGATTAATGATTAGAAAATCAGTTATACTTTAGAGGTCGTATCCCTCGGATCAGTGGATCACCTAGTCCACAGTTAAAAACTATACTTATGCGCTGCGGAAAAATACTTTATTATGGTTTGACTTCCTAAGGAGTGCATAAGAGCCCTAAGAGGACCACTTATGCTATGCAAGACTCTACATTTAATTTACATTATATATAAGAAAACGATCTTTATACGTTGTTTGGAAAATAGTGATTTACTTTTATAAAACATGCTGATCATGCGATGTACTTATAATAATAATAATAATTGTAGTTTTAAAATAACTAGAACCTAGCATAAATCCTCCCCAGAGTAAGTAGACTATCTCCAAAAAATTGTAGCAGCAAAAGTAATATATCTAGTACAAAGGTAAAAACTACCAGTGGGCGCCAACAACCTGACACGAACCCACATGCAAATATGTATGTCTGTAAGAAAAGTACAGAAAACTACCTCACTAACAAAGCAACAGGATCTCCAAAGTCCAAGAGACCACCAGCAACACCACCACAACCTAGCCACCAAACTAGCTACAGCTCAGAACCTGAGGCATTCAAAAGAGGAAAGAATACCTCAGCAAGCAAAACAAGAAAAAACTGCATGGAAGTGTCAACAAGGGAAATAAATAAAAGAGGCAAACACACAGCAGTAAAAGTCACAACTACCCAACACAAGACAACAAGGAATGCACTACATGCGAGGAAACAACACCAACCCTGCCCAGAAACTACATCCTGCAGGGTCTACTAGGCTACCAAGAGCCCAAAGTGCTGCAATCTACCAAGAAAGAAACTTCTAAAACCCTAAGCTGTGGGAGATGGTAGTAGCAAAAACAACAGCATGGATCCGGGTTGGAGGCAAACTCAGACCCCCAACCTCCATTTCTAAGCCAACAAGCTCAAGGGTCTACATGTGAAAGCACAAGGGACCTTCCACCCCCTTGCCCAGCCCGTACCTGGAGCAAGATAGAAGAATAAGGGTGGCCTTAGCTAAATTACACAACTCCTCCCCCATGAAGAGCTTCAAACCACCACTACTTTCCACGACCCACGATTCGGCCATTAGGAAAGAAAACATGGCCGGCAAGGAAACTACAAATATAATCAAGGAATTCACTCGGGAACGAAAATCGAGGTAAGGGAAACCGTGTTGAAGTTACTCAACACGGCTTGGCGTTGAGTGGGACCCACTCAACGCCTAACCAGAGCTTGGCGTTGAGTAAGTTAGCCTCACTCAGCACTAAAACAGCCATGGCGTTGAGTGAGGTCCACTCCCTCAACGCCTTCAGCAAAAGAGGCAGCGGCGTTGAGTGAGCTAACCTCACTCAATGCCAAAACAGCTATGGCGTTGAGTGAGGTCCACTCCCTCAACGCCTTCAGCCGAAACCACAAAACTCAATAGTGGCGTTGAGTGAGTCCACCTCCCTCAACGCCAAAGCAGCTTTGGAGTTGAGTGAGGTCAACTCACTCTACGCCAAAGTTCATTCCCGCAGGAAAACCCTAAGCCAACGCCAACAAGAGGAGGTCGGCGAGAATGCCGACGGATTCTCGCCGAATCGGCGGGAATGCAGGATGATTCTCGGCGAATCGGCGAGAATCCAAAATGATTCTCGACAATCGGCGGGAATCAAGGATGATTCTCGCCGAATCGGCGGGAATCAAGGATGATTCTCGCCGAATCGGTGGGAATCACGTCGAAATCGGCGAGAATCACTTGGTGATTCCCGTCGATTTTGACTTAGACAAAAATTCTCACTCAATCACCCCACCACTCACCCGTAAAGAACAATCCGAACAATGGCTTTTAGTGTGTCCACCACACTCAACGCCAAGTCCAGGCGGCTTTTGGCTTTGAGTGTGTGCACCACACTCAACACCAAAACCCGAGAGTCTACTAAGACTGGTTCTAACCAGAGCCCTACCACAACAACCTCCCCCACTCTCTCTCTCGGCTCCACCAGCAAAAGCACCCAACTAGCACTACAAATCTGGAGTCTAAATGGTTATAACAACAATCGGGTTGAGCAAAACAGCACAAGGAGGGGGCTCATAGGCGAATCTAAGCCCTAAATTCAGTAAGGTAAAAGAGAATATGCTTGGTTTCTACCCTAGAGCTAACCGAGAAACATTCTAGAATATCAAAAGAACAACAATGGCAAGGGCAAGAATACCACTTGCCTCGATTTCCGACGAAGCTTGGTCGGCCTTCCCTCCTCTTCGTTCTGCACTAGAAGGAGCAGCACCTAACAATCAAACCCGCACTTTAATGGCGGAAAAGCACAAGAATCGGAAATCCAAGTCTCCTAAAACTCCACGAAAATCAAATATCTTACCGTCGAAATGAAGATCTGAGCGAGAGTAAGACAACGCCGCTTTCGGAATCGAAATCCGTCCACGAACACTCCTGGAATCGCCGCCCGAAGGAGAAGCAGGTCCGGCGGTTTTCCTCTGTTTTCCACGAACAGAAGCAGCGGTTTCTTCTGGTCACGGGAAGAAGAAGAATGGGCCGCTGATTCTAATTAGGGCTTTTATATAAGCTTAGCCATGACGGTTCAGCCTAATTGTCTCCTAAGCCACCGGTTCACTTAATTTAAAAGGGTTTCTAATTAGATTTTACTAATGGCACACCCAAAACGACACGAAAACTGAACTACCTCGGAATTCGACGAAATTCGCACCCTAGCTAATTATCCACGCTACGAACACAACGGCGAAGTCGAAATTAACTTTCAACGAACAGAACTCGAGTTATACCTTTCTGAAGCCAAAACACAAGCATCCCCCGAGGGGCCACACCGGGTCACCCAAAACGACTCGGCTTGCTAGGGAGGTCTTGCCAACAGGCTACAAAATAGGGCACCCAGTTCCAAGGAGTTAAGACCACACTCCAGAAATGGCACAAGCCAAGAAAACGCGTCGACGTAACGCCGAACGAGAATTAAATAATCGCAGAAAAATCGGTGGCGTTACAGTCACTCCCCCTAAAAGAAAGTTTCATCCCGAAACTTTACGCCCAACACTTCTACTATAGAAGGAAAGTAATAATCCAAACATTACAAGAAGAAAAAAAAACCAAACTAATCAGGGAAACAGCTGAGGGTAAGCCTCCCTCATAGCTGACTCTAAGTCCCAAGTCGCGCTCTCTAAATCCTGATTCCTCCAAAGAACTTTCACCATCGGAATAGACTTCTTTCGCAGCACCCGTTCCTGAGTATCCAAAATACGGACCGGCACTTCAACAAAAGAGAGGTTGGGTTCCAACTGGGGCACAACGTCCAAGACTTGCCCACTACTGCGCACGCACTTCCACAATTGGCTATCATGGAAAACATTATGAACACCTGGGAAGTTTGCTGGCAAATCCAACCTGTAAGCTGACACGCCAATCCGCTCCAAAACCTTAAACGGGCCCCACGTACCTCGGGTCCAATTTCCGATTATTACCAAACCTCTTTACACCCACCATCGGGGAAACCTTAAGAAATAAAAGGTCCCCCACAGAAAACTCCAAGGCAGACCTACTCCGATTGGCGTTCTTCTCGTACCTCTCCTGAGCTATACGAAGCTTCTCTCGAACAAGCTTCACTGCGACTTCCATTTCCTCGAGCGCATCAGGACCCAACAATGGCCTCTCACATGCCTCAGCCCAAAACAACGGAGTTCTGCAGTGCCACCCATACAAGGCTTCGAACGGAGCCATCTGCAAGCTCTCCTGATAACTATTGTTGTATGACAATTCCATAAGTCGCAGCCGCTCATCCCACGCTCCACCGTGGTCTAAAATGTAGCATCGGATCATATCCTCAACTATCTGATTCACCCGCTCCGTCTTCCCATTAGTCTGTGGGTGGTACGCAGTTGAATACCTCAGATCCGTACCCAAACCCTCCTGCAGACTCTGCCAAAAACGAGAAGTAAACCGAGAGTCTCGATTAGAAATGACGCTAACCGGCACACCGTGCAGTTGGATGACTTCATTCAAGTACAACTCTACTATCTTCTTCATAGGGTAATCAATCTTATATGGCACGAAGTGAGCACACTTCGTCAGTCTATCCACTATGACCCAAACGGAATCAAATCCCCTCGGGGATTGCGGTAAACCCGTGATGAAATCCATAGATATACTTTCCCACTTCCAAGTCGGGATCTCTAACAGAGTCAACTTGCCACCAGGCCTTCCATGATCGGCCTTCACCCGCTTGCAAGTGTGGCACTTTGCAACAAAACGGGCTATATCTCCTTTCATGCCATACCACCAGGCAATTTGCTTTAAGTCACGATACATCTTCGTAGATCCTAGATGGTAGGCAACGCTGGATCCATGAGCCTCTCTGCAAACCATACTCCTAATGTCCCCAACCGCGGGGATGCAAAATCTGCCGCGGTACTTCAAAGTTCCCGCATCATCGATGGAATAATCCGGCAACTCTCCTCTCTCAGTCCTGGAGAATAAGTGTAGAAGATCCGGGTCGTCCTTCTAGTGAAGTCTGGTCAAAGAAATCCAAGACGGCTCTGCCACTAACAAACTACTCTGCAAGCCACAACATCTCACTGATATATCCATAAGGAGGAACTCCACTAAACGATCGGCGGTGAGATTAAAGATCTTTCCCGTCTTTCGGCTCAAGGCATCGACCACCACATTGGCCTTGTCTGGATGATACTTGATCTCTACATCATAATCGGCCACATACTCTAGCCACCGACGCTGGCGCAGATTTAACTCCTTCTGTGTGAACACATACTTCAGGCTCTTATGGTCGGTGAAGATCTTGCACTGAGCCCCATAAAGTAGGTATCTCCACAGCTTCAACGCATAAATAACCGCTGCGAACTCGAGGTCATGCGTAGGATAATTCTTCTCATGAGTCTTCAGTTGCCTTGACCCATAGGCAATTACCTTACCAACCTGCATTAATATACATCCCAGACCTACATGCGAAGCATCTACGTATACATCATAATCCACGCCCTCGGTAGGCAGGGTAAGAACGGGCGCAGTGCACAATCTCCTCTTTAATTTCAGGAAGGCTTCTTCGCACTTCTCGCTCCAAACAAAAGCCACATTATTCTGAGTCAGCTTATTCAAAGGTGCAGCTAGGGTAGAGAAACCCTCCACAAACCTCCTATAGTAGCTGGCCAAACCAAGGAAGCTCCTTATCTCCTTTGGCGTGCCCGACATACTCCAATCCATCACTGCTGCGATCTTTTCCAGATCAACCGAGATCCCATCCTTATTCACCACGTGGCCTAGAAATGAGACCTGAGGCAACCAAAATTCGCTTTTGATCAACTTGGCGAATAACTTATGGTTCCTCAACTCCGATAGAACCAAGCGCAGATGCTTCTCATGCTCTTCAGCACTGCGAGAGTAAACCAACACATCATCGATGAAGACCACCACGAACTTATCTAGGAAATCCTTGAACACCCGGTTCATCATATCCATGAACGCTGATGGAGCATTGGTCAATCCAAACGACATCACTAAGAACTCAAAATGTCTATGCCTCGATCTAAACGCAGTCCATGGAATATCTGCCTCACGGATCATAAGCTGATGATAGCCTGAATGAAGGTCAATCCTGGAGAAGACCGTGCTACCGTGTAACTGGTCAAATAAATCATCGATCCTCGGCAGAGGGTACCTTTTCTTAATTGTGACTTTGTTCAGCTCCCTATTGTCGATGCAAAGCCGCATTGACCCATCTTTCTTCTTCACAAATAGAACAGGATCACCCTAAGGCGACGAACTCTGCCTGATAAACCCTTTTGCCAACAACTCATCTAACTGAACTCGCAACTCCTCTAGCTCTCGAGGGGCCATCCGGTATGGTGCCTTAGCAATAGGACGCGTACCCGGCTCCAGATCGATCACAAACTCAACATCCCGCTCGGGAGGAAGACCAGGAAGGTCAGCAGGAAAAACATCGGCGAAATCACGAACAAATGGAATCTCCTCTAAGCGCGGTACACTAACAGTGGTCCCAACCACCGAGACCAAACAAGCAAAACAGTCCGAAAGAAAAAGCTTTTGAGCACATACCGCAGAGATGACAGGAGAATCCTAGCTCAGATTTGCATACACGCTTCCGGGCTGACCGTCGTCCCTGATGAAGTCCAAGCGCTTCCCTTTGCACTGAATGACTGCATCATACCTAGACAGCCAGTTCATGCCCAAAATAACATCGAAGTCCTCCAGATCAATCATCTTCAGGTCTGCCTTCGCAAGGAAGCCCCCCAACAAAACAGGGCAATCTAACACGCCCAAATCCGACAGCACAGATTCACCAGAGGGGAACTTGACACGAAAGGTATCCCGAACTCGATCTAAAGTCAACCGATGTCACTCTACAAAGTCTCTAGCCACGAACGAGTGGGTAGCACCGGAGTCAAACAGAACACGCGCCCAGCAGTTCTTCATCTTAAACTTCCCTATAGGAACATATATAACTAAGGAACTACCACAACAATACTATAAACATTCTAGCAAGACAAGAACAAAACATTCAGGTTAGAATGACAACTTACCTGAGATGAACTGAGTCGAAGCTCCAGCCTCCTCGGAAGAGATCACGTTTAGCTTTCCCTTTCCCTTGTCCACACGCTGAGGTGGAGGTAACGCCTGAAGAGGAACTGAAGGAAGAGCACGCTGAACTTGAGGACACCTAGACTTGATGTGTCCCTTCAGCCCACACTGAAAAAAGACCTTATCCTTGGACCAGCACTGGGCAGCATCATGCCCGGGTCGCTTGCAAACGGAACAGGAGACATCTCTCCTCGGAGCACCCTTAATCGCATGAACCTGCTCCTTCCTCTGAGCTGCTGCTCTCTTGAAACATCTCTCGACAGGGTGGCCTGACCGGCCACAGAAACTGCACACCACATTTCTCTTCTTTCCCGGAACTGCATCCGGTACCTGGCGTCTCTTTTCCTCCACAGACTTCCTCTTATCCTTCCTACTTTGCTGTCCTCTGCTCTTCGCGGTCTCAATAGCCTCCACCTTCAGAGCAGCCTCCACTACTCCTGTATAAGTCTCTAACCCATAAGCACTGGTCAACTATTGCACCTCACTTCTCAAACCACCGAGAAATCACTTAACTCGATCAGCCTCAATGCCGACCAATCCAGGGGCAAAACGGCTCAGCTTGCTGAACCCTATCTCATACTCACCCACCGTGAGCTGCCTTTGCTTCAGATGGAGGAAGTCGTTCATGAGGCGGTCACGCTCGACCGAGGGTAAGAACTTCCTCAATAGCATCTCCTTGAATACCTCCCAAGAGCATCCATCTACCAAGCTCTCCTTCTCTCTCAGCCACCAACTCTTGGCCAAACCTTTAAGCTGATAGGCGGCTATCATCACCCTCTGATCGTCTACAATCCCTGAGTACGAGAATATCTCGTCCATGGAGATCAGCCAGTCGTCTAACACCATGAAATCTGCCTTCCCGTCATAAGTGGGAGGGCTCAGTCTCTGAAACTGCGAGATGAAGGCCATCTCCGCTGGCACCACCAATGGAGGTCTTAAGGGTGCAGGAGGGGGAGGAACAGCAATGCCCCTTGCAGGGCCTTGCACTCCCTGAGTCTTACCTGCTATAACTGCTACCAAAGACTGAATCTGGGCTCGCACCTCCACCAACTGCCTGTTCAAGGAATCGCTACTCTGCCGCAAGCTTTCGATTACCGCATCATTCTGAGCTCTAGATGACTCACCCTCAGACAAGGGAGTTGATCTAGTTGAAGGACGTCTTGCCATCCTAAAGTCATAGCAACACTAGTTAGATCCTATTACAACGGCTAGACCCAACTACAAGTACAGATAATACATATATAGATATGAACTTAAAGCTGCTAAACTTGCTCTGGGAGTTTATCTTTTTACAAAAATTGATGTTATGCCCTTACCTAGGATGGTTAAAAATCACCATACTAATTCTTGTGCCTAGATCGGGAATGCATGACTTTATATTATTTTTGACTCGAAAACTTATGTGTGTACATATGTCATCCTGCCAGTCTTTAGCTTGACACGTTGTGCTTATGCCATGTTATGCTATGCATGTTTGTGCTATGCATTCTAAAAAGGCCCTAATGTATGTTATGAGCGGCATACACATGAAAATGTTATGCATCCCATACTACATAACATTCGCATACAACAAAAAATAAAACGTGCTAGTCGCAGCCATGTGGTGAGGTTATGCATCCCATACTACATACCGCTTACATGTTTCCCCTATGGTGGATCCATATACGAACACATATTATGCATCCCATACTACATAATATGCCCCGTATACTTCATGTTATGCTATGAGTGTAGTGTTCGTGCTTCTGCCAAGACGTGTTGATGACATATCAGTGAGTGAATGACATGATGCTGAACTACTAATGCAATCAAAAGGGAAGGTTTCCTGACTAACCCGTCAGGCAACCTCCCTCTGATACCAACTATCACAACCCACATTTTCTCCGAATTAAAGAATTATCAGAGTATGAGTAAACGCGCGTCATGATGCCACGTCAAGCAGGGGATAATTGCTGACGCTCAGGCAAAACCAACTACTACACTTTATGAAAGAAATTTATAAGATTAATGATTAGAAAATCAGTTATACTTTAGAGGCTGTATTCCTCGGATCGGGGGATCACCTAGTCCATAGTTAAAAACTATACTTATGCGGTGCAGAAAAATACTTTATTCAGGTTTGACTTCCTAAGGAGTGCATAAAATCCCTAAAAGGACCACTTATGCTATGCAAGACTCTACATTTAATTTACATTATATATAAGAAAACGATCTTTATACGTTGTTTGGAAAATAGTGATTTAATTTTATAAAACATGCTGATCATGCCATGTACTTATAATAATAATAATAATTGTAATTTTAAAATAACTAGCAACCTAGCATAAATCCTCCCCAGAGCAAGTAGACTATCTTCAGAAAATGGTAGTAGCAAAAGTAATATATCTAGTACAAAGGTAAAAACTACCAGTGGGCGCCAATAACCTGACACGAACCCATAGAAAAATATGTATGTCTGTAAGAAAAGTACAGAAAAACTACCTCACTAACAAAGCAACAGGATCTCCAAAGTCCAAGAGACCACCGGCAACACCACCGCAACCTAGCCACCAAACTGGCTATAGCTCAGAACCTGAGACATTCAAAAGAGGAAAGAATACCTCAGCAAGCAAAACAAGGAAAAACTGCATGGAAGTGTCAACCAGGGAAATAAATAAAAGAGGCAAACACACAGCAGTAAAAGTCACAACTGCCCAAGGCAAGACAACAAGGAATGCACTACATGCGAGGAAAAAGCACCAAACCTGCCCAGAAACTACATCCTGCAGGGTCTACTAGGCTACCAAGAGCCCAAAGTGATGCAATCTACTAAGAAAGAAACTTCTAACACCCTAAGCTGTGGGAGATGGTAGTAGCAAAAACAACAGCATGGATCCGGGTTAGAGGCAAACTCAGTCCCCCAACAACCATTTCTAAGCCAACAAGCTCAAGGGTCTATATGTGAAAGCACAAGGGACCTTCCACCCACTTGCCCAGCCCGTACCTGGAGCAAGAAAGAAGAATAAGGGTGGCTTTGGCTAAATTACACAACACCTCCCCCATGAAGAGCTTCAAACCACCACTACTATCAACGACCCACGATTCGGCCATTAGGAAGGAAAACATGGCCGACAAGGAAACTACAAATATAATCAAGGAATTCACTCGGGAATGAAAATCAAGGTAAGGGAAACCGTGTTGAAGTTACTCAACATGGCTTGGCTTTGAGTGGGACCCACTCAATGCCTAACCAGAGGTTGGCGTTGAGTGAGTTAGCCTCACTCAGCGCCAGAACAACCATGGCGTTGAGTGAGGTCCACTACCTCAATGCCTTTAGCAAAAGAGGTAGCGGCATTGAGTGAGCTAACCTCACTCAACGCCAAAACAGCTATGGCGTTGAGTGAGGTCCACTCCCTCAACGCCTTCAGCCGAAACCACAAAACCCAACAGTGGCGTTGAGTGAGTCCACCTCCCTCAATGCCAAAGCAACTTTGGCATTGAGTAAGGTCAACTCACTCTACGCCAAAGTTCATTCCCGCAGGAAAACCCTAAGCCAATGCCAACAAGAGGAGGTCAGAGGGAATGCCGACGGATTCTCACCGAATCGGCGGGAATGCAGGATGATTCTCGCCGAATCGGCGAGAATCCAGAATGATTCTCGACGATCGGCGGGAATCAAGGATGGTTCTCGCTGAATCGGTGGGAATCAAGGATGATTCTCGTCGATCGGTGGAAATCACGCCGAAATCGGCGGGAATCACTTGGTGATTTTCGTCGATTTTGACTTAGAAGAAAATTCTCACTCAATAACCCCACCACTCAGCCGCAAAGAACAAACCGAACTATGGATTTGAGTGTGTCCACCACACTCAACGCCAAGTCCGGGCGGCTTTTGGCTTTGAGTGTGTGCACCACACTCAACACCAAAACCCGAGAGTCTACAAAGAATTGTTCTAACCAGAGCCCTACCACAACAACCTCCCTTACTCTCTCTCTCGGCTCCACCCGCAAAAGCACCCAACTAGAACTACAAATCTGGAGTCTAAATGGTTATAACAACCATCGGGTTGAGCAAAACAACACAAGGAGGGGGCTCATAGGCGAATTTAAGCCCTAAATTCTGCAAGGTAAAAGAGAATATGCTTGGATTCTACCCTAGGGCTAACCGGGAAACATTCTAGAATATCAAAAGAACAACAATGGCAAGGGCAGGAATACCACTTGCCTCGATTTCCGGCGAAGCTTGGTCGGCCTTCCCTCCTCTTCGTTCTGTACTAGAAGGAGCAGCACCTAACAAGCAAACCCGCACTTTAATGGCGGAAAAGCACAAGAACCGGAAATCCAAGTTTCCTAAAACTCCACGAAAATCAAATATCTTACCGTCGAAATGAAGATCTGAGTGAGAGAAAGACAACGCCGCTTTCGGAATCGAAATCCGTCTACGAACACTCCCGGAATCGCCGTCCGAAAGAGAAGCAGGTCTGGTGGTTTTCCTCTGTTTTCCGCGAACGGAAGCAACAGTTTCTTCTTGTCTCGGGAAGAAGAAGAATGGGCCGCTGATTCTAATTAAGGCTTTTATATAAGCTTAGCCATGACGGTTCAGCCTAACTACCTCCCAAGCCACCGGTTCACTTAATTTAAAAGGGTTTCTAATTAGATTTTTCTAATGGCACACCCAAAACGACACGAAAATCGAACTATCTTGGAATTCGACGAAATTCATACCGTATCTAAATATCCACGCAACGAACACAACAACGAAGTAGAAATTAAATTTCGACGAACAGAACTCGAGTTATACCCTTCCGAAGCCAAAACACAAGCATCTCCCGAGAGGCCACACCGGGTCACCCAAAACGACTCGGCTTGCTAGGGAGGTCTTTCCAACAGGCTACAAAATAGGGCACCCAGTTCCAAGGAGTTAAGACCACACTCCAGAAATGGCATAAGCCAAGAAAACGCGTCGACGTAACGCCGAACGAGAATTAAATAATCGCAAAAAAATCGGGGGCGTTACATACATGGACCGTGATCTTGCGGTGAGTAGAGGCTGCCGCCTCGGCCCGAGCGAACCCGTTGGAAGCGAGCTGTACACTCTCATAATGGGGTTGTAGAGGAATATCGCGCTTGCCTATGAGAAGAATAAGGCTTAGAGCATGTAAAGGATGGATAGAAAGGTTGAAGTGCGAACTGCTTACCTTCCCCGGGCAGGACAGGGACCAGGTCATCCAGATTCCTGCGGAGGAAAGCAACTACAAAGTTCTTCCTGGCAAAGAACCTTAACACCTTTGCTTCATGGCCCCATAGGCTAGGGGGCAGTAGCTTGCCTCGCTGAGTTGGATTGGCAAGAAGGGGACGTTGTCAAAGTCTCCCTTGACGAAGATGAATTTCTTTAGCTAGTTGTAGCTCTTGTTGACGGTCTTCCGCACCTTCACCTGGTTGCTGGTGAAGCAGGCGGTTCCGCCTTTGTTTGCTCGGAAGGAGAATAGCGTGAGGAAGACCGTGAGGCTGAACTCGATCCTCTCTTCCCGCAAGAAGCAGGCGAACCCGAACACTACCGCAACTGAGTTGGGGGTCATCTGCCCAAGGACGACCCTGAAGTTCTTGAAGAATTGGCGGACTTCCGGCCATAATTGTAGCTGGAGGCCCGCCTCGAAGTGAGCCGTAGGGAATACAAGTTCATCCGCAGAAAGGTCATTTATCCACTCGCCCGTCCCGATTTGCCTCGCTACAAAACCCAACGGAACGAAGATGTCTATGTAGTCCAGGAACTCGCGCTCGGTGATGACAGCAGTGGGGAAATCGTGCTAAAAAAAGATCCAAGCGCACATGCTCCCCCCATCCACCTCGCCGCTGTCGCAACCCATCTCGTAGAAATTTCGCCGAGCCAGACAAAGAGGTTCTCTCAAGGGATGAAGAGGGAAAGGAAACCTTAAATGCGGTAGGTGAGAAGGTTGACTGGACCTATTTATAGAATCGAAAAGGGAAGGAAAATGTTCCGCCGGCGGGAAAAGTGCGGATAGAAAAATTAGCCTCGATGTTTCGGCTTCCGACACGACTCGAATTCATATCAGTTCGCCAATAGGCTGCAAGTCCGCGACCGAGATCTGCTCTCAACCACGTCCGCATAAGAGGCGAGCGGCCGTAATGCGGACCCGCCAGGATCGGCTCACGAGTCGCCCAAATATGTAAACCGTGGATGACCGGTTTGCGCCCGCTAGAGCCACATATGTGGGCTAGGCTAGTCGGCTCAGCAATACCGAGCCCACTTGAGGAAGAGCCGGGCGAACTAGAACATCTCGCCCGCACCCTCCATAGAAAACCAAACATCAGTAAAGTGAAAGAAAGATGCAGCGAATACTCGCCCATTGGCGGGCGAGGGTGGTCTTGGATTATTACAGAGTCAAGTGTCCTGAATAAAAAGTTCACCCTACTACGCTTTTCGATCCCTGCATATAGAGACGATTAGAGCCCGGCAGCCAGCAGCGGGAAGGAGGAAGGTTGCTCAGTATTCAATCCACTTCCACCTGCCTTGCCTCCCCATGCCAGATTGGTGCAGTACGTGAGGATAATGATACTCATGGACCGCCGTCAGCTCTCGTTGCGCCAGATCGACCTACTCGGAGGCATGCCTGAGTAGCTCCTCGACTCACATGATGTGTGCGCCCGAAGAGGTCACTCTGTCACCATCAGCTTGGCTCCTAGCCTCCTCCAAGGCCATAAGCCGCCCCGTTGTCTCGGCTTTGTCCTTCTCCACTCTGCTGAAGACCTCCTACAACAATAGCGTGTGCTTCTAGAATAGCTGCATCACCTACTTCTTCATCTTCTCGGCATCTAGCAGGTCGCCCAGGTACTCCAAAATGTGATCCATATCAAGGGGAGATGAGTACCCCTCGCTCATCTCGATGTCAGAAGAAGAGATCATATTATAACCTGCAGGAATAAGTCAGAGGGAGCAGGCAGTGGTAAGCAGGAAAAAGTGAATAGCTCACCCAGAGTCGGCACCTCGCCCGCATCGACAGCTAGTCGAGAGGTACCCGACCACCTCTAGAAAGTTTCTTCTCCAAGATTAACAAAAGGCTTCCCAAGACCAGGGTTCATCGTCGGTGGGGGCGTCGAGGGATAAACGTGCCTCTTAGCTGAGGGACTAGCAACCCGATTAGCTATCAGCAGGGTGGAATGCACTGGCTCCTCCCCGTCCTCTCCATCATTACGAGGTGTCTCCTGCAGAAAACGGAATCAGAAAGCCGAACGACGACTCAGATAGAAGATTCACATACCTCAAGGGCGACCTCGGTACCGCCGACCGAACAGGATGCGGGGTCGTCATGTGCAGGAGACCGCTTGATTATCTTTCCATTCTTATGCATGAAGAGGGGGCCCAGCAACCCGCATGCAAACCATGGGGCAGCTCCAAGAGCCAGCTCCCAAGTACCCTCCCTCATAGCCTCCATGCGAGCCTGCATCTCCTCGGATATATGCATCGTCCAGCAACAAGTCGCGGAAAAGGATAAGGAAAGGAGGAGTTTTTCTAAAGGTCCTACGACATATTTATAGCATAAATGTGGGCACCCACCAAAAGATTCCCTCCAGCGCAGCAGGACTTTCACCGAACACGTGGGGTTGGATGTTTTTTCTGAGCTTTTGCAAAAGCTCACAAAGAGCGGGGATTATGTATAACCCCATGTTTGGCGACTGGATCAAGATGGGCAAGCAAGCCAGCTCCGACTCGCGCCTCTTAGGCGAGTCTTCCCCAGCCCATGCCTCCTGGGCGAGTTAGCCCCCGCACGAGCCTCCTAGGCGGGACAGCTCCGGCCCGCACCTCCTGGGCGAGTCAGCCCCGGCCCCGTCACCTAGGCTGGTCAACCCCGGCCCACGCCTCCTAAGCGAGTTTTCCCCAGCTATATCTAGACTGGTGTGGTTGTGGGTTGACTCGGAAGCTAAGAAACCGTTCCCCGTGGGGCCTAGTGGACAAATTACCAAGATTACCCTACAGGGGGTGCCAATATCCATCTAGAACAGCGGAGTTCCGCTGTTAGAAGACACCGTTGGGCTGCACAGAGTTGTTCAGAATAGCGGAGGTTGGCTATTTGCTGGCCTTTTTCAGAATCTTATAAATAGGACCCAAGGGGTACCTCAAAAGGCATGCTCACTTACCTCCCAGTCTTCTAGCATTTTCTGAGGTACCTTAGCCCGACATTTGGCTAAGGAGGGGAAGCGCTTAGTGATCTTCCGGGTGTGTGGTTGGTCCTCCTCCCTAGGCCCTTGGTCCAGTCCCATGTTCTTTTTTCCCTTGTTGTTTTTCTTGCAGGAGAGAAGTAGGTGCGCGATCACCCCTTCCCCAAGGGTGAACTCCACAGAAACCGAATCTTCGGTTTCAACAATAAATGTGTCTGAAAATTTTTTGCAAGGAGGAGGTTCTTGCAAAACTATTTGAATAAGCTATGATTGTTCATTTTCTTAAAATAAATTCTCACTAGAAAATTATAGTGAAAAACCAAGCGAAATAAAATTTCCGAACACAAAATTTTCATGAACTTCATTTTCAACCAAAATAGGAGGAGTTTGTGAAAATTCATGATGCAAATTAAAAGATTCGGGAGGAGTAGGAGAAGAAACTTGTTCTTCCTCTATTTCATCTAGTGCGCCCATAAACTTTATATATGCTCGGTATAAAAAAATTTCCTGCTCTTTGCTATAAGAAACTATGTGATTACAAGAAAAATCATGTTACTCAATAGATAAATTATCTGAAGATGGAGAAAAATCACTAAAATAATAATTAGTAGCATCTAAATTTTGGGGAGGAGAATGAAATTGAATTTGCAAAAAATTCCCCGTAATTAGAAGACGAAAGTTTCGATGCAAAATAAGAAAAACAAAATTTGGATCTAAAGAAATATCCTCATTACTCGAGAATCTTTTCGGGTGATCTTGCAACAAAGAATAATCAACAACCAAGTGAGAAGAAAAATTATTAAAATCAGAAAAATTATTCTCATTAAAGCTCGAAAAATTATTTCCATGAAATTTGGAAAAATTATTTCCATTAAAATTTGAAAACTTATTAGAAAAATTAATTTCATTAAAGTTAGAATAATTATTTTCATTAGAAGATGAAAAACTTATGATCATAATAATAATAAAAATTATTTGCATAAGATTGAGAAAAATTATTTCTATAATTTAAATTTGTAGAATTATTATTTGTAGAATAAGAATAAAAATTACAGTTTTTACTTTGATGAGGCGCACAACAATATTGACAAATAATTTGGCACTTTAGTACAGCTTCTCAAAGATTTGCATTATTTTGAAGGTCGACAACTTTAGCGGACAATTAAGATACTAATTTTTTGGTGGAAAATAAAATAATCGTCGCTTAATAGAATTGAATTCAAAAAGAAAAATTAAAAAGAGAAATGGGGAGGAGAAAAGAATGAACAAAGTAATAAAATTCACGCTTTCAAAATATCAACAATAATAACTCCCCGACAATGGCGCCAAAAACATGATGCAAAAATTTTGTTATTAATAGTATCTCCAAACTCAACAAACTATAGGCAAGAGCACTTATCATTCATAGTATATGATATTTTAAAAATAAAATATCAAGTGTCGTATTCTTCTGAGCCTGTTGATTACCTTTACTCATGCAAATTACTATTATTTTATCGAACATGAAAGAGTGGTTGATTAGGCTAGCACTTGATCTAGAGTCCCTTTTGATAAAATAAACTTTGATAAAAGATTAAAGTGCAAGATCTAATAATTTGTCTTTGACCGTGGAGGCTCCGAAATTTTGTTAACGCCCCTCTTGGGAATACAGTAACGTCTAACCTTAGGTGACATGATTAAGACCCCTTGGCCAGTGGAACCCTTTAAGCTTGCTTTAGGCGATGAACCCTACTATTGGGTTTGACCCCAATCCGGAAGATTTTGGCTGTCCTCTATTGAGGATTTCAAGACAACTCCTTTTTTCCTTGAGTGATCTTTTCGTATCCACAACCTTTCGATAAAATCTAGGATACAGATCTATGATCAAAGACTATGTAGCGATACATTTAAGTGATCTCCTCATATCTACAACCTCTCGGTAAAATTTAGGATACAGATCTAGGATCAAACTCACTATACTAGAATTTGAACAAATTATAATCAAAGACAACCCAAAGATAATTAAAATAGAAAGCTTATTAGATGATACAAAAAAATAAAAGTTCATTTCATTCCAAAGTTCGTCATGATCAAGTTCTAAAGAAAATTTAGCTATGCATAATTGAACTAGAAATTTTATCGCTATGAAATAAAAAGTACAATTGCATGAAAAGTAAAATCTAAACTATCTTTCAAATAAATTAAAATTGTATAAAATAAAACTAACTCCAAAGATATCTCGGAAATGATCCACCCAACCTTCTTTTCAACCCTAATGGTAGACTCCTCTCATCAGCTAGTGCATATTTTACAAACAAATTACCAAATAGGCAAACCTTCCCGGGTCATTTACTTTCTAGGGTAATTTGTTAAGTACAATCACGGAGCATTCTGCGTTAAGAGAAATATATAAAATATCCTCAAGCTTTTTCTTATTGGAGAGCAACTCCTTGAGATATTTCGCATACTTTGGTATTTGAGAGATAGCCTCGTAAAAAGGAACATTTATGTGGATTTGTTTTAAAATATCTAAAAAAATTTATAACTCTCCTCAGCTCGCTCATTTTTCAATTTAGATGGATAAGGTATATTAAAATTAGAGGCATGCAGCGCAAATATAGCAGGTAAAATCAAAGCTAAAATAGGAGGAGGATGAGAAGGAAGTACCATGGGTTCGTCATTATATAAAGCAAAAATCTTTTCACTTTGGAGGGTGATTGCATTTACGCTTTCTCTTGGGTTTTGTTCGGTGTTTCCTGGCAGAGTCCCTTATTATTTCTCGGAGAACATCTTCGCTAGCTGGCCTACTTGATTTTCATAGCCTTTAATTGACCCGGTGATGTTCCTTATATTAGATTCATTTATGACAACATACTTGGCGAAGACCTCTTCAAGCGAAGAGGGCTTCGACGATGGAAAACTGGTTGGATTAAAATTTTGGGGGGAGCTAAATTAAAAGAAGGATTTAGATTATGAGGGCATTGAGCACTCCCTTGGTTGCTCCATGAGAAATTTGGATGGTTCCTATAACCCGCATTATAGGTGTTATTATACAGAGTGTTATTCGGGTTACAGGAAGGTCAAGGTATATTTCCCATGAAGTCAACATGTTCTTTTAAAATAACATTATTATTATTTGCCCAAGGAGGAGTGTCGGAGGAAGCAGTCATCTCCGCCACTTGCTTAATTAGGCACTCAACTTGGAGGGCTAGATTCGAAGCTACACCAATTTCAAAAACTCTCGCTGGCTTAACCGGCCACATATGAGGCACATTCAATTAGTTGGCATTAATGGCTATTTCCTCAACAAGCTCTTTAGCGGCCTCGTGGGTTTTGTTTTTTAACATCCCCCCAAACGGGTGCGTTGATCATTTATCAAATTTGGAAATTTAAACCATTATAGAACATTTGCACATGTTGCCAGGTGGGAATTGCGTGGTGCAGGCATCTATACAATCATTAGTTGAAGCGCTCTTACATATCATAGATTGTCTCTGATTCGATTTGCATATAGGATGCGATATTAGTGCGTAATTTGGCAGTTTTCGCAGGCGGGAAATACTTTATAAGGAATTTTTTCGCCATATCGGCCCATGTAGTGATGGACCCTCTAGGAAGAGAACCCAACATTGCTTGGCCTTTGACTACAAGGAGAAAGGAAAAGATGTAATTGAATGACTTCATCTGTGACTCCATTGATTTTGAAAGTATCACAAATCTCGAGAAAATTTGAATGGTGGCAAATAGGATCCTCGTCTGGAGACCATTGAAGGTCACTTACTGCTACATCATTTGTATAATGCTAGACTTGATCCCAAAGTTATTATTCTTCACTATAGGGCAGATAATACTTGATTGTGTACCCTCCAGATTTGGCCATGCGTAATAGGACATCGTCCTTTGCTTGGCCTCGTTTGGGTTGGGCGGATTAGCGTCCATAAATTCTTTGGTAGTGTCTCTGATCGACACTTTGATGCCTAAGTTTGATTCCTGATCTCGAGAATGGAGGCGATGTAAAATGGTGCGCTCTATCTCAGGATCAAAAGGAGTATTCGAAGAGCTTCCTTGGGTCATACACTAAAAAGAAAGAGAAGTGGGGAGAGAGATAAAGAGAAAATAAAAAGAGTGTAAAAGAAGCGATAAAATTGATAGCTATCATCTTTAAAAAATATCAAAACTAGTTCCCCGGCAAAGATGCTAAAAACTTGATATTTAAAATAGTGTGTGCGGATAAGAAGAGAAGACGAGGTTTGAGAAAAGAGATGAAATGAGGTTGATAATATTCTACGATTCTATATCCGATAAAGGCAAATATACCTTATTGTTTATAATATATGATATTTAAGTTCAATACCTAGGTTGTATTACCCAGGGCGGATTGATTACTTCTACTTTGAGGAGTAACAATTATCTTATCAAATGATTTTTTGATTTGTTTTACATAATGAAAATAGCGCTAAATTCCACGTTATAAAAAAGTAAAAATGATGGATAAAGGAATTAGTACTCGATTTTTAATCACTTCGACATAAGCTAATAAAAATGAAATAACAAACTAAATCTTAATAAAGTAAAAGGTAACTTGATCATGGTGGTTCTTGAAGTATGAACACGCTCCTCTCGAAGAAGTGCCCAACTAAGTTAAGGAAGATCTGACCGAACTCTCGTCCCGTATTCGAATGCCTAAAGCTCGCCTTAAGTGGTGAACCCCGTTATTATATTTCACTCCAATCCGGGAGATTTATGTCATTCTCTCGAGAGAGATGCGTGTAACTCTCTTTACTCTTGGGTGATCAATTAAAACTATGAGCGTCTCGACTATCTAAGAATGAAAACCTAAGTGGAGACTATATATCGATAATATAGTTTCACTAAATTTAAATCAAGAGTAAATTGAAGGCTAGTACTTTAAGAAGAGAAAGAAAGCTAAAGCATCATAACTTGATCAACTCATCCTCAAATCATGGCGTTCGAGTGCTAATGAGGATTTAGTTACTCATGGTGGAAGGGTAAGAGAGAGATAGGTGGTAGAAGTTCATTAAAAACTAAATAAAGAAAGGAAGTGAAAGAGAGAAACTTTTATTACTAAAACAAAGGGAGTTACAAGTTCATATAAAGATTACAATTCCATGAATAAAAGACTAGCTACGCACTAATTCCACACTAGTAAAAGAGATTATATGCACATTACACAAATTGCATGAAAAGTAGATTAGGAATAACTTGAAGTGAGAGACAGAAAAAGAGTGAAATTATGAACTTAAACACGAAGAAAAACAAGTAGTAGAACTCAAACTCTTAACTTAATCTCACTCAACTGCTCACAATCTGCTCATAATTTGCTCACAATCTTCTTTAATCTTGTTTGGAACACATGGAGCTTGCTTGTATTTATAGAAAATTTTCTAGGAAGTACACGTCCCACTTCCGTGCCCGTATAAGGGGCATGTAAGGTTTGTTGACTTCAGCTGATGGAAAACCAGCGAGACACCGACTGGCTTGGGAGTTGGGGTACACGCCCTTGGTACACTCCCATGTAGGAGGGCGTGCAAGGTTCTGCATGACACGTATCAGCGAAAGTTGTGCTGTAGCGCCAAAAATTAGAACTTGGGGGGACACGCCCAAGGTACATGCCCGTGTAAGTTTTACATGGCCGTGTAAGGTACGGTTGATTGGCGAAAAGTCACGCTATAGCACATCTTCAAAACTTGGTAGGACCCGCCAATGGTACACGCCCGTGTGGGTGGTACACGGCCACGACTTAGGGGTGTGTAAGTTGGATTTTTCATGATCTTTGCTCAGGAAAAAAATTGCAATGATATTATGTTATATGACCCTAGTACACGCCTGTGACCTATGGGCGTGTAACATGAAAAATGACCACAAAGTCCAAAACCTTAAAAACAGAAAATAAACTAAATTAGAACAATTTTTATAAAAGAAACTAATTATAAGCTCAAAAGTCATAAAGTATATAATTTTAAACAAGAAAATATAAGGATTTAACCAAGTAAATTAGTCTAAAATAAGTATCATCAGCACACATTTTATAGTTTGGGGTATTAATACCATATACATACAAAAGATGACTCTCAACCTAACACTCTTTTTCCCTAGTGCCTCACAAGGGCCCACTGGAACCCTCCCCAATTAAGGACAATACATGACTAAAAGGTTAGGTCTCTAATGCACACAATCCTACACCCCGACTATGGTGAGATACAAGATAAGGGTATGTGATCATGCTCATACTAAGCGATTGATCCTAAATACCAAATTATATCCTATGGCTTTTATATGTGATGAATATTATAATTATTTATTGATTTTAAAAGATAGTTGTTTTTAAAGCCACATAGGTAACATGAATTTATTATTATGAATTTGTTGAAGCCAAAATTGACCTCAACGAATGTTCACGAACCAAAGTGCAGCCGACGCCTACTTCTCTCAAATCTCGACCCCTGACTAGCTGCTAAGGTCCTAGGACTGACCCAAAGCCTCAGCTGGGAGGTCCCACCTCACACCCGGAAGATCTCTGAGAGCTTCCCCTCCGAAACCAATAGCTGGGCTGGGAGCTCTTCAGAAAGCACTGGAGTTAGAGAATAATGAAAGCCTGCTTTCCAAAGAGCCCCTATGGGTCTTTTTATAGTCTTCTCCTGTTCTGAAAATACTAAAATACCCCTCATGGGTCTGCAATTAGTCAAATCCCGCTATCCTCCCAGGGGTATAAAGGTAATTTAAACCGAGGATAATGAAATAGTAATAATAAAATAATCCTTTTTCCTGGGTGCCAGGCCCCACCACATGAACCGACTCTGGCGAGAACCCCAGGCGAGAAGGCTCTCGCTGAGCCTTAGCTGAGCTCACCTTGGCGAGGCCTCCCATCGAGAGGGTTCTCGCCCTTGGTGGTTTTTACGTCATTACCGCTGGACGTGAAGACTTGAGTCCTGGCGCGAACGATCTCGCCTACCAATGGGCGAGAGCCCCTTAAGGGCGAGAGCTCTGCCGGTCAGCCCTGGTGATGTAGGGTATCGCCTTGGGATGCGTAACAGAAGCCTTAACGACGCTTTTAATGACGCTCACGCTCTCTATTTCACTTGCTAGCATAAACGCAGCTATTCCAATTATTTTATTTAACGTTCGCACTAACATACGGATCGCCGTTCCGCAAATAGAACGAAAAGTTGGCTATAGGCCAATTTCCTTCCGGCTAAATGGGATAAAATTGATCCCGATCGAGCGTAGTTGTACCAAAGAGAACCCACCGAAAATAAACGATTCGGAAAAGGGTGGTTCTCTCCCAACAAAGTAAACGAGGGCCGCCAAGCCTCACGAACGTAAATGAAGATCGGAAATACGCAAGCAAATCAAGGAAATATAAGTCACGAAAATCATGCGTCACAGATCACAAAACATGTCGTAGCCACAATATATGTCAAGAGGGAAATCACTAGATTTGTGAAGAAATATTCGTTACCCCCCGCTCGGATGTCGACGAGGTTGTAGGGATCGTTCCGGTTCCGGTTCCACCGAAGCCACACCGGTTGGAGGAAAACCAATCGCCTTCTTCGGACCACGCCGGAGATGGTACCGCCCAAGTAACGGAAGGTGCGCCGTTCAAGAAGGCGTAAGAAATTTGAGTGGGAGAGGGGATGGGAGGCCGGTGGGTTGAAGGAGGAGGAGGGAGGTGGGCGGCCTAACCTTGGCCGAAATGTTGGACGGGAGAGAAGGAGGAGGGCGGCCTCTAGAGGGAGAGGGATGGAGGTGGTCGACGGTTAGAAGGATGTGGGGGGAGGTGGTCGGCCTTGCTTGGCCGAGAGGTTGGAGGGGGAAGAGAGGGAGGAAGAAGGCCGGCGGCCTAATGAGGAAGGAGAGGAGATGTGGGCGGCCACAAGAGGGAGGAAGAGAGGGATTTCAAAAGCTGAAATTAGGTTTTCTTTTTTCATTCATTCTACCAAAATAAAGCAAGGGTTAGCCTTATATAGGCATTACAAGAAAGGAGGCTAAACGCACTCCAAACATGGCTAAACATAGGCCATTTTAAACAAAATTAAAAATGCTGAAATTATAAATAAAAATGCACGAAATTAACTTGCAGAATTAAACAACAATAATAGTAATTTCTTGCGTAGTTGCGGAGGAACTTTTGACGCGGCAATGACGGTGGATGTCGCGGCGCGGCGATGGCGGTTGGATGTTGCGGCGCGGTGATGGCGGTTGGATGTTGCGGCGCGGTGATGGCGGTGGATGTTGCGGCGCGGTGATGGCCAAGTCCCAACCTTCAAGCTTGCGGCAACGGTCGTCATAATCATCGAACTCTATGTGGCGACGAACATTGGCAACAATCATATCCGGTTCACCATAATCATCCGGAAGGGGGTCTACATCAACCATCACTGGATCACCAAAGTCGTCCAGGGGAGGACGCTCCAATTCAACACGCCGGGGGTAGTCGGCTCCATCAATCCTCCCCCTCTCAAAATTACTCATCACCGATGAGTAGACCTGTGTGTACACACCCGGAATAGCGTCGACGGGTAAGAAGAACCTGCAGGGCAAAAGGTGGTCTTGGGGGGACCTCATAAATGCATTAGCCAAAAAAGGAAACAAAGCTTCCACAACATCAACCAACATACCTCCGATGGAGACCAAGAAAGAGAACGATCCTGGGAAACTCTCACCACCCATCCCAATAGAAGAGACAGTGGAAAATAAAAACGGGAAGGTAGACATATCAAGTGGCATATAAGCATGAATTGTAAAATGTGACACAATGAAAACAGGAGCTATGCCCCAATCAGTGAAAAATACCACAAGAGATGCAAGGTCACCAACCTCCAAAAATATTCGCAAAGGATTGACTTGATTCGTTAAAATTTCTAAGGCGCCCGAGGGCATCCCTTTAGGGGTGAGATCTGCCAAATCCAAATCATCCACATAACTGTGGGAAGCTCTCCGATACGCACTAGCGTCGAGTAAGTAAAACGCATTTAGGTTGAAAAATAATTTAAGAATGCGCTTAAGAAAATAGTGAACGTGAGGGGTGAACCCATGTGCAATGTGGCGGGGGGCTCTCCGAAACAAACTAGCGCATAAAGTGCAAAACACATTTAGAACGATAAAGATTTTAAAAGTGCGCATGCGTAAACTATAACCGTGAGGAGTGAACCCGTGTGCAACAAGACGGGAAACCAAAGTGTAGACTAACGTGAGTAAATCCGGTGGCACGGGCACTCTACAAACATAAAGAAAGACTAGAGAAATTCGCACATCCCCAACCATAGAGTTGAACGCATCAAAATATCCCAGATTAGAAGGACCCAGCACGTGTCCTAACAAGTCAACTACCTGCGTCAAGGTAACCAAAGGATTTAATTCAAAAGGATCATCATACCATGGAGAAATCATCAAAGAGAAATCCTTCGGGCGCGTACTATCATACTCAAGAAAAGTATCATCACCTAACTCAATCTCAGCCACACACTCGTTACCAGGTGACTCAACCAATTTACTAACACTAATACCTCGAGATACACCCAAAGGAGGGGCCAAAATGGTCGACAGAATTGAACGACACGGACCCGGCAAAATAGACTCGTATCCAAAAAGGTCCACAAATCGGGTCAAGGGATCCGGAGGGAGAGGCGGTAAAATCGAGCCCGGGTGAAAATCAAAGTCATTTTTAATCACAAGCAACGGGGCCTGCATCACCAGTAACATACCCGGCCCAGCAACAATAACATCATCTAAAAGTCTATCTCCCTTGCTAGGATAATCTACCAACATACTAGAGGCTATACTCAAATGAGTGCCAGAAACGTGCTCAGAAATAGGAATAGCCGAACCCGACAAACTGTCCAAATCACTTTGTCCATCAGGAGATGGAGATAACACCAAGGAAGCATCGCTCGGGTCCTTAGCACTAATATCTTCCAAAAATAAATTCCCTGTACTAGGTGACTCATCCAAGACGCTACTTCCCAAGTCTTCCAATAACACCTTACTCTCGACAGCTAAATCTTCCCACGACGTAGGCACATCATCAAAATCAGGAAGGAGGGTAGGACAAATCCAATCCCGAGGAGACTCCAAGATAGCTTGAGTCTCGAGTAAAGGCAATAAAATCAAAGATCTATCTTCTGAGCGCTCATAACTAAGATCTTCCCATATCACGCCTTCGTCCAAAGGAGACTCTTCCAACACCGTCGAAATATCACCCAAATCAATGTTAACAGAAGGCTCAATGACTGTCAAAGGGGACGGATCAGAAATATGGTCGAGGGGAAGGGGTATAATCCCAGGGGGAACTTTCTCAAAGGAGAAATCCTCATCCAAATCACTAGGATATCCCAGTTCCTCAGCGTCACTACAATCGACAGTGAGTTCGACCTCGCCCTCAGTGGCGGGCTCAGGTGGATCAACAGCTAGAACAGATGGGCCTGGACGGGACTCAGGAGAGACTACGGGGGTAGTCGGAGTGGAACACATGATAGAGCTAAGGTCAGACACACCACTAGACTCACAAGTCACATTCGCCTGACTAACCGTACAGATAGGACTACTCTCATAAACAGGAAAGGGTCTAGTGCCCTGCCGTAAAGGGGTCACTACATCCAACAATTCCGCAGGAGCGTATTGATGGGTGAGGAGACTTTTCATGATAGTCCAACTGACATCAGGTGCATAACGTCTCTTGGCGCAGTTCCAAAAGCGCCAGGCAAGACCAGTTAATTGTATACTCGCAACGCAAGCCTGAGAGTGGTCTGGCACAAGTGCACGCTCGAAGTAACTCTCCAACTCAACAACCCAGCTAAGGAAGGCATGGGGACCTCCCAACCCATTGTAGGGGGCTGATACGATCCTAGTTGACTTAGAATTACCATCACGCTGGTGGGGTTGTCTAGGGGCCTCCAGAGGAGACGTCGGAAACTGACCACTAAGTTGGGCTATTAAATCCTCAAGGTTGTCAAATTTGCGGTTCATCTCATTGCGAAATGCACCAACCGAGGAAGGTGGGGGAGGAGGACTCCGACAACCCGTCATAAATGATTTTCCTCGGGTGACGTTGACGTCATGGGCCATTTCAGAGGGAACCGGAGAGAAAACTCAACCTGAACCGGTGCACATGCAAAGACAAGAAAAGCCTGGGCCTATTTATTTTTTTAAAGATTGATTTGTTCCCGCTAAACCTCTAGGGTTGTAAAGATTATAGGATAGGGTTTTTGCTGGAAAAATAGGATGAACATTAAAAATTTTTGCTGGAATTTTTTTATTTAGAAAATAAGAATCTAGACCGCTATTAGCACACCAAATACTAAATTTTCAAATTAATTAATAAAAATAAGTACTTAATAAAAATATATTTTTTTTTGGTTTTCTTACTAATAATTAGAGGGAGAAATTCCAGAAATTTTAAATTTTATATTTTGAGAAAAGTTGACATTTTAAGGCCGCTATTTGCAGACCATTATGTAGAAAAACTAGTTTCATGAATTGCAACGAAACGGAAAAAAGGTGTTCGAATGTGCCACAATCGAGGGGGAGGAGTGCCAATTAGGAAATTGACGTGAACCTCCCTCTGATACCAAATTGATGTAGGGTATCGCCTTGGGATGCGTAACGGAAGCCTTAACGACGCTTTTAATGACGCTCACGCTCTCTATTTCACTTGCTAGCATAAACGCAGCTATTCCAATTATTTTATTTAACGTTCGCACTAACATACGGATCGCCGTTCCGCAAATAGAAAGAAAAGTTGGCTATAGGCCAATTTCCTTCCGGCTAAATGGGATAAAATTGATCCCGATCGAGCGTAGCTGTACCAAAGAGAACCCACCGAAAATAAACGATTCGGAAAAGGGTGGTTCTCTCCCAACAAAATAAACGAGGGCCGCCAAGCCTCACGAACGTAAATGAAGATCGGAAATACGCAAGCAAATCAAGGAAATATAAGTCACGAAAATCATGCGTCACAGATCACAAAACATGTCGTAGCCACAATATATGTCAAGAGGGAAATCACTAGATTTGTGAAGAAATATTCGTTACCCCCCGCTCGGATGTCGACGAGGTTGTAGGGATCGTTCCGGTTCCGGTTCCACCGAAGCCACACCGGTTGGAGGAAAACCAATCGCCTTCTTCGGACCACGCCGGAGATGGTACCGCCCAAGTAACGGAAGGTGCGCCGTTCAAGAAGGCGTAAGAAATTTGAGTGGGAGAGGGGATGGGAGGCCGGTGGGTTGAAGGAGGAGGAGGGAGGTGGGCGGCCTAACCTTGGCCGAAATGTTGGACGGGAGAGAAGGAGGAGGGCGGCCTCTAGAGGGAGAGGGATGGAGGTGGTCGACGGTTAGAAGGATGTGGGGGGAGGTGGTCGGCCTTGCTTGGCCGAGAGGTTGGAGGGGGAAGAGAGGGAGGAAGAAGGCCGGCGGCCTAATGAGGAAGGAGAGGAGATGTGGGCGGCCACAAGAGGGAGGAAGAGAGGGATTTCAAAAGCTGAAATTAGGTTTTCTTTTTTCATTCATTCTACCAAAATAAAGCAAGGGTTAGCCTTATATAGGCATTACAAGAAAGGAGGCTAAACGCACTCCAAACATGGCTAAACATAGGCCATTTTAAACAAAATTAAAAATGCTGAAATTATAAATAAAAATGCACGAAATTAACTTGCAGAATTAAACAACAATAATAGTAATTTCTTGCGTAGTTGCGGAGGAACTTTTGACGCGGCAATGACGGTGGATGTCGCGGCGCGGCGATGGCGGTTGGATGTTGCGGCGCGGTGATGGCGGTTGGATGTTGCGGCGCGGTGATGGCGGTGGATGTTGCGGCGCGGTGATGGCCAAGTCCCAACCTTCAAGCTTGCGGCAACGGTCGTCATAATCATCGAACTCTATGTGGCGACGAACATTGGCAACAATCATATCCGGTTCACCATAATCATCCGGAAGGGGGTCTACATCAACCATCACTGGATCACCAAAGTCGTCCAGGGGAGGACGCTCCAAATCAACACGCCGGGGGTAGTCGGCTCCATCACCTGGGGGCTGACCCGGGCCTGACCCAAACCTGGCTACTGAGGTCTTAGTCCTCCCGGGCCTCCCCAGTGAATATGGGGTTGTACACAATCCCCGCTCTTTTCGAGCTAGCCCTGAGCTCGACAAGACAAGTCCAACCCCAAAATGTTCGCTGGGCACGTGCCCGTCAGCCAAGAGAATCTTTTAGCGGGCCCTACTGCGGCTATAAATACACGCCGACGGATGACCATAAGTCTTGCCTCCGAACTGTTGTTTCTTCACTGAGCTCTCGCCCGGGATTCTATGCGCGATACCA
Organism: Platanthera zijinensis; assembly: GCA_039513925.1. Taxonomy (NCBI): domain Eukaryota; kingdom Viridiplantae; phylum Streptophyta; class Magnoliopsida; order Asparagales; family Orchidaceae; genus Platanthera; species Platanthera zijinensis. The sequence goes on from CM077094.1 coordinate 84,761,961, forward strand.
AGATGTCTGCTAAGCGTGCTGACAAGCCACTTCCGCAGGACCTTTAAGATCGGTTACTTGTGGCTCAAGCGCGAGCCTTAGCGAATAGTGCTGCGGTAGCGCCCTGGCTATCGAGGAAATCTTTAGACACCGGCCCCTCTGAGCCGAAGAAGATAAAGGGGAAGAGGAAAGCGAAGGTGGTCCGGCGAGACCTTGCTCGCGAGAACAGGAATTCACCTTCTCCTACTCCCATTCCTGCGAGGGACCCCTCCCCTCAAAAGGTATGCCTTCCGACCGTGCTTACCGAGCTGATTACGCTATAGGCCCGATAGTTAACGTGACCTTTCACAGGAATCCGCTCCAAACGACGTCGCCGGGTCTTCCTCGATTCCTCCAGAGTCGTCAGCCCTCCCTCCTGAGGATCGAACGAGGGTCTCGGAGATAATTCCTCCAGCCGAGACCCGGGTGATAGGTATCTTTTCCGCCACTTCTCAATATTTCAATCGTACTTTTCCTTGTCTGAGCTATCTTCTCGCAGAGCCAGCTTCCGCCGTCCCGGGTCTTGTCATCCGGGGGGATGAAGCGAGAACCGGCGAGATGCTTCCTTCCGCGGCAGATCCCGCCCTGCAGGCGAGAGGGGTGGCCTTTGACCCTTCCGTTACTAAGGAGGGTGATCCTCCCTTGAGAGATGACAACTCTCTCCCTGCTTCTGGCCAGGCTGGGACTATTGAGCGCGAGCCCTTCCGCCCAGGGCGTGGAAAGCCTCTCCACCTCCTTTATGGGACAGACGGAGGGGTCGGGCCTTCTCACCCGGCGCCAGTCAATGGCTCTCGCTAGACTGCAGGTATGCGAGACATTCTTGTCGGCTGGTCGTTATGTCTTAATCAGAAACCTTGGGCGCACTTTTCGCAGGGGATCCCAGCTCTCGGTCGGAAGCCAACGAGGAGAGAGAAGAAGAAGAAGAAGAAGAAGAAGAAGACGAAGAAGAAGACGATTCCCTTCCTCCTTCGCCCGGCGAGATAGAAGAAACCTTGATCGGCGCCGGGAATGCGAAGGAGCAGAGGAGGAAGATCTCGGCCATTCTGGCCAAGCTCATCCAGCGAGACCGCGCCCATGCTGCCGCGGCGAGAGCATTCCGCGAATCTGTGGAACAAAGGCTGGAGGCCCTGGAGCGTGATTTCTTCTTGGGCGAGATTGATCGACCGGGAGGGCCTACTGCCGAGTCTTCGCCAGGGAGATGCATTGCGCAGATCCGGGATCATGCTAGGGGGATCAACCTAGGGTGTACCACCCTGTCATCTTACTTCAATCCGTTGGTGCCTCCGAGAACCAGGCGGCGGGAGCGAGGGCGATGGCGCTGGGAACCGTATTAGTTCATCTAGGTCTCGCCCCTTCTCCCTCGTTAGCCTTCCCTTCCGCCATGTACCTTTGTGCCTTTGTAATAATTGTTATTAACTTTATTTAGCTCTCGGCGGCGAGAGCAAATTATTATCCGCTTCTTCTTTCATTGTGCTGTGAATTTTAAGAATGTGTTGAAATTAGGATGCTTGCGCCAAAACTAAGTGGCTTGTGCCAAAACTAGAGATGATCGCCGACTGCCGTCATCCCGCGGGGGAAAAACCGAGGCATCGCCGGCCCCGATCGTGACAGCTGTACCCCGCCGTCATTTTCTCTTTCCATCGGACGGAGCCGTAACGACCACGGTTCCCTATAAATAGGGAAGTCTACCAACCGCATTTACTTCTCTGATCTGGAACCTCAACCCCCTTCCTCGCTTTCACCCACTTGCTTCCGCCTCTCCCTCTCAATTGTTCTCACTATTACCCCCAAACTCAAGATGCCGGGCGAGAACGAGGGTCGCGATCATTGCGCGGAAGCATTCCGCAAGCATATCTTCCCCTCCTGCACGCTCACCTTGGACGAATACAACCTAATCGTCAACCGCTTCATTCCCGCTAGCTTCTCGGCGCGGAACCCGGTTAATCACGATAAGGTGAATACCCTGGGTAATCATGACAAGGTGAATACCCCGAAAGCGGGAGAGCTCACCATCCCCCTCGAACATTTCGAGGTGGGCTTCCGCCTACCCCTCTGGCCGGAGATTCGACAAGCCCTCCACTACTATGGGGTGGTTCGCGCCCAGCTGAACCCAAACTCTGTCGGGATCCTTGTGGCATTCATCTACTACATGCTGCTCAAGACCACCGGCCTTGCCAATAAACATCACCATTGGGGCGAGAAGTTTGTCTACGTCACCGGGGACTTTGGCAACGTCCCGCTCCGACCCGTCCTGTACGAGAATGCTGCTTACAAGACGCCCGTTCTGGGGTCGCGCGAGAGCGCACTCCTGGAGTTCTTCGGAACAAAGGAGTTTGACGTTCTCTTCCTCCGCCGAGACGTCGACTCCCTTCCCCACGTGCACCCGGGCGAAGGTATGGTCCTGCCTTAGATTTGATCTTTCGTTAGGATCTTCCTGTGTTGAACAATGCCATCTTTGCAGGAGAGTGGGAGGTCCCTCTATGCCAACCTTTTGCCGTGGCCCCGGGTGTCGAGGATCGAGCTGCGAGAGGTTCTCTCGCTCTCGTGGATGCCAGCGCTCGCGCCTGCCGGGAAGAGCCCGTTCAGCTTTCGGTGCCTGAAGCTAAGAAGCGAAAAGGCACCGCTCCCGCCTCGCGATTGCTAAAGAGGCCAAAGCCATCTGCTGCGGACAAGGGCAAGAACTTGGCCGTCTCGCCTGCCCGACATCCCGCCTTAGGCAAGTCCTTCGAAGGGCTGCTCCAGATGGCCAGCGAGATGGGTGCTTTCGCCCGGAGGCGCACCGAGGCTACTGCCGAGAATCCTCCGGCCGCCGACATGGCGGGAGGAGGGGGAGTCGTCGCCGAGACCTCCGCCCGGACCCCGCCCAGGGAGGTGCCGAAAGGGCACAGAAATTATGGCCTCGGCGTGAAGCACGTCGACGCGAAAGGGAAGCCTCTGCTCCAATGGGATCCCGAATCCAACAGGGTGGCAGTTTCAACGCTCCTCCCCAGCTGGTCGGAGCGGGATGAGGTTACTGGCGAGGCCTTCTCGCTGGGCTATGACCTCTATAGCTGAGAGGGCGCCAGTGTCTTTGACCAGACGCCCACCCGGCTCCTGGCTTTCGATGCTACCCGGGCCCTGCTTCGCGGGTTCGAGCTTACGCATATGTGCGCGCGTCGAAGCATCAACATCAACAAGAACTTTGCCGACATGTACAAGGCGAGGGAAGAAGCGGTGGCCAGAGTACGCTCTTCGGAGACAGAGCTCGCGGGTGCTCGGCAAGAGTTGGCGGATGCTCAACAAGCGCTGTCCCTACACCCCGCGACCGAGGTAAGCGGGATCTTCCTGGACCCTTGCTCTCGCTACTCGAAGTATCACTTGCGCCATATTTACTGAGTTGATATCTTCTCCACAGGATTTCGCCCAGGCCATGGCGCTCCGCGCAGAGTTGGCTGACGCACGTTGCGAGAACGTCCTGCTAAGGGACCAACTCCGGCGTGCGGAAGCGGCGAAGGACCCGTCTCCGACGCTTGATGAGAGATTAAAGAGTCGACACTTCTCAGTGTATGACATCGACAAGTTGCTCCAGGCGAACGCCCAGGCTACCGTCAGGCTGACGGTCGAGATGCTGCGAGACGCGAAGCTGCTTCGGGAGGACGACATAGCCATCGACGCCCGCCAACTCCTCCCTTGGCTATTCGATCCCATCCCGAAGCCTCCCGGCGCGCCTGACTCTTCTCCTTCGGATACCCAGAATTCCTCCTCCGCTGCCGGCGAGACGTCTGGGGCGAGCTCTGGCGAGGACTCCGGCGAGGACTCGGGCGAGAGTACTAGCGGGGATTACAGTGCGTCCCCTTGAAGTGTTCTTTTTTTTCTCTTTTGATACATTTTTGTAATGAGCGAGAAGCTCCAAACCTCTGTAACTATTTAACATAATGCAATGTTTCATTTTTCACCGCCGGTGTTTGCTCGAACAATAGGTTAGAGAGCCAGCGGCTTCTGCGCGAGCTTCCGCCAAGACCCTTAGCCTCTGTAGGGTCACCTTCCCTAGAGATTGACTAGGCGAGAGCCTTGCACCATCGACTAGGTCATCACGCCCAGGTTTGCCGGGGGCCTCCTTCAGCGAGATCCCCACAGCCGAGACCTTTTGGCTGAGACCCCTATTGGCCGAGATCCTGACTGGCCGAGACCTCTACGGGCTGAGACCTTTAGGGCTGTCCCTGATCTGGGCTAGGGTCATGACAAGATACCTTCCCACAAACTGGACCTACATCCCGTCGGCGAGCCTTCGGACCTGCCAGCTAGATGAGAGCTTGCGCAGCGAGTCTACCGGGGACTGAGCCGGGCTTATTGTAACACTAGGTAACCACAAATCAAGAACCAAGGACCACGAGTCAAGGACCCAACCCACCCCCCCACAGGCGAGCCTTCAGACCTGCCAGCTAGATGAGAGCCTGCGCAGCAGGTCTACCTGGGGCCGAGCTAAGCTCGGGGTGTTGATGAAGATCAAGCAAAACCTCTCCCCCACAGGCGAGCCTTCGGACCTGCCAGCTAGATGAGAGCCTGCGCAGCGGGTCTACATGGGGCCGAGCCGAGCTCGGGGTGTTGATGAAGATCACGCAAAACCTCTCCCCCACAAGCGAGCCTTCGGACCTGCCAGCTAGATGAGAGCCTGCGCAGCGGGTCTACCTGGGGCCGAGCTGAGCTCGGGGTGTTGATGAAGATCCAGTAAAATCTCTCCCCCACAGGCGAGCCTTCGGACCTGCCAGCTAGATGAGAGCCTGCGCAGCGGGTCTACCTGGAGCCGAGCCGAGCTCGGGGTGTTGATGAAGATCCAACAAAACCTCTCCCCCACAGGCGAGCCTTCGGACCTGCTAGCTAGATGAGAGCCTGCGCAGCGGGTCTACCTAGGGCCGAGCCGAGCTCGGGGTGTTGATGAAGATCAAGCAAAACCTCTCCCCCACAGGCGAGCCTTCGGACCTGCCCGCTAGATGAGAGCCTGTGCAGTGGTTCTACTTAGGGCCGAGCTGAGCTCGGGGTGTTGATGAAGATCACGCAAAATCTCTCCCCCACAGGCGAGCCTTCGGACCTGCCAGCTAGATGAGAGCCTGCGCAGCGGGTCTACCTGGGGCCGAGCCGAGCTCGGGGTGTTGATGAAGATCTAGCAAAACCTCTCCCCCACAGGCGAGCCTTCGGACCTGCCAGCTAGATGAGAGCCTGCGCAGCGGGTCTACCTGGGGCCGAGCTGAGCTCGGGGTGTTGATGAAGATCCAGCAAAACCTCTCCCCCACAGGAGAGCCTTCGGACCCGCCAGCTAGATGAGAGCCTGCGCAACGGGTCTACCTGGGGCCGAGCCGAGCTCGGGGTGTTGATGAAGATCAAGCAAAACCTCTTCCCCACAGGCGAGCCTTCAGACCTGCCAGCTAGATGAGAGCCTGCGCAGCGGGTCTACCTGGGGCTGAGACGAGCTCGGGGTGTTGATGAAGATCACGCAAAACCTCTCCCCCACAGGCGAGCCTTCGGACCTGCCAGATAGATGAGAGCCTGCGCAGCGGGTCTACCTGGGGCCGAGCCGAGCTCAGGGTGTTGATGAAGATCATACAAAACCTCTCCCCCACAGGAGAGCCTTCGGACCTGCCAGCTAGATGAGAGCCTACACAGCGGGTCTACCTGGGGCCGAGCCGAGCTCGGGGTGTTGATGAAGATCACGCAAAACCTCTCCCCCACAGGCGAGCCTTTGGACCTGCCAGCTAGATGAGAGCCTGCACAGCGGGTCTACCTGGGGCCGAGCCGAGCTCGGGGTGTTGATGAAGATTCCTTCACCCAGGCCTATTATATCATCAAGATGGGGAGACATAGTTGGTTAGAGCAAAAGCATTTTTAGGGTAGAAAAGACCTATTCTTGTGATAGCATTTTCTAGAGAGCCAACATTCTAAAAAGACTACTTTGAAACGATAACATTTATTCACAATATTACAACACCTTCTCCCCCTTCAAGGGTAGAAACGTTTTAAGTCATCACCGTTCCAGGTGTGACTCAAGGTCCTTCCCTCCATATCCTGGAGATAATAACCCCCATTAGCCAGAACCTTCTCTATTATGTAAGGTCCTTCCCAACTGGGGTTGAGCTTGCCCACAGGGGCCGACCTTCCCGCCGCGTCGACCTTTTTCAGCACTAGGTCCCCCTCGGCGAATTGCTTAACCCTGATGTGTTTATCGAAGTACCTGGCCATTTGCCTTTTTATCTCTTCTTGTCTGATGGCAGCAACATCCCGTAGTTCTTCCACCATATCCAACGAGAGGCGCAATCCCTCCTCGTTCTCCAACCTCCAAGCTTCACTTCCCTCACTCGCGGCTGCGACCCGTGGAGACCGAACCTCGAACTCCACTGGGAGGACAGCCTCACACCCATGAGAGAGCTTGAAGGGGGTCTCTCCCGTGGCCGTGTTCGGAGTTGTTCGCAAAGCCCATAGGACGGAAGGGAGCTGCTCCACCCAGTTGCCCTTCAGGTTCTCCACCTTCTTCTTGAGCAAGTTCACGATGATCTTGTTCGCCGCTTCCACCTGGCCGTTGCTCCGGGGGTGATGGACACAGACAAACCTGAGGTCAATCCCCAGTTGGGCGCAGAAGCTGATGAACTCTTCACTGGCAAACTGAGGACCATTATCCGTCACTATCGCTTGGGGTAGCCCATGCCTGCATATGATTTCCCCCCAAACGAAGTTCCTGATGACCTGGGAGGTAACCTTGGCTAGGGCCTTGATTTCCAGACACTTTGAGAAGTAATCGACCATGACTAGGAGGAACCTCCTCTGCCCGCTAGCTGGAGGAAAGGGTCCAACCAGATCCATTCCCCAAATGGCGAAGGGCCATGGGGCCATGATGCTCTGAAGCCTTTGTGCGGGTAAGAGCTGGAGGGGGGCGTGTACTTGACATTTCAGACATCTCTTTGCAAACTCGACTGCATCCTTCCTCAAGGTCTGCCAGAAGTACCCTTGTCTTATAACCCTTGCCTCCAACATCCTTCCTCCTGAGTGGCTGCCGCACTCTCCCAAATGCACCTCTTCCAGGATTCTCGGGACCTCCTCCTCGGTCACACATCTCGCGAGGAGCCCTGATAACATTTTCTGGTGCAAGCCCCCTCCCATCATCAGGTAGTGGGCTGCCTTTCGCCTAAAGCTTTTCGCCTCCTTAACCCCCTCTGACAGCTTGCCTGTGGTAAGGAAGGTCACAATGGGTCCACCCATGAGGATTGCCGACCCACCTCCATCGATTCCCCCTCTTCAATTGCTGGTCGGAAAAGTTCAGTTACGGTCCCTCCTCCCCGAGGCCCAAACTTTGCCAACCGATCAGCTGCTGCGCTTTCTTCCCTGGGAACGTGTTGAATGGAGAAGGAACAGAACCCTCCGATGATTGCCCTTACCCTAGATAGATACTTCACGAGGGTGGGCTCCCGAGCCTCAAACTCACCTCTGATCTGTGATGCTACCACCATCGAGTCAGTGAAGGTCTCCACATCCTGGATTTCCAATTCCCTTGCCAATTGAAGGCCGGCTATCACAGCCTCATACTCCGCCTGATTATTGGTGACAGGGAAGTGAAAAACCACCGCATGTTCTATGGTAACCCCTTGAGGACTCACCAATACTACACCCCCTCCCAGGGAGTGCCTTCCCGAGGCCCCATCGACCATCATCTTCCATACTTCGTGGGACTTCGGCTCCTCATTCTCAGCCTCAGTGACATAGTCTGCCAGAAAGTCCTCCACGGCCTGAGCCTTGATGGAGAGCCTCGGGACGAACGAGATGTCGAACTCGCTTAGTTCAATAGACCACTTTGCCAGCCTTCCCGAGTGCTCTACCCCCTCGAAGATCTTGCGAAGAGGATGGTCGGTGACCACCCTAATGGAGTGTGCTTGAAAGTATGGATGGAGCTTCCTTGCCGAAACAACCAAGGCATAAGCTAGCTTCTCCAGGATGGGGTAGCGGAGTTCCGCCTTTTTTAGGATTCGGCTTACATAATAGACGGGCAGCTGCTTCTTCCCCTCTTCCATAACCAAGACGGAGCTCACAGCTTCCACCCCCACCCCGAGATATAAGGCCAGGTCTTCCCCTTCTTTGGGGCTTTGGAGCAGTGGAGCCTGAGAGAGTTGTCTCTTCAGCCCCTGAAAGGCCTCTTCGCATTCATTCGTCCAATCGAACACCTGATTACTACGGATTACTTTGAAGAAAAAAGAAAACCTATCCCCGAACCGGGAGAGGAACCTGCTTAGCCCGGCCAACTTTCCCATCAGGCGCTGGACTTCCTTGGCGCTGCGAGGTGACTCCAAGTCCAATATAGCCTTCACCTTGTTCGGGTTGGGTTCTACCCCTGCCGGAGTCAAGAGGTGTCCGAGAAACTTCCCGCGACTGGCCCCGAAGACACACTTCAAGGGGTTCAACCTCATCATGAACCTCCACAGGGTGGCAAACATTTCTTCCAAGTCCCGCAAATAGGAATCCACGCATTTGCTTTTGACCAGTAGGTCATCGACGTAGACCTCCAAGTTCTTCCCCCTTTGGTATCGAAAGACTCGATCCATCATGCGTTGGTATGTTGCCCCTGCGTTTTTCAATCCAAAGGGCATCATCTTATAGCTGAAGCATCCCTCTCTCGTGATGAAGGAGACATCCTTGACATTGGGAGGGTGCATCAGGATCTGGTGGTAACCTGAAAAAGCATCCAAAAAACTCATAACAGAAAAACTGACGACTGAATCAACCAGCGCGTCGATTCGAGGCAGGGGATAGCAATCCTTGGGGCATGATTTATTTAATAGGGAAAAATCGATACACATACGCCACTTTCCTCCCCCCTTCTTTACCATTACCACATTGGAGATCCAGCTTGGATATTGGACCTCCGAGATGAAGCCTGCCTCCAGAAGCTTTCTGACTTCCTCTCGGATGGGCTCCTCCATCTTGGTGGCGATGGCCCTCATCTTCTGGCGCATGGGGTGAGCCCTCGGGTCCAGGTTCAGGAGATGACACGCTACGTCCGCATCGATACCCGGCATGTCTGCCGCGCTCCACGCGAAGATGTCGATGTTGCTCTGGATGCAGCCTAGCATCCGTGCCTGGTCCTCGAGGCTTAAGCCTCCGCTGACCCTCACCTTCTGCACTTGCCCTGCTCTGGTGAGTACCTCCATCTCCACCACTTCCTTGGCCGGCTCCAGCCTCGACCGCTCCCATCCTGCCCTTGCCTCCTCCTGCTCAACTTCCTCTCCTCCGACCTCTTTGACCCCCATTGCTTCCACCAGGCCTTCTTCTTGCCTCTGCTCTCCTTCCCCTGCCTCTCCAAGGCTCATCTCTCCCATCTCCGCCACCTCCTCCATCATCAAGTCCCCCGCCTCCTGCGGGCTCGCCTCCTCTACTTCTAAACCTCCTTCCTGCCCTGCCATCTCTTTCTCCAACTCCTCCGCCTCAGCCATCCATGACACGGTGTTTACCGCCGTCACATAGCACTGCCTTGCCAACTTTAGGTCCCCCCTGATCCTAACCTGTACCCCTCCGTTGCTGAACTTGAGGCATTGATGAAATGAGGAGGGGACATAGCGAAAGGCGCTGATGAGAGGACTCCCAAAGATGGCGCTGTAGCTACTTGGGGCGTCTACGATCACGAACCTACAGTTCCGGGAGACGCCCCCAAGCTTCACATGCAGGCCCACTCCCCCTTCTACCTCCTTCCTCTCTCCAGAAAAACCAAAAAGCGGTCCGTCGGAAGCCAGGACCCTCTTTCCTTCCACCCTCATTTCATCGAAGGCCTTCTTGAAGATCATGTTCACGGAGCTCCCGTTATCCACCAGTATCCGGGAGACTGTGAATTTTTCCACCGCTGTCTGGATCACTAGTGCGTCGCAGAACGGGTCTTCGTAGTCTGGCATATCTGCGGATGAGAAGGTGATCTTTTCTTCTGGGGGGGGGGGAGCTAGGGAGGTCGAGGCGACCCCTCTGTGGAACATGGTTTGAAGGCTCCCCTTGCGGGTTGCCTCGATCCCTACTCCCCCATGGATCACTCTGATCCCCCCTCAGGTCCCCACATCGACCCTGTCTTCACATCTATCCTCAGCCTCTCCGTGCTGCACCTCGACGATCCTTGCAGGCGGATCCTGCCTTCCAGCTCCTCTGGCCTCCCTCATCTCTAGAAATTCCGGGCAGGTGGCCGTTGCGTGACCTTCCTCCTGATGGAAGTTACAATAAGGCAACGCCACCCTGCCCCCTCTTCCTTCTCCTCCTCCTCTTCTCCCTGCTCCTCAAATTCTTCTTCCTCTTCCTCTTCCCACCTCCATGGCCTCCTGCGGTGGTGGGGTGTGACCTCTCGGTCCCTGCCTCCATCCTCCCTGCTCGAGTCTCCTCGGCTCCCGGAGGTTGTCTCTTCCTTGAAACCCCCTTGGCCTTAGGGGCGACCTTCCTGAGGCCTCCAACCCAATCGGTTGTTCAGCTCCCTGGCCCCCCCATGCTGCTGTCCCTGCCCTCGGGGTTCTTCACTTCTCCTGTCTTCCCTTGGCTCCCTCTGCTCTCTCACTTCTCTCTGCCTCCCTGTTGTCGGCTCCTTCACATCATCCTCTGCCAACCTGGCCAGCTTCCTCGCAAACGCAGGGTTTGCCCTCTCGAAGTCTATCTCCTTTGCCGCCCTCTCCATGAGCTCCTCAAAGGAGAGAGGGGGCACTCTCTTCAGCTCCATACTGAAAAATACTGGCCTCAGCCCCAGGGTGAAGGCAAGCATCAGTGCATACCCCGGGACCTCCTGGACTAGGAGAATCTCCTCTTGGAACCGGTCAATGTAATGACCCAACGTCTCCTCCGGCTTCTGCCTCACCGCAAACAGGTACTCAGCCTCCTTCTTTCGCTTCTTCGAAGTTGAGAACCTCAACAGAAAACCCCTGCGCAGGTCCTCAAAACTGTAGATCGAGCTCGCCGGCAACTGGTGGAACCAGTCCCTGGCCTTTTCCTTCAGAGTAATGGCAAAAAGCCTACACTTGAAGGCATCCGACATCTGCCTTATCGACACCACATCCTCAAACCATTGCACGTGCTGAACCGGGTCATCCTTCCCGGTGTAGTAGGTCATATCCGGCTCCCTGAACCCTTCCGGCACTGGGGCCAAGACGATGAGCTCACTAAAAGGGGTCTCGCCCCCTGCCTGGCGAGAGGGCCCGTCCCGCGACCTCGGCTGGCTGGACCGATCCGCGAGACCGTGCTCGGGGAAGAGCTCCCGCACTGCCGCCTCCTTCTCGCCCAAATCCACCGGAACCTCCTGCCCAGGACGGGAAAAGCTCCCGCGCAGCCACATCCCTCTTGCCTGCCTCCACCGGGACTTCCTTCTCGGGGCGCTGCCCCGGGGCGTTCTTGCCTAACAGCAGGACCGCCTCTACAGGAGCTCGCGGCGTCTCCCACTCATTTCTTGCCGAGAAGGCCAAGCTGATCGTCTGCATAACCTCTCGCCTGAAATCCTCTAACATCTTCCTCGTCGCTTCTTCTCCCTGGGTGGGTAATTCTCCTGCGCCAGATCCTTCACCTTCATCTCCTGCCATGGGACTCGACTCAAGATTTTCTTGCACCGACTGCTTCCACGCTCACCGCACTAGAACTGTTGAAGCCAAAATTGACCTCAACAAATGTTCACGAACCAAAGTGCAGCCGACGCCTACTTCTCTCAAATCTCGACCCCTGACTAGCTGCTAAGGTCCTAGGACTGACCCAAAGCCTCAGTTGGGAGGTCCCACCTCACACCCGGAAGATCTCTGAGAGCTTCCCCTCCGAAACCAATAGCTGGGCTGGGAGCTCTTCAGAAAGCACTGGAGTTAGAGAATAATGAAAGCCTGCTTTCCAAAGAGCCCCTATGGGCCTTTTTATAGTCTTCTCCTGTTCTGAAAATACTAAAATACCCCTCATGGGTCTGCCAATAGTCAAATCCCGCTGTCCTCCCAGGGGTATACAGGTAATTTAAACCGAGGATAATGAAATAGTAATAATAAAATAATCCTTTTTCCTGGGTGCCAGGCCCCACCACATGAACCGACTCTGGCGAGAACCCCGGGCGAGAAGGCTCTCACTGAGCCTTAGCTGAGCTTACCTTGGCGAGGCCTCCCGTCGAGAGGGTTCTCGCCCTTGGTGGTTTTTACGTCATTACCGCTGGATGTGAAGACTTGAGTCCTGGCGCGAACGATCTTGCCTACCAATGGGCGAGAGCCCCTTAAGGGTGAGAGCTCTGTCGGTCAGCCCTGGGGGCTGACCCGGGCCTGACCCAAACCTGGCTACTAAGGTCTTAGTCCTCCCGGGCCTCCCCAGCAAATATGGGGTTGTACAGAATTCTTCTAATATGTAACTTTCTTGAAAGAAAGGATTCCAGTAAAATAAATATTTCCAATTAAGTATTTTGAGAAATTGTAATTTTTTGGAAAAATACTAGCGCCGGAGGAAATACCTATCGCCGGGGAAAGTAACAGAGTTTGGATTTTTCATTTAAAAAGCATATTTTTAAAACCTTTTGATTTTGATTTTTCATGATTTTTATTTTCTAATAAAGGACTAACAAATACAGCAACGAGATTAGAGAATTAATCAAAAAAAGGTTTTAAATATTCTAGCTTAAGACCCTGTATAGCCTATTTAAATCCATTTTTGAAAGTTATTCAAATTATAGTGATAATACAAGACATTTGTAGGTAGTAGATTTAAAACGATGGAAGTTAGAGAATAAGTAAATTTTGGCCACTTAGTAAGATATGACTTTTATTCAAATGCATTCAGTTGGATTGATTTATAATTAAACTTAATATGTGTAAGTCATATAGAAAAATTTATATATAAAGTGTCCATGACATGTTGACTTAAAAAACAAAAACAACATAAAAAAAGGACATTCAGCACATCGTGAAGTAGATTATTGAGTAATTTTGTTTTGATTATTTTCTACTTCACGCAAAAGGTGGATTCTAATTGATAAGAAATTTATGTTTCCAAATTTAGCCAAGTATTGTGGTTCCTTTGAAGCGTGATAATTCATGTGGAGATAATGATGAATGGGCTCTTTTGAGTGGAATAGGTGCGTCATTTTCATTGATGGACCTCCATTCATACTTTGGTTTAAGATTCTTTTTATATGACAAATTTCCATAATCATTAATTCGAGGCTTATAATGATAGTGATTTTTGAATATATTATTAATAGGAAATTTGTTGGCATTTACTTTAATATTGGGAGATGTTAAATGCAGATTAAATATTCTACTAGATGCATGTCTTATGAAATTTGAAGCACTAGTAGATACCATATATATTTTTGTAGATAAACTAGACATAAAAATTTTTTATTATTTGAAATTCTTTGCACAAATTATTTTAATGATTCTAGTTTATGAGTTAAGACACTATTTTCACTAATCAACTTTTTACTATGCTCTTTTCAAATATTTATCTCTTTTTCATAAACCTTGAATTTTTCTTTTAGTTCAATGCAATTAATACAAAGTGTAGAATTTTTATCTAAAGAGCATATAGGAGGACAAGACACATCATAATTAGATTATACATTAAGTTGTGTTTTTAAATTTTTATTTTCTAGTCATAGGTTGCAATTAATATTTTTCAATTTCTTAATTCTACGTCTAACATTTTCTAGCACACGCAATGTAAAGATATAATTACAAGAAAAAAGGGAATTCGATTTCCTTATTGTACTTTAAGAAGCGACGAGATTATAGCATAGAGTTTCTTTGACATCTTCATGTGATTTCTCATCCATAGTTGATATTTCATCTTCCCTTTCCCTTGACGTGGTTGTCATGTCTTCTGATAACTTCTCAAAAAGAAGTTATCTAGCCCAAGTCTTGGACCTTTTGCTCGTTGATCCGGGAGAAAAAACCATTTAGTTGAAGTCTAAATACAAGTAAATTCACTTTTATTTTATTTATGACTAAAGTGGTCTTTTTCCTAGGTTTTTGTGCAAGAGAAGCCAAAGAGAACGACTTGGAAAAAGGATTTGGTCAAATATGTTTTCCTGGAGAAAAAGTTACAGAATCCTGAAATAGGTTGCAACCTTTCCGGGACAAATTTCAAATTTCAAAATTAAAAAATTGCGCCATTTGTAAAAATGGAAAGAGGAATCCTTTGGGGAAAGGGTTGGATGTTTTTTTTGAGGGATTATTCAGGAGTTATTGATTATTCATCATCTTGAAGAGAGAGGGAGTTCTTCATCTAGGGTTTTGAAAAATCCTCATCCTTCAAGGGGAAGACTAGAGAAAAAGAGGAGATTTTCCGGGCTGATTGAGGGAGCGATTCCGGCGAAGGAATCCTAAGTCATTTAATTTTTTATTTAAACATGATTTGTAAGATCTCTCCAACCGCTATGTGTGATTTCTCCGCCGCCATGAACTAAACTTTTTTAATCTTGTATTGTGAAAGTACCTTGTCTTTTGTGTTGATAGAATCTTAAACTTTTATTTGTGAATGTTTGGTGTATCTCTTTATCGAATCTGTAATCTTTACTTTGAAACATTTGGCCAAAGTTTTGCCATTTACTACGCTTCATAATTTGAGAGAGGAGTTGCGTAAGTTATTTATAAATCCGGTATAATATTTAAAGGGAGAAAGAGATTTCCCCTTGGTATTAGCAACATGGGTTTTCGCTCTTTATGCGGTACTTGTCTCTCTCGAGAGGGAAATAGAGGTTAGGGATTTGCAATATCGAGTGGTACAGATATTCTACCTTAAAATCATTACAAGACGTGTCACCACTCACTATCACAAAGTCATCTTCACAAGATTTATCACACTAGGCTTCAGATATCATAATACAAGATTATTTCTTCGATAACCAAGTACTTTCTCTTAGCGAATCGTATTTTATTTTCATTCGTAGTCTTTGTTATTCATAATTGAAGCATTTAACAAATCCCTATTTTAATCTGACTTAGATTTAAAGAAAAGGAATAACTGGTAGTTGTGAGCACTAAATCCACCACCTCTCCGTGGAAACGAACTTTACTCACTTTTTATTACTCTATCCAGCACGTGCACTTGCATGTAATACGCATACCTGTTTTGGGCGTATCTAGTTTTTGGCACCGTTGCCGTGGAGTTGTAACTAATTTAGTGTATTTTTTGTAATAGTAGTAAACCCTGAGTATTTAGAGCTCAAGTTTCCATTTTATTTTTATTTGTAATTTTGTCTAGTACATGTACTTATTTATAAAATATTAAATAACATTTATTTTCATTTTTTGTATCCTAATCAATTTTAAAGGATTATTAAGCAGGTTATCCATGTCTAAAATAATTTTCTTGTGTAGTTTTTTTTTGCAAAGAAAATTTTGATTTTATTTCAACCGTATCTGTTCATAATAAAATGTATACACATGTGAGATGCGAGTGGTGTGGTTCATTTAGTCATACTACTAATGTGTGTTATATGGGGACTGCTGGGTATCATTCGTGGCTCGCAAAACATAGAGAATATTTAGATCCCCAATATTGTGTGGCAAATCATTATAATTTTATGTCCCCATGTCAAATAGTTCCTCGACCTTATGACTCAACTCCTTAGTTATCAAATAGTAATGTTAGGGAATGTTTATTTTGTCATAGTATGGACCACGTTTTGAAGGATTGTGTCGCTTTTAAAAGAGAGAGGGAGAAAAATTAGGAATCGGGCATCCAGACCATATCTACTGTTACTGTACCACAATTTTCGCGTGGGACAATTACGGATAAGCCTGATATAATTGTGGGCCCATATATTGATAATGATGCATCACCTCCCCATCAACATTCATCACCTAATTTTGATCCACCCGCAAAGGAACCCGAGCATACATATTCTGAATTAGATACTAATAGTGTTCCTCCATTTTCTTTGCAAAACTTTTCTACACCAATTTTTGTGGATCTCGTCGAAGATGTTGCGTAGGGTAATGATCTAAAACCTAAGTCTACGCCAAAGTGGGATGAAGATATTGTTATCTCTAATGAGGGGAATGATTCTTTGGAGCACGATGATGTGCCAACATAGGATGAAGTTGATATCCTTTTTGAAGAGGAGGTTTGCACTTCTTTATTGGAGGATGAAGTCCAACTCACCACCAAGGACCTTGAGTTCTCAGGTCCCCCTTGTTATGGTGCTTATGATACCGACGTCGATCAATTCTAAGAACCTGTTGGGAGAGAAACTGCTTTTAAGATTAGAAATCATTAAAGTCTTTCTTAAATTTTATTTCCTAATCTTCTTTCATTATCTGAGCCCAAGCAAGTTGATGTATCACAAATGCTTCAGGAGGTTATTGTGCACTTTCCTCTAGTTGATGAGATGAGTATTCCCTTATGTGAGGAGGTTGAGTCCTCCTCTATAGTGGAAGCCCCTTTCATTCATTTCCCTCCTTGCAGCCTTTATATTTACAAATATACCTTATTGGGCAAGGATACATATTTTGGTTAGGTAAGTGAGGGGCATTCCTCCTCCTCTTCTTACTTTTTGTTCCCTCCACCTGTGATGAACATGTATTATTATTTATGTAAAAGGGTGGTTGTTCTATCTTCGCATCGGTACCTGTTACCGACATGAATATTAGAACAGTTATCTATTCATTTTTCTTTTCACCGTATAATAATTTAGAATTTTAAAATTTCAGAATAAGTCGTGCTGGGGAGACAATAAACCCAGTAGTTATCTTTCATTTATTGCATATTATGTTTTAATTTTCCCGTCCATTTTTCTAATCCTACGATAAATTAGACGCTAGATTAAAGGCAACCCATCATTTAATTTTATATTTATCTATTTTAATAATAATCTAAAAAATAAGTAAAATTTATTATTATTATTATGAAGTTAGTGTTTTCTATTAGTTTTGATCGAAGGAAGTCTAATGTGGGGAAAATATATATATATTTTTAAGTGAAGTTCGAATGTTGCATCCCAAAAAAAGGTTGCAATCTTTTTTTTTGGTGTTTGCGTAACTTTACTGTATGGCGTTGGAAGAAATTTTAATGTTGCAACCCCCAAAAAAGAGTTTGAAACATTTTTTTTTTGATTTTTTTAAAATTTTTTTCTCTGTTCCTTTCTGAAGAACTGCACCATAAAGCTTTGGTTACTTAACCGGCCTACGTGATTTTGTTTTCAAACAATCTTTACATGAGATTAAACCTTCCAATTGCATATTCAGTTTTAATTTCTTGCCTTAATCATTCTGATTAGCAACCTGATTCAGCCTCCTTGTCTAAATTATGATCCTTTCCCAAATCGTGAGCAGTGGAGTGCTCGCGATAGAATCAAAGATAGCGTAGTGTGATGGGCTTCTTGAGAGTGACAATGAATATTATTATCTTCTTTTCAGTTCTATTTGGTGTTCGTTATATGTGTTATGAGTGGATTATTTGGTGATGATATGTTTATCTTTTTGGATATTATATTTTGTGATATATTACATATGGTGATTGTCTTTCATGATGATCGAGAACTTCTTGATTATTTCTTCTATCATGGTGTTCTATTGCACGATCATGGATTCATATCACGTATATCTTATCTCGTTAAGATTATTACTTTGCATGGAATTCTGTTATATGGTGATTGATTATGACATATATAATAAATTGAAATTAATGTGTTCTGCCCATTGTGATGATAAGACTTTATGCTTATTATGTGATAATTATTGGACATGATTTCTTTTGTGGTGCAATATTTTTATTGTGCTTTGTGATATGCTCCTATGATTTGTTGATGCCCTGTATGTTGGTTATTGGGAAACACTCTTATTATGCCTACCTTCAATCTAATCTAAATTTGAAATGGTTTTTCTAGTAGGCTTATTGTGTTATGTTAGAGTGTAGCATGATATTATGACTTGTGCTGTTATTTTATGATTCCTACAGTGATATAGACTTAATCCTCTAGAGTATTATTAGGATGGCAAAATGATAGTTTTTACCTTACATGATCATGATATACTTGTGTCACTTTTGATGGTTTTTGATTCTACGCGTTGAATTGGATAAAACACTATTTCGTGCTTTAACATTTGTACATGTCCAAGATATAAGTTTTATAGGTTGCAACACACAGGTAGGATTGATGAACTATCATGTCATAAATGAGTAAATTAAACACAAGAATGGAGTTTTGGAAAGCTCTTCAGCCACCCGGACTTCAGGGGAGGTTTTTTTTAGGATTTCAATATTTCTTGCTTTTCTTAGCCTCAATATATTTGACCTTATGCACGTTTCTCTACAAAAACATATATCATTATGAGTAGTGTGGTCGCTTTGCTAGAGACTAGCAAAGGAAAAAAGTGTGGAGGTGGGGGTAATGTGACTCCTACCAATTGGGTGAGGAATGATTACATAATAATTGTTGATCCTAGTTCTCGAAATAATTAATGAATAATGTATTCTAAAGTCCATGATGATTTTAATCTAGGAGGATAGCCGACCCTAATGGTTCACATCATTTTGATTTGAAGTTAGAAAGATGGGCCAAATTTCTTTTAATTTTTCTTCTTCTGACATTATTTTTAAAAAAGAGCGATCTTCTTAAAAATAGACCCGTATGAACTGTAAAAATATATAATGGAGGGCGAGCAAGAACCGAGTTGGATATATAAACCAAAGCAGTGACCATCATTTGTACCCCTTTTGAGTTTGAACATTCACCTTTATGTATATTTCCCCTAGGCGCCTATTTGATGATTCTTAGTATGCTCTTCAATTATGAGTGTTTATTAAAATAAAAATGTTTGAGTCATAGTGATATGTGGCCTAAGTGTGTGTATACCCACTTGGAATGATCCCAACTGCGGACTCTCTAAAAAACTATATATGTGAAAATATGTCATAGTGATATGCGGCCTAGGTATGTGCATTCGTACCTAGAATGATCCAAACTGTGATTATAAAAAAAGGAAAAAGAGAAAATAGCCATAGTGATATGTGGCCTAAGTGTGTGTACACCTACTTAGAATGATCCCAACTACAGACCCAAAAAAGAGATCAAATAAACCTCATAGTTTGGAGATTTGCTAAGAATGTTTCATCTAGGGAGTCACCTTCTACCATCAATACACATTTCCAACCATTCTAATGTAACTCTCACCACTAACCATAATGACAACTTTCAAACCTAACTTCTAAATCTTGCGGAGGTTAAGTCAAAGACTCGACTTATTCTCATCCCTTTTTAGTCATTAAAGGAAGTTCGATGGGTAGGTTGGAGGGTGTTAAAGTAGCGAACATACGACTAAAAAACAAGTCGGAAACTTGAATAATTGAAATTTTTATTATTAAAAAAGATGTCATTTACAAAGGTATGTCCTCCCTTTTATATAATGGAGGAGAGAAGAGAGAGTACAAACTAACAATATGGGACTAAAGCTATACAAAATTTGAGCGGCTAGAACAATAGACTGAACAGGCCGCGCGGTTAGACAATGTGCTAACCGCTCGGCAATACCAGAAGCATGAGGGAGAGATGCGGTAGGAGACCGCTAGACTGCTAGACCGCTAGACCGCCCGGTTTCCAAGCCATTGGAGATAAACTGCCAGACCGCCGGACTACAAACAGCAACCGCCTGGATATCAAACCACTAGAGAGAAACCACTAGACCGCGCGGTCTACAACCCGCTAGGCTCAAACCGCCAGACCGCACGGTCTCACACTTCAACACTCCCCCTCAAGCTGGAGCATAGATATCAATCATGCCCAGGTTGTCACAAATGTGGAAGAAGGAAGTAGAAACCGGTTTGGTGAAGATATCTGCCAACTCTTTGTCGTAGGTGACAAACGGAGTGAAAATCTGTTTCTTCAAGATCTCTTCTCGGATGAAATGGCAGTCGACTTCTATATGTTTCGTTCTCTCATGGAAGACCGGATTTTTGGATATGTATATAGCGGCCTTGTTGTCACAGAACATAGGCAGAGGATAGTCATAGACCTCTCTTAAGTCAAGCATGACAGCCTGCAACCATTTTAACTCACATGTAGTTGACGTCATACTCCGGTATTCGGCTTTTGCACTGGACCTTGAGATAATAGACTGCTTCTTGCTCTTCCAGCTCATAATATTACCTCCAACAAATGTGCAAAACCTGATGTAGACTTACGGTCACCTTTATCATCCGCATAGCTTCAGTCTGAGTAGGCTTCAACTCTTAGATGACCATGCTTCTGAAAGAGTAGCCCTTTTCCCGGTATTGCTTTGACATACTCTAGTATATTCAAGGCAGATTGAAGATGACATTCCCTGGGAGCTTGCATGAACTGACTGACCTTGCCTACAACATAGGCGATGTCGGGTCTGGTCACCGTGAGATAAATGAGTTTGCCCACCAAATGTCTATACCTCGTGGCATCAGATATAAGAGGTGAGTCATATGTCCATGTTTTTTCCTCTCTAGTAGCCATGGGATACCGGGCTGGTTTGGCACCGGTCAATCCTTCCTCTTGTAGAAGATCAAGAGCATACTTTCGTTTGGAGAGAACCAACGATTCGGGCTTCCGAGAGATTTTTATCCCCAAAAAATATTTCGGGGAGCCCATATCCTTCGTGACTAGGTGTTGACGGAGGTGTTTCTTTGTCAAGTCCACCCCAGCCTGGTCATCGCCGGTAAGAAGAATATCATCCACATACACCGCTAAAACCACAAGGCCCGATGTGGTATTGTGAAAAAACAATGAGTGATCGGCCGAACTTCTTGTAAAGCCAATGGAAGCCACAATGCCACTAAACTTGTTAAACGATGCCCAGGGGCTCTGTTTTAGGCCGTAGATGGCCTTCTTCAACTGGCATACTCGTGTTTTCCCCTGAGCAAAATACTTAGGAGGTTGCTCCATGTAGACGTCCTCCTGAAGATCCCTATAGAGAAAGGCATTCTTGACATCGAGCTGGGAAATAGCCCAATCCCTGTTGACGACCATAGAGAGAAGAACCCGGATGATGCTGAAGCAAGCAACTGGGGAGAAAGTATCAAAGTAGTCAACTCAATAAGTCTGAGTAAAGCCTTTGGCCACCAGTCGAGTTTTGTAATGATCCACAGTGCCGTCTGGGAGAAACTTCACAACAAACACCCAGCGACAGCCAACCAAATCAGTACCTACTGGTGGAGGAACAAGTGTCCAGGTACGCCTTTTAGTAAGAGAGGCGATTTCCTCATCCATGGAAGATTTCTAGTGAGGAATACTAAGAGCCTCCTGGTAAGTGCGGGGAGTTGCAACAACCGAGATAGCCAAAGCAAAACACCTATGAGAAGGAGTAAGCCGATCATAGGAAACAACAGCCGTAAGCGGGTGTTGGGTACACGCCCGCACCCCTTTGCGAAGAGCAATGGGAAGATCCAGGTCGACTCGTGTCTCAGGGATCGGAGCATCCGTGGCAGAGAAGGCTGACTCAGGACTAGAGAGAGACGGCTACGGAGAAGGGGGTATAACAGAGAGAGGAGGGGACGACGGAGGAGATGATATAGGAGTGGATATGTCGATATGCGTGGAAGGAACACAGAGAGATGGTGGAGAGTCAGAGATATCAGGAGGAAGGGGGGATTGAGAAGAGAAGTAGGACGCATTCTCGAAGAAGATGATGTTCACGGAGACAAACTGTTTGCGCAAAACTGGGTCAAAGCAACAATAGCCTTTTTGAGTGGTCGAGTAACCCAAAAAGATAACCCAAAAAGACACATTTTGTGGAACGTGGGGAAAGCTTGTCACGGGTTGTGGAAGGAGCATGCACAAAAGCCGTACACCCAAAGATACGGAGAGGGAGAGTAAAGGGTTCCTTTCCCAGGTAGAGAATGGAGAAGGGGGTCTTGCCATGGAGAACCATGGAGGGAATGCGATTGATGAGATAGCAGGCGAGGAGAACATCATAGCCTTAGTAGGAGCGAGGCACCTGCATCTGCGTCATGAGGGTGCGAGCGACATTAAGAAGATGACGGTTTTTATGCTCCACCACCCCATTTTGCTGGGAGGTATAAACACAACTGGTCTGATGAATAAGACCATATTGCATACAAAAAGAAGAGAACTCATGACTTAGATACTCTTTAGCATTATCAGAGCAAAGTACTTTAAAAGAAAGATCGAACTGAGTTTTAATCATATAATAAAAAGATTGCCATACGGAAAGAAGTTCAGAGCGATCTTTTAATAGATACACCCAGGTACATCTAGAGAAATCATCAATAAAAGTTACAAAGTACGCACTACCCTGACCAACTGTGAGAGTAGGAGAAGGACCCCAGACATCAGAATGAATGAGATCAAACAGGCGAGAGGAACCACGGCCTTGCTTCGGTGGGAAGGAGGAGCGGTGATGTTTGCCAAGCTAACACGCATCACAGTCGAGCGGAGGAGTGGTGTGAGGTAAGTGGGGCAGAATCTGACGAAGAATCCGAGGAGGAGGATGTCCAAGACGAAGATGCCATTGAAGAAGATCGTTAGAAGAGGAAGAGAAGGTAGACAGAGCGGAAACGTTATCGAGAAAGTAGAGGCCGCCGCTCTCAGTCCCAATAGCAATCGTCCGTTGGGTCCTCGGGTCCTAAAAACAACAAGAGGTAGGAGTGAATAAGACTGAGCACTGAAGTTGCTTGCATAAAGTAGTAACGGATAATAAGTTGCAAGGGAACTTCGGGACGTAAAGGGTGTCCGCTAAGCGAAGCGACGGGGTGACTTGAACCATGCCCGTCCCATGAACCGGGGATGGTGAACCATCCGCAACAAGAACCGGGG
The DNA here is from genome assembly GCA_039513925.1 of Platanthera zijinensis. Taxonomy (NCBI): domain Eukaryota; kingdom Viridiplantae; phylum Streptophyta; class Magnoliopsida; order Asparagales; family Orchidaceae; genus Platanthera; species Platanthera zijinensis. Next base: position 84,784,714 of record CM077094.1, read on the forward strand.
GCAACCGATCATGCGTTTCTAAGAGAGAGAAGCATTAAGGATTGTCGGTCATGTGATTTGTAGCACCAGAGACAATCAGCCATTTACCTTCGGTAACGACATGAGCACTACCTAAGGTCATGTCCATAGAGGTAGATGGCCGAGAGGAGGCAGAGGTGGGGGAAGATGTGTCACCAGAAGGGCGAAGATGAGGATGTTTCTGCCAGCAGCGGTCAACAGAATTGTTGGTACGACCACAGTGAGAGCAGAGGAATCTAGACGAACCGCGCCCGCCAGACTGGCTACGGCTACTAGGGCCACCCCGCTGAGCTTGGTGAGCATATTAGTCCTTTGTAGGAGGGGAGGACAACAGAGGGCGCTGGAGCAGCGAAGTAACAGCGGAAATGCGAGCCGTAGTGGCATCCAAGGTGGGAGACTCTGCTTCGCCTAAGATCAGCTGGCGGATCATATCAAAAGACTCAGGGAGTTGGAGAAGACAACAAACAACAAGGAGCTCCTGGAAGTGTTTGTGCTGCTCGGCCAAGTCTGCGGAGAAGGGGCGATTCTGGAGGATCTCGACGCCAAGAGCCTGAACTTACTGATAAGCCTCAGCAGGAGACATGGAAGGACGAGCGAAGAGGTCCGCATAGAGAGTATAAATGCGTGATGTTTGGGCCCCCTTCGAGTAGAGAGCAGCAAGGTGAAGCCATGCGGCCTTGACCGTCTCATCATATCATATGACGGAAAGACATTCATCAGAGAGGCTATTTGCCAGCCAAGTGCGGAAAAGGGCATCACTCGCATCCCAGTCCTCAAATTGAGCAGAGTCTGAAGGAGGAGGGTCATTGGTGAGGTGATGACGTTTGCGCTGAGAGCAAAGGATAAAGGTGAAAGAGACGCTCCAATCCGGATAATTGGAACCAACAAGTTTTAAAATTGTGCCAAGGTTTCCGGAAGGAGTAGGAGGCGGAGCCGGATTGGTTACAGGGGTGGTAGCAGTTGAAGTCTAAGAAGGAGCCATAGGAGAAAGGAACGGGAAGTCGCATGGTTAGGAAACAAGCCGCGCAGTTAGGAAACAGGAGCTCGGCAGCGATCACGATGTCAGACACAATCGGCCAGAATAGCCACGACTAAGCTGCAGAACTAAGCAGAGGGAAAGAAGTCGAGCGGCTAGAAGGTAGCCCGCGCGAACAGAAGGACAATCCACTTAGAGACAAATAGATCGCGGATATAAGAGTGGGAAACAAAGAGGTCGCGCACACATAGGGCAACGATAAGGAGAGAAGGAAGCCGCCTGAACAGAGATCAAACCGGTGGAAGAAACAAGCCGCGAGGACAGGTTGCGAGAAGAGGCAAGCCGCGCTGTTAAGGCATGCGATTAGAGATGCCGGACAGAATCAGGAGGAGATCGAGTCCTCTGATACCATGTGAAAGTAGCAAACAAACAACTAAAAAACAAGTCGGAAACTTGAATAATTGAAATTTTTATTATTCAAAAAGATATCATTTACAAAGGTATGGCCTCCCTTTTATAGAATGGATAAGACAAGAGAGAGTACAAACAAACAATGTGGGACTAAAGCTATACAAAAACTGAGCGGCTAGAATAACAGGCCGAATTGCTCGTGCGGTTAGACTATGTGCTAACCGCTCGGCAATAACAGAAGCATGAGAGAGAGATGCTGTAGGAGACCGCTAGACCGCTAGACTGCCCGGTTTCCAAGCCATTGGATATAAACCGCCAGACCACCGGACTATAAATAGCAACCGCCTAGATATCAAACCGCTGGAGAGAAACCGCTAGACCGCGTGGTCTACAAACCGCCAGGCTCAAACCGCAAGACCGCCCGGTCTCACACTTCAACAGAGGGAAGTGAACAATTTTAAAGGGTAATACACACAACACTAGAAATTTTAATTGAGATTTCTCTTCCATTTAACTAATGAATTCTCAATTGTTTTTAACTTTTAATGATCTTCAAATCCTCAAATGGTTAAATCTGTACTTTGAACTAGACCTTTTTAAGTTATCTTTGAGAAAAAGGATCATGTGAGTTCTTTATTTTGTTAACTATCACCTCACCCAATATGGTTATTAGAATCTTCTTTGCTAGGGACTATCAAAGGTTCAAGTGTGGAGGTGTGATAACTTCTCAAAAAGAAGTTATCTAGCCCAAGTTTTGTACCTTTTGCACATTGATCTGGGAGAAAAAACCATTTAGTTGAAGTTTAAATGCAAGTAAATTCACTTTTATTTTATTTATGACTAAAGTGGTCTTTTTCCTAGGTTTTTATACAAGATAAGCCAAAGAGAATGACTTGGAAGAAGGATTTTGTCAAATATGTTTTCCCAGAGAAAAAGTTACAGAATCCTGAAATAGGTTGCAATCTTTCCTGGACAAATTTATAATTTCAAAATTCAAAAATTGTGCCATTGTAAAAATGGAAAGAGGCATCCTTTGGGGAAAGGGTTGGATGTTTTTTATGAGGGATTATTCAGGAGTTATTAATTATTCATCATCTTGAAGGGAGAGGGAGTTCTTCATCTAGGATTTTCAAAAATCCTCATCCTTCAAGGGGCAGCTAGAGAAAAAGAGGAGATTTTCCGGGCTGATCGAGGGAGCGACTCCGGCGAAGGAATCCTACGCCGTTTAATCTTTAATTTTAACCTGATTTGTAAGATCTCTCCAACTGCTATGTGTGATTTCTCCTCCGCCATGAACTAAACATTTTTAATCTTATATTGTGAAAGTATCTTGTTTTTTGTGTTGATTGAATCTTAAACTTTTCTTTGTGAATGTTTGGTGTATGTATTTATCGAATCTATAATCTTTACTTTGAAACTTTTGGCCAAAGTTTTGCCGTTTTACTACGCTTCATAATTCAAGAGAGGAGTTGCGTAAGTTTGTTATAGATCTGGTATAGTATTTTAAGGGAGAAAGAGATTTCCCCTTGGTATTAGCAACTTCGGTTTTCGATCTTTATGCGGTACTTGTCTCTCTCGAGGGGGAAATAGAGGCTAGGGATTTCAGATATCGAGAGGTACATATATTCTACCTTAAAATCATTGCAAGATGTGTCACCACTCACTATCACAGAGTCATCTTCACAAGATTTGTCACACTAGGGTTTGAAAATCATAATACAAGATTATTTCTTCGATAACTAAGTACTTTCTCTTAGCAAATCGTATTCTATTTTCATTCATAGTCTTTGTTATTCATAATTGTAGCATTTAACAAATCCTTATTTTAATCTGACTTGGATTTAAAGAAAAGGAATAACTGGTAGTTACGAGCACTAAATCAACCACCTCTCCGAGGAAATGAACTTTACTCACTTTTTATTACCTGATCTTACACATGCACTTGCGTGTAATACGTATACATATTTTGGGCGTATCATCTTCCTCCAAGAGTAAGTCTTTATTTGATTCTTCACTTGAATCCATAAGAAATAACTCACATTCATTATCTGTAGAAGGAGAACTATAAGTAATCTCAAGAAATTTCCATATATCATAAGCAGTAGGAAGCATGTAGATGTGTTTGAAAATTTTTGACCAAGCCCACAAAATGAACTTTTCATAGCTTTAGCATTTAAATAACATTCATGCTCTGAAACCATGTATTGGATTGGGTGGCTAATTATATAGGGGGTGAATAAGGTTTTCAATTAAATTTAGAATTAAAATAAATTTCAGCATGATAGATAATTATGGAAGCTATCACGAGCGTTAAGGCTACCGTTTCGACGTAGGTAATAGAAACACTTTTCCTCATAAAACATTGTTTTCTAACTTTCTGTACATCCCTTAATACCCTAGCAACAGGCAACCACAAATACAAGATCGAATCCTAGAGAATATTCACCAGAAGTAATTTCCAATATACTTAGAGCTGAGGCTTTGATAGAGAGATATTAAATAAAGTGTTTTATATTGTAAGCCTGCACACTATATACACACAATAAAGTGATTAAATACACACTGAGTTTTGTTATTCTCAAACAAGGAGAGGTAGAATGCATGTTCAAATATCACTGCCCCGAGAATTGGGTGGGGTCGTTATAATTATGGTCAGCTAAAGCTGACCATTGCATTGTTTTGCCACATCTTTGTGGACTGGACATGTATAGGTACAGGCGAGCCGAGCGGGAAGTAGCAGGTTGAAGACCTTTTGATGTGCTGGCCCTCGAAGCCCAAGTGCTCGTTTACTTCTTTCATTTATTGTCTGCCTGCATGCAGATGTATGAAAATCACCATTTTTGTGTCATCATGTAAGTCATTAATGTCAAATGTTGTGTATACACTCATTCCATATTATTTTAATAAAGTGGACATTCTGTGTTATGGTTTATCTGTACTCCTTTGCTTTTGCTTGAATGCAACTTTGTAATAAGCTGCATCAATTTTTGGTATTTTAATTCTAAGCGCTTTCGTCTATTCATGGAATATGGCGTGGGGCCCTGACCGGACCTTTTATTATATTCTTCGTGATGGGTAGGGTGTTATAATTTGGTATCAGCATATGGTGTCGGTTCCTTCAAATTTGTGGTTGAATTCTTTTAATGGGTGGTGAGCTCGTGTGTGTTTTACCGTTTCAATGTGAATACCCATGGATGTCCACTTAGCAATGAAAAAATACACATATTTGAGTAACCTACATATTCATAAGATTGTTGTTTGCAATGTTAATAGTTTCTTAATTGCGTGTTTCAAGACTATAGGTGACTAGGAGTGGTGCGGGGCAGTGTTAACCCTAGCACTTTACTGAGAGTAGTGCACCAACTAATGTGCCTATACCTCCTATTTCTGTTAAGACTGTTCGTTTTGTCATTGAAGTTGTCTTTATGTTGATTAATGTGAAACCAGGAAGGCTAGTACAACCTCCTACTCTTGGAGTAGCCCCGATGCTGGTTAGCATAGTTGATCCTGTGATAGTGAGACAAGCTGCTGAAGTGATATTAGTTTCAAGATGAGCGATAGAGAAGTAAATGAAGCAATTTTTGAGCTTCATTCCTCTTGTATTTATCGGTACTAGATCCCCAACTCAAGCCGAAGATTGGCTCTCTAGAATAAATAGAACCTTGATATTAATGGAGATGGAGAAAGTGCAGAAAGTCACCTTAGCTACTTTTCTATTGGATGGAGAGGCGTGGCTTTGGTGGGACTAGTTAGAGCTAAATAAGTTGGCAGGTAGGAATTTGACTGATGTCTCGATGGGTGAGTTATGGAGATTGTTTCTGGCAAGGTATCTCCCTTCTGCGCAGTAGATTGTAATGGAGAACCAGTTCTAGAGGTTGAATTAAAGTGATTATTTGGTGGATTATTAATTGCATGTGTTTACCAGACATGAGAGTTATGTAGGCTCCATATTTGCTGATGAGGAGTGTAAGACCAACAAGTTTTATGAAGGTTAGCGGGATGATCTAAGGTTACTTTTATCAGGTCTGATGACGTAGGGCTTTCAAACCTTAGGGACCACTACCTGATCCATGGAGTAGGATATGAAGCGAGTCCAACGTAAGAAGTACTTGGCGGTGAAAAATCCGGTGTTTAAAATACAAAACTCTATGAAGCCTGGTGATGAGTCCATATTTTATACCTATTTGCGGACTCATCTGGGCTTATTTTCTTGTCTTTGCACACCGTTTAGCGTCATTTGCACTCCTTTTGGTTCGCTACGGTTTTCCACGCCCTGTGCACCTTTTTAGCCCATTTTCTATGCTTGTGTGCATTTACTTTCTTGCTATGTTTATCACTGTTTGCTGTGGCTGCCACGATCGATGTCCCGTGCAGTTTTCCTGCAGGTTTGGGGATCGTGAGGGCATTCGGGATAAGTGTTTCACTATTTTTGGCAAAGGAGTCAGTGGTCGTGCGTTTATACCCACGCACGACCATCGACCTCCTGGCGCACGATCACTGATCGTGCGCATCTCGGTCTCATTTGTGAAAACTCTGTCTTGAACCTTCCGCACGATCACTTGCCATACCGCGCACGACCACTGCTCGTGCGCCGCCGATCGTGCGCAGTCATACCCATTTTGCAAAAGTCTGTCTGGCTATTTCCGCACGATCATCAGCACTGCCTCGCACGATCACTGATCGTGCGCAGCTGATCGTGCGCGACCACTGATTTTCTGATGCAGGTCTACAGGTTGCTCACGCACGGGCGCTGACCTTGGTCGCGCACGACCACTGGTCGTGCGTGTAAGAAACGAACTAGAAACAAGCCGGAACAGGTATAACTGAAATTTTATTATCAGAAAAAGGTATCTATTACAAAGGTATGGCCTCCCTTATATAGAATGGAGGAGATGGGAGAGAATACAAATACCCAATGTGGGACTAAAAATACAAAAGACAACATCTACAAAGTTAACCGCCAAACCACCAAGATCCCAGAGACTAGCCGGCAGACCGCCTGGCAACCAAACCGCCAGACCGCCAGACCGCCCGGCTACCAAACCGCAAGATTAGCCGGGCTGACCGCCCGGCTACCAGACCGCCAGACTTAGCCGCCTGTCCGCCCAGGTCTATACAGCAACACTCCCCCTCAAGCTGGAGCATAGATGTCAATCATGCCTAGCTTGCTGCAAATGTGGAAAAAAGAGGCGGACACAGGTTTTGTGAATATATCTGCCAGCTCTTTCTCCGAGGTAACAAACGGAGTGCAAATCTGGTTCTTCAACACTTCTTCCCGAATGAAGTGACAATCAACCTCTATGTGCTTTGTTCGCTCATGGAATACCGGATTTTTGGAAATGTAGATCGCAGCCTTGTTATCACAGAACATGGGAAGAGGATAGTTATAGACCTCTCCTAGATCCAGCATGAGAGCCCGCAACCATTTTAACTCACACGTGGTTGATGCCATGCTACGATATTCTGCTTCCGCACTAGACCTGGAGACGACTGACTGCTTCTTGCTCTTCCAGCTAACCAAGTTTCCTCCAACAAACGTGCAAAATCCGGAAGTCGACTTGCGATCCCCTTTGTCGTCCGCATAGCTAGCGTCGGAGTATGCTTCGACTCTTAGGTGATCGTTTTTCTGAAAGAGAAGACCTTTCCCAGGTGCGGACTTCACATACTCCAATATCCTTAGAGCAGATTGAAGATGACATTCCCTAGGCGACTGCATAAACTGGCTGACCTTTCCCACTGCATAGGAGATGTCTGGTCTGGTCACCGTAAGGTAGATGAGTTTGCCAACCAGACGCCGATACCTCGTAGTATCCAATAGAGGAGGTGATTCATCTGTCCATGTCTTGTCTTCTCCAGGAGCCATGGGACACCGGGCAGGTTTAGCACCCGTCAACCCTGCCTTTTTCAACAAATCAAGAGCATACTTCCGTTGGGAGAGAACCAAGGAACCCGGTTTCCGAGAGATTTCAATTCCCAAGAAGTATTTTGGAGAGCCCATATCCTTCGTGACTAGGTGTTGGCGGAGATGGACCTTCGTCAAGGCTACACCAGCTTGATCGTCGCTAGTAAGAAGAATATCGTCCACGTAAACAGCTAGCACAACCAGACCCGAAGATGTCTTGCGAATGAACAAGGAGTGATCAGCCGAACTCCTGGTGAAACCGATCGCCCCAACGATGCTACTGAACTTATCGAACCACGCCCTGGGACTTTGCTTTAGGCCATAGATGGCCTTCTTCAACCGGCATACTTGAGTCTCCCCCTGAGCAACATACCCAGGAGGTTGCTCCATGTAGACGTCCTCGTGAAGATCACCATAGAGGAAGGCATTCTTGACGTCCAACTGCGAAATAGGCCAATCCCTGTTGACCGCCACCGATAAAAGGACCCGAATGGTGCTGAGGCGAGCAACTGGCGAGAACGTGTCAAAGTAATCAACACCATAGGTCTGAGTAAACCCTTTTGCAACAAGACGGGCTTTGTACCGGTCCACAGTGCCATCAGGACGGAACTTAACGACAAACACCCAGCGACAACCAACCACATCCGTGCCAAAAGGAGGAGGCACAAGGGTCCAAGTGCCCCGGTCAGAGAGAGTAGCAATCTCGTCATCCATGGCAGCCTTCTAGTGAGGAATATCAAGGGCTTCCTGGTAGGTGCGAGGTGTGGTAGTCGCGGAGATGGCTAGGGCGAAGTCCCTGCGAGAAGGTGTTAGCCGATCATAAGAAATAACAACTGCCAGCGAGTGCTGGGTGCACGTCCGAACCCCTTTGCGAAGGGCAATGGGCAGCTCCAGGTCCTCGAGTTCCTCAGTCGCCGGTGCATCCGTGGCGGAGATAGCTGGCCCGGGAGAAGAGAGAGACGGCCGAGGGGACGAGGTAGAAGGATCATGATCAAGAGAAGGAGCAGCTGGTGGAGGTGGGGATGGAGGAAGCTCAAGAGGAGTGGATGTGGTGGAGAGAATGGGTGGAGAGGTCGAGTCGGTAGGAAGAAGAGGGAGGTTCGATCCATCGACCTGTGGGAGATCAGAAGAGAAGTAGGCGGCATTCTCAAAGAATGTCACATCCGTCGAGACGAACTGCTTGCGATGAACAGGGTCAAAGCAGCAGTAACCTTTTTGAGTTGTGGAGTAACCCAAAAAGATACACTTCGTAGCACGAGGGGACAATTTGTCGCGAGTTGCGGCAGGGCTATGAACAAAGGCAGTGCACCCAAAAATGCGGAGAGGTAAGGGAAAGGGGTCCTTGGAGGGATAGAGGATGGAAAAAGGGGTTTTGCCTTTGAGGACGGTAGAGGGAATGCGATTGATGAGGTAGCAGGAGATGAGGACCGCATATCCCCAATAGCTACGAGGAACCTGCATCTGCGTCATGAGAGTGCGAGCGACATCGAGGAGGTGACGGTTTTTACGTTCCGCCACCCCATTTTGCTGGGAGGTATAGACGCAGCTAGTTTGATGAATGATGCCATGTTGTGTACAGAAAGAAGCGAAATCACTACTCAGATATTCTTTTGCATTATCAGAGCGAAAAATTTTGACAGAGGCATCAAATTGATTTTTAATCATATAATAAAATGAAGTCCATACAGAAAAAAGTTCGGAGCGATCCTTTAATAGATACACCCACGTACAGCGAGAATAATCATCAATAAAGGTTACAAAATAGGAACTTCCACGCCCGATGGTGAGGGTAGGGGAAGGTCCCCAAACATCCGAGTGAATAAGGTCGAAGGGCTTGGAAGAGCCACGACCTTGCTTAGGAGGAAAGGGGGAACGGTGATGCTTGCCCAGTTGACAAGCATCACAGTTGAGAGGAGAGTCCTGCTGAGGGAGGTGAGGAAACAGCTGGTGGATGAGACGCGAGGGAGGATGCCCCAGGCGAAGGTGCCACTAAAGAAGATCTGTAGAAGTGGGAGAGAAGACGATAAGAGCAGATACATCATCAAGGAAGTAGAGACCACCCCTCTCAGTCCCAGTAGCAAACGTCCGCTTGGAGTCCGGGTCCTGAAACGAACAAGAAGAAGGAGTAAATGTTACCGAACACTGAAGTTGCTTGCAAAGAGAAGTAACCGACAATAAATTGCACGGAAACTTGGGCACATAAAGAGTATCCGCCAGGCGAAGGGACGGAGTAACTTGAACCATGCCCGTTCCATGCACCGGAGAGGGAGAACCATCCGCAACGAGAACAGGGGGCAACCGATCATGTGTTTCTAGGAGAGAAAAGCACTGAGGATTGCCCGTCATATGATTAGTGGCGCCAGAGTCGATTAGCCATTTACCTTGGGTAACCACGTGGGCACTACCTGAAGTCGTGGCCACGGAGGCAGATGGCTTGGAAGAAGTAGGAGTATCACCAGCGGGACGAAGATGCGGATGCTTTGTCCAGCAGCGGTCAACCAAGTGTCCTGGGCGGCCACAATGAGTACAGAGGTAGCGAGAAGGGCCACGCCCGCCAGAGTGGTTACCACGACCACTAAAGCCACCACGATGAGCCTGGTGGGCATAGGCATCCGGAGCCGGAGGAGCGGCAAGCAAGGGGCGTTGGAGCAGAGAGGTAACAGCGGCAATGCGGGCAGCAGTAGCATCCAGGGTAGGAGACTCAGCCTCTCCAAGAATTTGCTGCCGGATCATATCGTATGAGTCCGGAAGCCGCAGAAGGTAACAGACCACTAGGAGTTCCTGGAAGTGCTTCAGCTGAGTGGCCACATCTGCCGAGAGAGGACGATTTTGTAGAATCTCAGCTCCAAGGGCTTGGACTTGTTGGTAAGCTGCAGGAGGGGACATGGACTGGCGAGCAAAGAGATCCGCATAGAGAGTATAGATGCGAGAGGTTTGTCCCCCCTTGGAGTAGAGAGCGGCCAAGTGATTCCAAGCTTGTTTTACCGTCTCATCGTGACGGATGACAGGAAGGCATTCATCGGACAGGCTGTTCGCCAGCCAAGTACGAACAAGCGCATCATTCGCATCCCAGTCATTAAACTGGGCAGAGTCCGCAGGCGGAGGGTCATCGGTAAGATGATGACGCTTGCGCTGAGAGCGGAGAAGAAAAGTGAATGAGACACTCCAGTCGGGATAATTGGGCCCCAGAAGCTTAGAGGCGGTGCCAAGATTCCCGGAAGCAGGAGGAGGAGGAGGAGGCGGTGGGACAACGACAGTAGACGAGGTGGAGCCATCAGAATTGGTCATCCTGGAAGAGAGGTCGCGCGGTTAAGAGGAGAGACCGGGCGAGCAAAGGAAGGAAGAGTTCGCAGCGGTCACAATTAGACCGGCGGCAAGCAATGCCACGACCAAGCTGCGAAGCACAAGAAGAGAAGCCGCACGGTTAAGAAGGGAAACCGGGCGGGAAGAAAAAGAAGCCGCGCGGATAGATAGAGCGAGAAGACCGCGCGAACAAAAAGCAAACCGCGGCGGGCAGAGAGAACAAGCTGCAACGGTCACGGTGCCAGCACACTAGCGGCAAGAAGGGCAGAAAGGCCGCCTAAACAAGGCAGAACTCGCGCGAACAGAGAGAATTCACGCGGATAGGAAGAAAAAAAGATCTGCAGCGGTCACGATGGCAGACACCAGCGGCCAGAGAAGCCACGACCAAGCCGCAGAACCAAACAGAGGGAGAGAAGTCGGGCGGCTAGCAGACAGACCGCGCGAACAGAAGAGGTCGCACGGACAGAAGAGAACACAATCAGGAGGACTAGATCGGGTCCTCTGATACCATGTAAGAAACGAACTAGAAACAAGCCGGAACGGGTATAACTGAAATTTTATTATCAGAAAAAGGTATCTATTACAAAGGTATGGCCTCCCTTATATAGAATGGAGGAGATGAGAGAGAATACAAATACCCAATGTGGGACTAAAAATACAAAAGACAACATCTACAAAGTTAACCGCCAAACCTCCAAGATCCCAGAGACTAGCCGGCAGACCGCCTGGCAACCAAACCGCCAGACCGCCAGACCGCCCGGCTACCAAACCGCAAGATTAGCCGGGCTGACCGCCCGGCTACCAGACCGCCAGACTTAGCCGCCTGTCCGCCCAGGTCTATACAGCAACAGTGCGCCAGTGGTCGTGCGCCCTATTTATTCTGCAAGCTATAAATACGCTGTTCCGCGAATTAGGGCGAGAGCATCATTACGGAACCTTCGCCAGTCCGCCGTTTCGCCCTCCAGCAGTCCCATTCACCTCCACATTCATTCCTACCAACGGGAGGACCTTCTTCGGTGATTCCGAAGCATTCCGCATCCTCCAGTGATCCTCCCGGCCATTGAAGCATTCTTCTCCGAGCTTTCCACCAAGGAAGAAGACGAAGCATACCTAGAGAACGGAGTTACAGACCCTCGAGGTGACAGCTCGGTGGTACCGGAAGCCCTCCTCGGACTGCACTTGGAAGCGGATTGACAACCCGCACCTCCGGCCAAAAACCGCGGTGGATCTTCAATCTCGTGGTTTTGCATTTTCTCTCTTTTCTTGTTTTATGGAATGTTTGTGCTTGTAATGAACATCAACTTCTAGTGTTATTTTGATTGGTTGTGTTTCATCTTGCTTTAGAGATTTATTCTTTGATGCGCCTCGCTCCATCTCGCCTTGAGAAGCGGTGATTGCGACCCGCATAGTTTACATTAGTGTAATCGGTCGTAAGACCACCAACCAAAGCCCCTTTCTTTTTCTATTTATTTCAATTAACTCTAATAACGATAGTTTTAGAGTCTAAATCGTTCGACGCCAATTGCATTCCTCAAGAGACCGACATCCGGGGATTCATTCCCAACTTTATTACTTGTGCGACCGGTACGCTTGCCGTATTTTACGCGCATCAAGTTTTTGGCGCCGTTGCCGGGGAATGCAACTGTTGAACGATTATGATTTCTGGAAGTATTGGTATAAGAGTTAGTGCTTTTTTATTTTTGTTCCTTTGTTTTGTTGTTTCAGTGAATACAGGGTCAATATTCTATCAATGCCTTCTATTCAGCAGCTAATTTATCAAGCCCGTCTCACCAATCGAGTGGAAACGGGAAATGACAGTTTCGAGATTTCCTCTGATTTGATCGAATACATTATCGAAAATTGTCAATTCAACGGAGATGGAAGTGCTGATGCCTTGTGCCATGTGCGCAAGTTTTTAGAAATTTATGACACATGCTCTTCGAACACTGCCAACGGTGAGCAGCAGAAGATTCGACTCTTCTCCTTTTCCTTGAAAGGCAGCGCAAAACGATGGTATAATGATACCAGGAAGTAGTGTTTCATTCGTGGAAGCAACTCGAAGGAAATTTCTTGGCCAAATTCCGACAGCAAATGCTCACCACGAACGATTACAAGGAGCTCATCACCTTCTCCCAAAGAGATGAAGAATCCTTGTTCGCAGCCTGGGAGCATTTTCAGTATTTGCGGAGGGAATGCTGCAGAGAGGGAGTGTCAGATATTTTGCTGCTCCAAACCTTCTATTTTGGGATCCTAGACAGATTCCGGCCAGCACTTGACATTGCAGCTGGAGGAACTCTGCTTAACAAACCTTGTCGGGATGCTTGGGAAATAATTGACAACATTGCCCAAACCAGTAGGCATTGGAATTCCCCACCTTTCCCCAACCTTTCCGTAGAGGCAAAGTTGGTGGTCACTAATGAAGCCGCCGATCTTCCCGCGTCTGTGATGGAGCGTTTTTTCGCGTACTTCTGCAAAATAATGGATGTGTTCAACGATCAAGCCGCCACCATTCAACGCCTACAAACGGCCATTGGGATTCTTACGGAAACGTTGCTCAGCTCCACCAGTCAGAAATGGGAAACAGTGCATTCAATGAGGCTGAGTAGTGGAAAAAGTCTCGAGAGAGTCTTGCTGCCCGATCCTCCTACACAATCTTCGTGTGTACCCATTTCTGACTCGACAATTGAACCTCCCTCTGCACCGATCGCGCAAGAACCCGTGTCAGTACCGCCACTTGTGAGGATCACCTCGAGGCCGCCGTTTCCCCATCGGCTAAATAATGAAAAGACTGAAAGGAATTTTCAGAAGTTCCTGTAAATCATGAAAGGAGTTCAAGTTAGCATACCTTTAACAGAAGCTATCACGCAGATTCCAGGATATTCCAAGTTCCTCAAGACCCTCATCTCGAGGCGTCAATCCTTGGAAGGTCTGAATATGATTAACCTCACCAAAGAGTGTTCCTCTCTCCTCACCAACTTTTCTCCTACCAAACGCAGAGATCCTGGCAGCTTCACCATCCCTTGCCGAATTGGTCTCCACAGGTTTGGCCACGCACTTTGTGATTTGGGAGCGTCGATTAACCTGATGCCCCTCTCCATCTTCCAGGAGCTGGGAGTTGGGATTCTCCGGCCCACCCATCTGAGGTTACAGCTAGCCGATCGATCGATAAAAACGCTAGCTGGGATGGTTGAAGACCTCATTGTCATGGTTAACGACCTTGCTTTCCCGGCCGATTTTGTCATCCTTGACATGAAGGCTGGTCCCAAGGTCCCTATAATTCTGGGAAGGACCTTCCTTGCCACTGCCCGGGCTATTATCAACGTCGACCGGGGAGAATTGACCCTAAGCCTGGGAGAAGAATCAATTTCCTTCAATGTCCATGAACCTCCGCAACAACTCTGAATCACTAATTGTGACAGCGCTGACTTGTTTGACGAACCGGGAACGAGCAGCGAATTGATTCTTGACCATGATGAGCCAGAATGGGAAATTGAGGACACACCACCCGCTACCTCGTCTGGGACTCCGCATCTGATCAAAGAACCCACCATCACTTCTTCTATCACTGCCACTACCGTAACCTTGAAGTCGCTGCCCGAATCCCTGAAATATGCTTTCTTGTAGGAAGGCACAGCATGTCCGATGATCATCTCCGCTACTCTCTCCGCCGACAACGAACGTGCATTGGTCGACGTGTTAAAAAAATATAAGAATGTTTTTGGACGATCTTTGGCTGACATTAAAGGCATTAGCCCGGCGTTCTGCATGCACAAGATCCTCCTTGAAGATCAATACAAACCTTCGGCACAACCGCAAAGAAGACTGAATCCCAAGATGCATGCGGTAGTTCAGGCGGAAGTCATAAAATTGCTTGACGCCGGTATAATTTACCCCATCAGTGACAGCAAATGGGTAAGCCCGGTCCAAGTTGTGCCCAAAAAGGGCGGAATTACTGTGGTGACCAATGACGAGAATGAACTACTGCCTACCCGTGTGGTCACTGGGTGGAGAGTTTGCATCGATTACAGGAAGCTGAATGAAGCTACACGCAAAGATCATTACCCGCTCCCTTTCATCGATCAAATGCTGGAAAAATTGGCTGGTCAGGAATACTAATGCTTTCTGGATGGATATTCGGGATACAACCAAATCGCAGTCGTTCCTGAAGATCAAGAAAAGACGACATTCACCTGCCCATCTGGCACCTTCGCGTTTAGGAGAATGCCGTTTGGATTGTGCAACGCCCCGGCAACCTTCCAACGTTGCGTCATCGCCATTTTTGGCGACATGATCGGTGATTTTCTCGAAGTCTTCATGGACGATTTCTCTCTTTTCGGGAACACCTTTAACTCCTGCCTCGCTAATTTAGCCAAGGCCCTGCAGCGTTGTGATGATACCAACCTTTTCCTGAATTGGGAGAAATGCCACTTCATGGTTCGTGAGGGCGTCGTTTTAGGCCATAAGGTCTCTCGTCGGGGGCTCAAAGTCGATCAATCAAAAATCGGTGTCATCAAGAATCTTCCTCCTCCATCTTCTGTCAAGGGAATCCGCAGCTTTTTGGGACATGCCGGCTTTTACCGAAGATTCATTAGCAATTTTTCATCAATATCCAAACCTCTCACAAATCTGTTGACTAAGGACGCCTTGTTCGTCTTCGATGAAAATTGCATGCAAGCCTTCACAACTCTCAAGGACCGGCTAATCTCCGCTCCCATTTTGGTGGCGCCGGATTGGACTTTGCCCTTCAAAGTCATGTGCGATGCCAGCGATTTTACAGTTGGTGCGGTGCTCGGTCAAAGGAGAGACAAAGTATTTCACACCATCTCTTACGCGAGCCGAACCCTCAACGATGCCCAGCTCAATTACAGTACCACAGAAAAGGAGCTTCTGGCCGTGATTTTTGCTTTCGAGAAATTCCATTCGTACTTGGTGTTATCCAAAGTCATTGTCTACACCGACCACGCAGCTCTAAGGTATTAATTCAAAAAAAAAGATGCCAAGCCTCGGCTAATCCGATGGATTCTCCTGCTGCAAGAATACTCCATTGAGATCCGAGATAAGAAAGGAGTGGAAAATGTCATCGCCGATCACTTATCTAGATTGGAGAATGATAGTGGTGGATCTGTTTTAGAGGATGAGCGCAATGCGATTGCTGAATGCTTCCCGGATGAGCGATTATTCTCCATCTCTTCCCTCTCCTCGATGACCCGGTGGTACGCAGACATGGCCAACTATCTTGCATGCAAATCTGTCTCCCCAAGCCTATCATCGCAGCAAAAGCGGAAACTTCTATCTGATGCTAAACATTATTTCTGGGAAGACCCGCTACTTTTTCGCACGTGCAATGATGGAGTTATCAGGCGCTGCGTACCCGAGAGTGAATTCCAATCCGTTTTAAACCACTGTCATGATCGGGAGGCCGGCGGACATTTCGGCGCCACAAGAACGGCACGCAAGGTTCTGCAATGTGGCCTATTTTGGCCAACCCTTTTCAGAGACGCCCACAGTTATGTTACTAAATGCAATGAATGCCAAAGGACCGGTAATATCTCTAAGAGGGACGAAATGCCCCTCAATAACATGCTCGTTTGTGAGCCATTCGATGTTTGGGGGATAGATTTCATGGGACCCTTTCCCATGTCGCACGGCAAACTCTATATCATTGTTGCGGTTGACTATGTTTCCAAGTGGGTCGAAGCCGAAGCTGTTGCTGCAAATGACGCTCGCACTGTTCTAACTTTCTTACACAGAAATATTTTTTCTAGATTTGGCGCTCCACGCACAATCATCAGTGACGGCGGGAGTCATTTTTGCAACAAGTCATTCTTACAACTCATGAAGAAGTTTGGAGTTCATCACAAAGTCTCTCTCGCCTACCATCCTCAGACTTGTGGGCAAGTTGAAGTCTCCAACAGGGAGCTAAAAAGAATAATTGAAAAATCCATAAATTCCAACCGAAAAGAGTGGGCTAAGAAAGTCGACGACGCCTTATGGGCATACCGAACCGCCTTCAAAACTCCTATCGGTATGACCCCCTTCCAACTTGTCTATGGAAAGGCTTGCCATTTGCCGGTCGAATTAGAACACAAGGCGCTATGGGCAACCAGATTTCTGAACATGGACATTGAGACTGCAGCAGGCGAACACCGCTCCCAACTAAATGAACTGGAAGAACTACGGCATTTTGCTTACGAAAACGCGCGGATCTACAAAGAAAAAACAAAAAAATGGCACGACCGTCACATCTTCCCAAAAGAATTCCAACCGGGAGATCAAGTCCTAATGTACAACTCCCGCCTCCGTTTATTCCCCGGAAAGTTAAAATCGCGGTGGAGCGGCCCCTTTATAGTGATCGGAGTCTCCCCTTTTGGAGCTATTGAAATATCCGGGAAGAGCGGCGACAAATTCAAGGTCAACGGGCATCGGCTAAAGTTGTACGATGGAGGTGCTATCATCGGCGAACCTCAAAGCTTACAGCTCGAAGACCCACTACATGGTGACGGGGCGGCGCCTTGATCCTAATTTCCGCTGCGGATCTCCTATTTTGTGTTGGAACATTTTGAGCTTTATTTTATTTTGCTGCATAAACATTATATACAACTGCTAATACAGGTATTTGGTCCACCTTAAGGACGGTAAACAAAAGGGCTATTCGGGAGACAACCCAAGCTTGGACCTTTTGGTCCCCTTGTTTATGTTTTATTTTATTTTATGTTTTCTATCTTTTTTGTATTTTCTGTTGTTCGGCCTAATTCGCAGGTTCAGCTTATCTTTTGTGCGAAGCAGCAACTCCCGCGAATCATCACGCAATCTTCTGGCATGCTCCCCTCTTTGGAGCATTGGTACTCTCTCTCGCTTCAGATTTCATTCCTTGGTCGAATGTCTATTTTTCTTGCTTATGTTTTCATTCAAGTCTGGGGGGAAGAGCCGCTTGTGCACTCCACGAGCACATTTAATTTCGCATGCCAGTAGTTTTCCTTTTTGCTTCATTGTGTTAGACTCCTATTGCACACCACTGCACCCACTTGAGCGCGAGCTTAGCGGTTTGCGTGTCACGAGTTGAACCTGTATCTTTGTTCGATTTGGAAAATTTCTGTGCTAGTTGAGGATTGTGCGATGGAGTAAAATGTTGGCCTTGCTGTGTTTCTCGTCAACTGCTCTCGTTTTGTGTAGAAATTTGAGTAGATTTAATTTTTCTGTATGCTTATAGTTTATATTTTTCTATCTGCGTAAATTCTTTTATTCTACTCAAAAGTTGGTGAATCCGGTGTGAATCAAACGGTAGCGTAGGAATGTGTGTAGCCGCCACTAGACTCGTATTGCTTGAGTCGGGAGGAAGGATTACTTTCTCGGTTGCTAAGAACTTGCCCCAAGCTATTCTTGAAGCATTGGTACACGGTTAGTCTAGCGTGAGAGTGATGTAGGCCACCTTTTGGCCCGGTTGAGCTTTGTACCCATTCCTAACTTCGCCCTTGCTAGCCCCGTTGTGCCTACCCTTCTTTTGATTCAGCTCCACTAGTATTTCACCAAAGCCTTATAGCCTATCCTAGTCGCACACCCAATTCGAGCTTTAGTAGTTTACATTTTATGTTGGGTTGTGATGTGGTGATTCGTATTTGTGATATGTGGTTGTGCCCAAAAGAAAAATGTGCTGATTTTGTAAAAAGAAAAAGAAAATATTTAAAAGAGAAAAAGAGAAAAGAAAAAGAAAAAAGAAAAAGTTTGATTGAAAATATTTATTTGAGAAGATTTGGATTTGGAGTAGGCGGTGCACACACCCATGTTGTACAAATCAAGTCTGGGGGTGTGGTGCACCTGATTATATTGTGGTTTGCCGAGGGATTCTTTTAGGCTAGCTCATTTGGGTTAGGTGCATAGCCTTTCTTTTTATCACTGTTTATCTCACCGTAACCCAAGCCCTATTATTACCTAAAGTCCTACGGACTTGCGCTTGAGTTGATTAGTGCCGTGGAGAGAGTGCGAACGGGCAAGCTTATGGTTTTCGACATTGGTGGATTCCTTTGGGGGTAATCTTGAGCCCCGATTTTCGGCTATGCTCACCTTAGTGGCCTGTCTACTTTCTCCCTGCGTAAGACCGGATGATTCACCGTGATTCTACTTTGGAGTAATAATAAATTTTTGTTACGCATTGTGAAAAATATAAAATATTTTGTATACTTAAGAATTTCCTCTACTTTTTTTTTATGCACGCGAGCATGCGACTTCGCATGGTACTCCTTTCTGCAATTTCTTTCTTAGCTAGTTAATTTTCCCCGTCTGCTTAGGTTTTGTTTGCTCGGGGCGCGCAAACAGTTAAGTCTGGCGGTGTGATGAGTCCATATTTTATACCTATTTGCGGACTCATCTGGGCTTATTTTCTTGTCTTTGCACACCGTTTAGCGTCATTTGCACTCCTTTTGGTTCGCTACGGTTTTCCACGCCCTGTGCACCTTTTTAGACCATTTTCTGTGCTTGTGTGCATTTACTTTCTTGCTATGTTTATCACTGTTTGCTGTGGCTGCCACGATCGATGTCCCGTGCAGTTTTCCTGCAGGTTTGGGGATCGTGAGGGCATTCGGGATAGGCGTTTCACTATTTTTGGCAAAGGAGTCAGTGGTCGTGCGTTTTTACCCACGCACGACCATCGACCTCCTGGCGCACGATCACTGATCGTGCGCAGCCCGGTCTCATTTGTGAAAACTCTGTCTTGAACCTTCCGCACGATCACTTGCCATACCGCGCACTACCACTGCTCGTGCGCCGCCGATCGTGCGCAGTCATACCCATTTTGCAAAAGTCTGTCTGGCTATTTCCGAACGATCATCAGCATTGCCTCGCACGATCACTAATCGTGCGCAGCTGATCGTGCGCGACCACTGATTTTCTGATGCAGGTCTACAGGTTGCTCACGCACGGGCACTGACCTTGGTCGCGCACGACCACTGGTCGTGCGCCAGTGGTCGTGCGCCCTATTTATTCTGCAAGCTATAAATACGCTGTTCCGCGAATTAGGGCGAGAGCATCATTACGGAACCTTCGCCAGTCAGCCGTTTCACCCTCCAGCAGTCCCATTCACCTCCACCTTCATTCCTACCAACGAGAGGACCTTCTCCGGTGATTCCGAAGCATTCCGCATCCTCCGGTGATCCTCCCGGCCATTGAAGCATTCTTCTCCGAGCTTTCCACCAAGGAAGAAGACGAAGCATACCTAGAGAACGGAGTTACAGGCCCTCGAGGTGACAGCTCGGTGGTACCGGAAGCCCTCCTCGGACTGCGCTTGGAAGCGGATTGATAACCCGTACCTCCGGCCAACAACCGCGGTGGATCTTCAATCTCGTGGTTTTGCATTTTCTCTCTTTTCTTGTTGTAAGGAATGTTTGTGCTTGTAATGAACATCAACTTCTAGTGTTATTTTGATTGGTTGTGTTTCATCTTGCTTTAGAGATTTATTCTTTGATGCGCCTCGCTCCATCTCGCCTTGAGAAGCGGTGATTGCGACCCGCATAGTTTATATTAGTGTAATCGGTCGTAAGACCACCAACCAAAGCCCCTTTCTTTTTCTGTTTATTTCAATTAACTCTAATAACGATAGTTTTAGAGTCTAAATCGTTCGATGCCAATTGTATTCCTCAAGAGACCGACATCCGGGGATTCATTCCCAACTTTATTACTTGTGCGACCGGTATGCTTGCCGTATTTTACGCGCATCACCTGGGCAGGGTAGATGGACGAAGAAGTATAGGTCTTTGGGGCTAGCTTCTTCTGATGCTTCTAGGGAAACTACTGGGCGAGGTCCACTCACTTTTTATAATTATGGAAAGCTAGTACATTATGCTCTAGACTGTCGCAGTTATCTTTCGAGGATGTATAAAAATGCGGGGGCATTATATGCGGAGAAAGGGAATGCAATGGAGTCAACTGTGTCCCACTATAATGACATAAGTTTCCTGAGGGAGCAAATGGATTTTGTGAGGTACCGCTTGGCGATAGGGTTAATGTCGGCATTAGCGAAGCTATTTTATTGATTATATCTCTCTGTAAGGTAATGCGTAGCAATAGCGATACCGAACATTGGTAACAAAAAATAGTCAAATGCGTTGAAAGCATCAAAAGAATCGTGTTGACTTGAAGCCTCGTCTACCGCATGACAGTAGGGTGTTATCGTGTGGCGGTAGCAGGGATGATTCATTTGGGAAAGCTCTCGGTGAGCTACCACCTATCGGTAGGTCTAGCATTGGTGGTAGTTGTGCATTTTTCATTCCTACACAGGTTATGAGACGAACCAGCATCGCTCTATGATAGTAAGATATCGTAGAGCGATAACAGAGCAATTATGACATGGTCACATGTCAGTATGCGATTGGAGGTTTTGAATAGTGGCTAGTGGGACAAGCTAACGCTCTAGCTACCGCGCGGCGGTAACAATATACCGCATGACACTAAGCCTCATAAACTTAATTTTGGAGTGAATCGTGGTCGTTCATTTGTTTTAATAGAGATCCGACGGTGGGGTGTCATCCCAGGAAGTATAAGGCCAGATAAGGCATTTTCTTCTTCATTTGATCCATATGTGTTTTTTTTCTAAGGGTTAGAGAGAAGGGAGAGTGAAGGAAGAGGAAGAGGAAGGAGATCCTACCATTGTTGGAGCTTCGGAGCTCTGATTCGCAAGACGAGTTGGGATCCGTGGGGGCAAGACCGTTGTGGTCATTTTCATCCTACTAGATCTTCGTCGATGGCGCCAAAATGAACATCAAGGGTAAGGATCCTTTTCCTTAGACATGTGAAGTCATTTGTTTTGGCATGTGAGGGTAGAATCTCAACAAACTCGTGGACACAATTGTCTCGATGAGTTGATCCGTGATTCCTTGTTAGTTTTTGATTTAGAATCCGAAAGCAAAGTACGGAATATGCAAGTTGTGTGAAACCCATCTGAATGGGTTGGTCTGGATTGGTGATGATTGTTTGTATAACGGAGAAGACTCCGTAGTATGGTATACATTTCGGAGTCGCAGGGTGTGTAGTGACTGTAGAGAGAGTACTGGAGAAGAAAACCAGGAAAACACCATTTTGAAGGAGAAGAATCGATAGTTTGTCCCCAACCATATAGTTATACCGCCGGCGGTAGCTCCCAAAGAGCATTATTTGTGAGGCCTATCTCATGGAGACCTAGAGGGCCATTGTTTATGAGGTTTGAATCTTGGAGACCCGAGGACCATTGCATGAAACTGAGAGCATTTGTGGCCTAGCTTAAGCGGCCATGAGTGATAGCCTAGGATCATAACGGGGTTATGAATTGTATGGACGAGAAAGGGGATGCTGACCCGCATCGTGGCTTAGTGTACCTCATTATTTTAGCACTAGAAAAGAGCTCAACTGCATCCAACCCTATACTGATCGACTTGAAGTGAGTCAAAATGTGTATCCATGGGATCATCATGACTCTGTCATAGCCATCGGGTCATTGTCTTTGGCTTTGAGCCTGTAAGACTGGAATGCTCAAACGTTGCTGACCATCACAAAGAATGGAGGTTTGACCCTTCGAGGTCCTGTCACTGAGAATGTGACCTGAGAGCAAGAAGCATTGGTCCGTCGTACCAAATTCTGTGGAAAATTGCACTTAAGTTGCACTTATCGATTGCCAATATATATACGCTAATGCATGCAGGGAAGGAGCACCGCCACCCCAAGTGAGGGGTAGGGTCATTACAATTTGATCAGCTAATGCTAACTGTTGCCTTGTTTTCCATCCTTTGGGTGGAATGTTTTTGTGCTGGTGAAGCTGAGCCGAGCGAGAATTAGCGGGCTAAAGCCCATGGTTGTTAAGGCGGCCCTTGAAGGCCAAAGAGAATTGCCCGCCTTTATTTATCTTTTCATGTGTGTGCGGCCTGCGTGCTGAAGTATATAAGACATAATATTTGAGAAAACTTCGTATGTCCTTATGGCCATAACTATTTGTGTATTTTGTTTATCATTCTTATATTGTGATAGTGGACATTCATATGGTTGGGTTCTTATTACAATCTTAAAATACTTCCGCTAGAATGCACTCTAATTTACGATGTGCTTATGGATTATGGTTTCAATACGTTACTCCACTGGCTATCCGTGGAATATGGCGTTGGGCCCCAGCTGAACCTTCTATTATATTCTACGTGACGGATGGGGGTGTTACAATTTGGTATAAGACTCTGGTGTCGGTCTTTCTTATTTGAATTCGTGGACAAATTCTTTTAAGCAGTGGAGAGAACATGTAAATGCATTACTGTTATAACTTGAAAGAACCCATGAATCTCCACTTAAGAATGAAAATACACAAGTTTGAGGAACCTTGATGATTATTTTCGCTAAGTCTAAACTTGATGCGGATTCATTCTACAATTTATCATAACTATGTAGATGGGCATAAGCTAGATTGAATCATCTTTCAGGCAAGTGCACCTATCAATCATAGTATAAGAGAATTCTACATCTCGTATCGTATTCCACAGGGTCATTTCAACTATTCGTACTCACTCTCACTCTATTATCATACCTAAACTTAAGATTGCATTCTAATATAGATTAATCCTAACTATGACTATTTGGATAAAAATTGTATTGGAGAGTTACAAAAATAGTTTCAAGTCGAAAGTTAAGAGCATTCAATGAACATAATCACTTTGTGTAATCATGAAATAACAAGACTATCAAATTCATTGTATTGTAAAGGGTTAAACTAATTATTAAATTCTCTCTCGAGCAAATTTAAAATCTAAATTAAGTTAAGTAAATTTTCTCTCGAACAATTTACAATACTCAAATGTTTATTGAATGAAATACCCTATCTAATACATGGATTCATGAAACTTTATTTCTAAAATACCATAATTCCATTCATTCGTATTCTAATTTTCCAAGAAACATATCTCTCGATCATGAATTTTGAATTACAAAGAGAAATAACACATAAATATGAAGATTTAACCATCATCCAAACAATCCAATTTCTCAATCTAGACATTTGGAATTCATGTAAAAATAAATAATCATTCATAATAAGGATAATTCTCAATGTTTGCAAGCCCATATACGAATAAAATACAATGAAATTGACGAAAACAAAACGATACATGATTACTAACTTGTTCAAACACATTGTTCATGAAAAGTAAAAGATAAATAAAGTTGGATTACCAAGAGAGATACAAGATTAAAAGAGATAAATTAAAGAATAAATGCATACAAATATCTCCTTCAAGCCTTCCTTCTCTTGGATGCTCCACTTTCGTTCTCCAGAAAAATCTCTAAGCAAAATAATCCAAAAAAAGTGCAGAATAATATTTTCTCCAGGTTTTTATAGTCCAATAGCAAACATGGTCGAACACGGGTTCCGACACGGCCGTGTTGCAGGCCGTGTCGGCAGTTCCAGGGCAGTTCCACACGAAAAGACGTGTTTGATCATGGGCCGTGTTGGATCACACGGGTACTGACATGGCCGTGTTTTGGAACACGGCCGTGTTGTTCTTCATGTTCTTCAGACACGGGGGCTGGATCATTGGCTTCAGCTGGGATGGAACACGGGTAGGCACACGGCCGTGTTCCTACCCGTGTGTGGGCAATTCTTCTCCTGTGATCAGTCCTGTTGGCCCCGTAAACTCCCCTGTTTGCTCCAAGACTTTTAGTTCCACTGGCTAGTTGTACCTGCATTAGAAAAATGACATAGTAAGGGAGAAGTTCAATACATAAAATAGTAACAACTTTAAACTATGCTCTACTATTCATGACAATACCAATTCTCAATTATTTAGTGCAATTACTTGAATAAAGAGGTAGAAAACAGCGGATATGATTACAATTATTACAATAAAAATCTACCATAATTGTAATCATCACACATCCCCAGACTTAAGTGTTTGCTTGTCCCTAAGCAAACTAATTCAAACAATTGGGTTACCAATACATAATTCTTCTTCCGCACACTGATTGTTTTGAATTCGAATAGAGATTTGATGCTGCAATTGTATAGGAAATAGTATAGCAGACTTTTCTAAATATAACTTTTTCTTAAAAATTTCTCCAATACATATCTTAACTACTTTTCGCTCTTTCTTAGAATTATAATTATAATTATCCATAACTATTGTTAGGAGAAAATAACAATCTTGATAACATATGCATTAGTCTTTCAAAAAATTAAAAATCTCCCTATTGATAATCATACACTTTCCTTTACACACCCTCTCCATAACACTAATGAGAATTAGTAAAGTTGGATCCTTAGGACTTGTATGGTGGTGTATTGTTTTGGCTTAGGATAGGTGATTATAGGTGGGGTAAGCAAAAAAACTAGATCACAATTGAGCCCTTTGTATGATAAAGACCTTTAACATACATTGATATTTTATGAGCACCCCCAGACTTTGCACGTATTATCATTCCCTTATATTTTCTTCTTTTGTTTCTTAACCAAAAGTCCATAGTAGGGATCATTCTGAATGAGTGCCAAGTCACACTCACTCAGGCCACGTATCACTATGTTTTTGTAGGGATTTCATAGTAGGGATCATTCCGAATGGGTGCAAGTGTACAGGCACTCAGGCCACATATCACTATGAAAAATCATTTCATGATGAACTCAATGATAGGTGCTACTAGGTGAGGATTTGCCTTGGTGAATTTTAGAGTTGGAATACCACAAAAATATAGGGATAAGGTTCAAATTGGGTGAGCAAGGGTATAATGTTTAAGGTTTTGGGATGAGAAAGGCTCAAGCTATCCAAAAGGAGGCCTAAATCATTTCCACTTTTACTAATTAACATGTGCAAAAGGTTTTGAGGATCGCTAGTAAGTTCTAGACACCAATAGAGAAAATTTTTGTTATTGTTGATCTACTAATACGAAATTATCAAAATATTACACTCATCAACTCACTTTAGTATAGATAAATAATTTATTTTTTTCTAAAATGGAGTGATTATTAGTTAATAATATAAAGGACAATCTTTTTAAACCAAATTATATGGAGAAAAGTAATCTAATGAATTTCTATACGTAGTTTCTAATCAACAAATTTGAACACGAATTCGGTTTAATCAGCGTGCGAAAGTGAATTAGATAGTTATATTCCCAATGAGTGAAGTAATGAAAGCTTAAAGAGAAGTAATCAAATTTTTCGAGGGGGTGTATAAGGAAATATAGAGTATTATGATAATGAGAAAATAAGTAATTGTAATCATGTATTCCACTGTCAATACTCATTATAAAAATACAGCATACCCCCAGACTTGAGTTGCAATGTCCTCATTGCAATACATAAAGAACTGCACTACATAAACAAGGGGACAAATATTGCACTACATAAAGAACTGATGAGCATGAATATAAAGCATCACAGCACGAAACAGGAGCAAAATCTGAAATAAAACATTTTTTTTTTATAGATATACTGATCATACAAATACTAGATGATAAAAATAATACTAAAGATATAACACTACAGAGCCAGATATGCAAAGCCAGATATATCAGAAATACATAGGTGAGTCATCTTGATCAGTCGGATCATCCTGAGGGTGAGATGGATGAGGAGCTGGTCGCGGTGGGCTGGTAATCCCCATGTGCTGCCGGATTTGATAGATGGCGTCCTCAGTCCGCTGCTGCGTCTCCTCGATACGCTGAAGGCGCGGCGATAGCTGAAGGTCATAAAAACGCTGCAACTCCTGTGCAAATCGAGACTGTCGCTGAGGCTGGGCAGATGATGACTCCCCCTGAGTACGCGTCGAACGGGCCGGTGGAATGAGAGGCTCATCGAGATCTGGATCGACCTCATCGTCGTCGTCGTCGTGGATATGAAGGCCACGAGCCGCAATGGTATATACAGTCCCTCCTCGGCCTTGACGAGCAGTAATGAGGCAGATGGCTCGAAGACTGGCCATGGTGATAGGCACAGTCTTTGCTACCACCGCCATCGGGGGAAGAGGTAAAAAGATGCCCATATTCTTTGCCAGACGCGTAATGTAGGGGGCTACACAGATAGACCCGACGCGGGAATTCTCCGCCTGATGAAGAATAAAATGAGCAAGCATATAGCCCAAATGGATAGGATAGTGGGCTGTCATGCTGTGTAGATAAAGAATGTCCTGTCGACTCACAACACCGGAGCTTTCGCCCCGGCCGCTCAGTGTATGGCTAAGTAGGTGATGAATATAATGCACGGCGGGGGAGACCAACTTTGAGGCCTTAGACCTCTTGGCTTCGTAGGCGCCGGTGTCGAAAGATAAACGTCGCCAAACACCACCTGCCTGCTCGCGACTGGGGAGATCAAATTTCAAATCAGAGTAGGCGGCACTAAGGAGGAATGCCTCGTCGTATATTCCTAAATACCGTGTAAACTGGTAGAGGGAAAGTGTGTAGAAGGTGCCCCCCACTCGAAAAGAAATATTCCCCTCTGTAGGTCTTCCATCATCGGCCACACAGGATCGAAGGTTCACATAGAAGGTGGATAAAAATTCGAGTGTGAGCTCTCTAAATCCTATCTCTTCTATGGCAAAGAACTCTTGCCACCCCACTACAGAAATCAAATCCCTCACAGAATCCGCTAGACCTATAGTTTCTAGGACATCCCAGTCTATGATTCGTATGTCCTGATACTTCTTGGCCTGTAGCCGATTATAGCAGTTTGTGTGGATAGGATCTGTGAAAGCTAGTGGCTGAGCGACGTCGCGTCTCTCGGTAGATAATGCTTGAAGATCCGGGTGACGTCGGCGACCACCTTGGCTACGAGATGATGCCATGATCTGAAAATAATAATAAAAAAAACAAATCTAAAGTGAATTTAGAAGGAAATTAGGAATAGAAATGATCAAGAGGAGATTGGATGGAAATAACCCAGGAGTTTTACCGCGTATGTTGAGCGCGAAGAAATGAGACGATTCCGCGAATTTTGGAGAGGGAGAGTGATTTCCCGGCTGGAATGGAAGCAAGAATGGGAGGAGGAGATAGTGGGAGTGATGAAGAGAATGGAAAAATTCGGCCCCCTATAAAAAGAAGTCGAACACGGGTGCACACACGGCCGTGTGTGTACTCGTGTTGAGGAATCGTTCTGCGCGGGAAACACGGTCTTCAAGGAGACGTGTGGTCAAATCGCGGGAAAGTGCCCATATCGGTGGGACACGGTCAACAACACGGCCGTGTCCCCTACCCGTGTGGTCAACCTCGATCAAACACGGTCAAGAACACGGGTTGGTGGGAACCCGTGTACTTCTCTGACTTGAAATAATTTAATTCGTCGTTTTGACACGGGTGCGCACATGGCTGGGTGGACAGCCGTGTATATTACACACGGCCAAGAACACGGCTTGGTGGAAACCCGTGTACTTCTCTGTCTTGAAATAATTAATTTCGCCGTATCGACACGGGTGCTCACATGGCTGGGTGGACAGGGCGTGTGCTAGACACGGCCATGCACACGGGCGTGTGCATGGCCGTGTACTCTTCTTTTTTGGTGATTTCTCCTGATTACGTAATTTATTTATTTTTAATTCAAGTTTCATTAAAATTTTTTTCTCCTATATAGACAAGATACTATACTAGTCTAGACATTCTCTTAATCTAGGTGAAGGCATGATTCTAGTCGAATAAGTTCTTGGGGAAGTGCACTGTTATAAAGCTTTAACCGGTGCCCATTGACTTTAAAATCTCCCTTTTCAGGGTGAGTTAGTTCGACGGTGCCATAGGGAAAAACTTCTTTAACCTGGAACGGTCCGGACCACTTAGACCTAAGCTTCCCGGGAAATAGACGCAGTCTAGAATTAAAAAGGAGCACTTGATCACCCTTGTTGAATGTTTTAGTTTTCCGAAGGTGACGGTCATGAAATAGTTTGGTTTTCTCCTTATAAATTCTGGAGTTCTCATAAGCCATAGTTCTCCATTCATCTAGTTCATTAAGTTGAAGTTTGCGTTTTTCCCCTATAGAATTTGTATCAAAATTTAGAGAGCGTATTGCCCAATATGACTTGTGCTCTAATTCTATAGGTAAGTGACAAGATTTACCATAGACTAATCTAAAGGGAGTGGTACCTATAGGCGTTTTAAATGCGGTCCTATAAGCCCATAAACAATCGTTTAGTTTCCTAGACCATTGTTTTCTATTCCCCTCTATAGATTTTTCTAGGATGCGCTTAAGTTCTCTATTGGATACTTCAACTTGGCCACTAGTTTGGGGATGATATGGTGTAGCTATCCTATGTGTGACTCCATATTTCTGCAATACCTTATCTAACTGTAGATTACAGAAGTGAGAACCCCTATCGCTAATAAGTGTTCGTGGTGTGCCAAATCGCGCAAATAGAGATTTTAGGAATTGAATTACTACTCTACTATCATTAGTAGGTAAAGCTTGCGCCTCAACCCACTTTGATACGTAATCTACGGCTACTAAGATATACTTATTCCCGAATGAAACTGGAAATGGACCCATAAAGTCTATCCCCCACACATCAAATACTTCACATTCAAGGATAAAATTTTGCGGCATTTCATGTAATTTAGAAATATTACCTGATTTTTGACAAGAATCACATGAAAGCACATACCTTTGGGCATCCCTGAATAGAAGGGGCCAATAAAAACCCGAATCAAGAACCTTTTTCGCAGAGCGATTTGCTCCATAGTGACCACCAGTAGGACCTGAATGACACTGCTCCAGAATTCTCCACCCTTCCTCGGCGGATACACACCTTCGGATCACGGAATCTGCACATATCCGAAAAAGAAAAGGGTCCTCCCAAAAGTAATATTTCAAGTCGGAGAAAAATTTCTTTTTCTGCTGGTATGAAAAACCTTTTGGGAGGACCTTAGCCACAAGATAGTTTGCATAATCTGCAAACCATGGATAATCATTATTAATTTTCGAAGATAAGGCAAATAACGATTCCTCAGGGAACGTATCTGAAATTTCAGACTCATCTAACGTTGCTCGTAATGGATTTTCTAAACGTGAAAGATGGTCTGCCGCTAAGTTTTCTGCTCCTCGTTTATCCCTAATTTCCAAATCAAATTCTTGCAATAAAAGTACCCAACGGATTAAACGAGGCTTAGCTTCTGCCTTGGCTAGCAAATATTTAAGTGCAGAGTGGTCCGTGTAAACTACCACCTTGGACAATGTTAAATAGGATCTGAATTTATCAAACGCAAAGACTACTGCTAGAAGTTCTTTTTCAGTTGTAGTATAATTCTCTTGTGCATTATTAAGTGTTTTACTAGCATAAAATATAGGATGAAAATGTTTGTTTCGGCGTTGTCCTAAAACAGCTCCTACCGCAAAACTGCTAGCGTCACACATGATTTCAAATGGCTGAGTAAAATCAGGCGCTATCATAATAGGAGAATTAACTAATCTCTCTTTTAAGAACTCAAAAGCATGTAGGCACTCTTGATCAAAGATAAACGGTGTATCCTTTTCTAATAGTCTCGTAAGTGGTTTAGCAATTTTTGAAAAGTCTTTAATAAACCGGCGGTAAAATCCGGCGTGGCCTAAAAAACTTCTCACTGCCTTAACGGATGTGGGTGGTGGTAACTTTTCTATCGTTTCTATCTTCGCTCTATCTACTTGAATTCCCTGATTGGAGATTTTATGACCTAGTACTAACCCTTCTTGCACCATAAAATGGCACTTCTCCCAGCTAAGTACTAAGTTCGTCTCCTCACACCTCCTTAGAACCTTCTCTAAATTATTCAAACATAAATCAAAAGCATCTCCAAAGACAGAGAAGTCATCCATAAACACTTCCATGATATCTTCAACATACTCGTTGAAGATAGCTATCATGCATCTTTGGAAAGTGGCGGGGGCATTACAAAGACCGAATGGCATACGCCTATAGGCAAAGGTACCGAATGGGCATGTGAACGTGGTTTTCTCTTGGTCTTCTGGGGCTATTGGGATTTGAAAATACCCAGAAAGTCCATCTAGAAAACAATAATATGAATGTCCTGACAAGCGTTCTAATATTTGGTCAATAAAGGGTAAAGGGAAATGGTCTTTCCTAATGGCATCGTTTAACTTCCTATAGTCTATACACACACGCCAACCTGTTACTGTTCGCGTCGGAATTAATTCATTTTTATCGTTTGCTACCACAGTTAAACCACCCTTCTTAGGAACCACTTGGACAGGACTAACCCATGAACTATCGGAAATAGGGTATATCATACCAGCGTCTAATAATTTAACAATTTCAGCCTTAACTACCTCTTTCATATTAGGATTAAGCCTACGCTGCGGTTGAATAGATGACTTATAGTTTTCTTCCAAAAGGATTTTATGAGTGCAAAAACTAGGATTAATACCTTTTATATCAGAGATGTGCCATGCTATTGCACCTTTACATTTCTTTAATACAGTTATTAATTTAGCTTTTTCAATTTCAGAAAGATTAGAAGAAATAATAACTGGGTTAGTAGAGTTAGCTCCTAAGAATGCATACTCAAGATGATCCGGTAATTTTTTTAATTCAACTACAGGTGGATCCTTAGTATTATTCTTATGAACTTCATTATCTCCTTTTGAAAGTAAGTTATATTCAGTATTTCCATTCATCGATACATAGTTATCTAGAAAAAGTAAATGATCAACAATATCTTTACTAATTTCATCTTCTAGAAAACAATTAGTAATGCAAATTTCTAAAGGATCTTTATAATAAAAATTAGAATCAATAGAAGATAATAAGTTGTCAACACCATGAGAAAAATAGCAACAATCATCACTATCTAAAGATTGTTTCATAGTATTGCCAATTTGAAAAGTGACTTCATCCTCCCCTACTCTCAAAACTAATTTACCATCAAAAACATCAATAAGAGCTCTAGAAGTGGCTAGAAATGGGCGACCAAGTATAAGTGGTACTTCGATATTTTCGTCCATATCTAAAATAACAAAATCGGCAGGAAATATAAATTTGTCTACCTTAACCAATACATCCTCCACTATACCTCTTGGGTACTTAACCGACCGATCTGCTAATTGAATACTCATCCTAGTCGGGCTAAGTTCTCCAAGGCCTAGTTTCAAATATAATGTATAAGGCATCAAATTTATACTAGCTCCTAAATCTGCTAAAGCTTTATTAACTTGCAAATCACCGATTAAACATGGTATTGAAAAAGAACCGGGATTCTTAAGCTTTTGTGGTAATTTATTTTGTAAAATAGCAGAGCATTCTTCACTGAGTGTGACTAACGATAATTCTTCTATTTTCTTTTTATTAGAAATTAAATCCTTCAAAAATTTAGCATACTTAGGCATTTGAATAATATTAGAAAAAGGTAAATTAACATGTAATTGTTTAATCATAGAAATAAATTTACCGTATTGCGCATCCATGCGCTCCTTGTTCATCTTTGCTGGATATGGTACGGCTGGATGATATTCCATCGGTGTCACGTTCGGTGCTTCTCCACTAGACTCCTCTTGAGGTGCATCCGGTGCAAGCCTTGGGTCTTGTAACTCCTTCCCGCTCCTCAACTGAATTGCTCTTGCATGTTCCTTTGGGTTTGTCTCAGTATTTCCTGGAAGTGTTCATTGTTGTCTCTCTGATACCATCCTTGCCAACTGCCCAATCTGATTCTCCAAATTTCGAATAGAACCTTCTTGATTACGGAAGGCAACATCGGTAGTTTGCATGAACTTTGCAAGGACATCTTCCAATGTTGGCTTCCTTGGCTCCAATTGTTGTTGTTGTTGTTGTCCAAACATGGGTGGTTTACCTTGGTTGCCTTGCCCTCCCCAAGAGAAATTGGGGTGGTTCCTCCATCCTTGATTGTATGTAAAACTATATGGGTTGTTTCCTGGGTTGAAAGGTGGTCTGGGATTATTACCCATGTAGTCTACATGTTCTTGCACTTGAGGTTCACCACTAGGGATTCCAACAAGGGAGGGGTCCCATTGTTGAGGTACCATTGGGGGTGGCGCTAAAGAAAGGTTGTCCATCTTTTGATGGAGCTTCTCCACTTGAATTGCTAAGGCTGTAACGACATCCACTTCATACATTCCGGCGGGCTTGGTAGACTTTGGCCGCACGGTAGTCCATTGGTAGCTATTCATTGCCATTTCTTCTATCAATTGCTGGGCTGCTTCAGGTGTCTTATTGTTCAAGGTGCCTCCACTAGCCGCATCAATCATCTGTCTGGTGGCTGGATTTAGACCATTATAGAAAGTCTGAATCTGAAGCCAAGAAGGTAAAGCATGATGGGGGCATCTCCTTAATAATTCTTTGAATCGTTCCCAAGTATCGTACAATGATTCAGCCTCCACTTGAACATACGTAGAGATGTCGTTCCTTAACTTTGCGGTCTTTGCCGGTGGAAAATACTTCATCAAAAACTTCTCAACCATCATGTCCCAAGTAGTAATGGATCCTTTAGGTAACGAATTGAGCCACTGCTTTGCCTTATGCCTCAATGAGAATGGGAACAATCTCAATCGAATGGCATCGTTGGAGACACCATTAATCTTGAAAGTATCACATATCTCTAGGAATCCGGCTAAGTGTGTATTGGGATCCTCGTCTTGTAAGCCATCATATTGAACATATTGTTGGACCATTTGTATCACGCTCGGTTTCAGTTCGAAATTATTGGTTGGAATGGGTGGTCGAACAATGCTTGACCCAGTTCCTTGGAGATTGGGTCTAGCAAAGTCAGACATGGTTTGCTCATTTTGGTTGGCCATGGTATCTAGATTTTCAGGATGGTGTTCTCCTTGATTCACTGTTTCTTCTTCTCTCAGATCGTCTACAATATCTGTGGTGTTAATACCCACGTCTCTGTGATTGGTGTTGTGAATAATTCGTTCCGGTTCAGAATGAAATGGTTCTAACCCAGAATTTCTTGCCCTGGTCATAGACTAACAGACTACAAAACAGAGATTAAATAATATAATTTTACTTTAAACTAATCTACAAAGATTTATTAGTAAACAATAATGGTAGATTAATAAAGTTAAAGCTTTCAAAATATTGAAAAGATTCCCCGGCAACGGCGCCAAAAACTTGATGATTATTTTCGCTAAGTCTAAACTTGATGCGGATTCATTCTACAATTTATCATAACTATGTAGATGGGCATAAGCTAGATTGAATCATCTTTCAGG
This sequence comes from Platanthera zijinensis, assembly GCA_039513925.1. Classification (NCBI taxonomy): domain Eukaryota; kingdom Viridiplantae; phylum Streptophyta; class Magnoliopsida; order Asparagales; family Orchidaceae; genus Platanthera; species Platanthera zijinensis. The sequence goes on from CM077094.1 coordinate 84,818,455, forward strand.
CAAGTGCACCTATCAATCATAGTATAAGAGAATTCTACATCTCGTATCGTATTCCACAGGGTCATTTCAACTATTCGTACTCACTCTCACTCTATTATCATACCTAAACTTAAGATTGCATTCTAATATAGATTAATCCTAACTATGACTATTTGGATAAAAATTGTATTGGAGAGTTACAAAAATAGTTTCAAGTCGAAAGTTAAGAGCATTCAATGAACATAATCACTTTGTGTAATCATGAAATAACAAGACTATCAAATTCATTGTATTGTAAAGGGTTAAACTAATTATTAAATTCTCTCTCGAGCAAATTTAAAATCTAAATTAAGTTAAGTAAATTTTCTCTCGAACAATTTACAATACTCAAATGTTTATTGAATGAAATACCCTATCTAATACATGGATTCATGAAACTTTATTTCTAAAATACCATAATTCCATTCATTCGTATTCTAATTTTCCAAGAAACATATCTCTCGATCATGAATTTTGAATTACAAAGAGAAATAACACATAAATATGAAGATTTAACCATCATCCAAACAATCCAATTTCTCAATCTAGACATTTGGAATTCATGTAAAAATAAATAATCATTCATAATAAGGATAATTCTCAATGTTTGCAAGCCCATATACGAATAAAATACAATGAAATTGACGAAAACAAAACGATACATGATTACTAACTTGTTCAAACACATTGTTCATGAAAAGTAAAAGATAAATAAAGTTGGATTACCAAGAGAGATACAAGATTAAAAGAGATAAATTAAAGAATAAATGCATACAAATATCTCCTTCAAGCCTTCCTTCTCTTGGATGCTCCACTTTCGTTCTCCAGAAAAATCTCTAAGCAAAATAATCCAAAAAAAGTGCAGAATAATATTTTCTCCAGGTTTTTATAGTCCAATAGCAAACATGGTCGAACACGGGTTCCGACACGGCCGTGTTGCAGGCCGTGTCGGCAGTTCCAGGGCAGTTCCACACGAAAAGACGTGTTTGATCATGGGCCGTGTTGGATCACACGGGTACTGACATGGCCGTGTTTTGGAACACGGCCGTGTTGTTCTTCATGTTCTTCAGACACGGGGGCTGGATCATTGGCTTCAGCTGGGATGGAACACGGGTAGGCACACGGCCGTGTTCCTACCCGTGTGTGGGCAATTCTTCTCCTGTGATCAGTCCTGTTGGCCCCGTAAACTCCCCTGTTTGCTCCAAGACTTTTAGTTCCACTGGCTAGTTGTACCTGCATTAGAAAAATGACATAGTAAGGGAGAAGTTCAATACATAAAATAGTAACAACTTTAAACTATGCTCTACTATTCATGACAATACCAATTCTCAATTATTTAGTGCAATTACTTGAATAAAGAGGTAGAAAACAGCGGATATGATTACAATTATTACAATAAAAATCTACCATAATTGTAATCATCAAACCTGCGTGTTCCTATAATTGCTTTTTTGTAATATGTTTGGTCGTGTAATTAAGTGTTTTACGATTATAGGTGACTAGGAGTGTTGTAGAGCAGTCCCAACGTCAACACTCTTTGGGGAGTAGTGTGCTTAATGGCGTGCATGTGACACCTACTACTACTGAAACCATAAGATTGGTATCTGAAGCGGAGTTCTCCATGATTAATGCCCAACATGGAAGGCATGTGCAGCCCCTATCTCTAGGGTGGCTTCAATGCTAGTTAGCACTTTGGAGCAAATTGCAATAAGAAGATCCTCAGATCAGCAGTTGAACATGTGTTGGTGCAGGGAGCACACTCAGTTGATGAGTATAAGTGTTTGTCATGATTAGGCGCTATGCAGGGTTTGAGTTGGAAGATGAGCAAATTATGGTCAATAGATTTTATAACGGTTTGCGTGATGATCTATGACTTCTATTGGTAGTACCAAAGTTATTTGGGTTACGAGCATTGGTGAAGTCGGCTAATTCTTTGGAAATATAGTTGGCAAAGGCCCAACGAGGGCCAGAACTCAAAGTACCAAACTCACCAAAGAACTGGTATCGAAGATTGATTAAGAACTCCAGATCTATTGGACCAACCTCCCATTATATTGTGTCTAAAGAAACCACTAGTCAAACTTAACGTAATTGCTACGTCTGTGGTAAGATAGTACATGTTGCCCAAGAATGTCGTAGTAATACCCCAAGGGAAAAGAAGGCAAGTCTCGTAGCAACATTTGGGCGAAATCCAGTTATATGTTATACTTGTGGCAAGCAAGGACATATAGCCCATGATTGTTGGAGTGGCAAGATAGAGGAAAAGGCAGGAGTTCATAAGCAAAGTAATGAGGTGACAGGTATGGTTTAGTTTGTAGCTTTTAAATTGCTTAATATACGTGTGACCTGATTTGTTGTCGGTGTATGACTTGTTCAGAGTAGGCTTTGTTCTACTCTTGATTGAGAGAGCACTATTTGTTACAGGGGCTTCTCGCTTCATAATATCTAATGTCTTAATGGTGTTTATCGTAGTGCCTTTCGTTATGACGAAGGATAGATTGGTTATTTATATACATACCTAACAGATGAGTGTTACGGTGCAGAATGGAAGTCAAGATGTTGTTTAAAGACCACCAGTAGTTTATTCTTAGTCATGGAATGACTCTCGGAGCAGCATGCATATGTTGACTACAACTCGAAGGAAGTCACACTGTGGCAAGACACAAAATACGAGACTAAGCTCGCGAGTATGAGTGGATGGAGAAATATATTGTTGTCTGTTCTCCTAATGGTCTCGACGGTTCGGAAGGGCATGGAATTGTCTTCACGCTACAAGAGACTATAGAGCCAAAACAAAGTTTGAGTGACATTCCTATTGTATCGGAGTTTACGGATGTGTTTCCTAATGATCTACCTGGGAATCCACCCTAGTGAGAAATTGACTTTTCCATTGCACTGGAGCCAGGTGCATGTGTCGCTCTCACCGTACCGTGTGGCCCCAAAGGAGATGGCAGAACTGAAAGTTTAATTTCAAGAACTGTTAGAGCAAGAGTATGTGCGTCGAAGTTCGTCACCTTAGAGCACACCAGTCCTCTTTGTAAAAAAGGACAGAAGTCTACAGTTGTGCATAGATTATCGGGAGTTGAACAAGATAACATAGAATAATAAGTACCCTGAAAGTGAAGGGATAGATACTACTCTAGAGGGGGGGTGAATAGAGTTATCAAATTTTGCACTAGACAAAACTTAATAGTCTGCCCAACTCCCTTGGAGTGAAATGCGGAATAAAAAGATTATAGATATGGAGATAACCCTAAAGCCTAACACAAGTGATGTGCACAGACTCAAGCTAACTGTAATTACAGTTAAGGCTTGGATAACCTAATCAGCAACTAGCAAACCTAGTTATATCTAATCACAGCCACAATGCAAGAATTTAAACAAGGCAATCCAGACGACACAAGGAAATTATAGTGGTTCCCCAAACAACTTGGGTACGTCCACTCTTCTACCCACACGGTAGGAATCCACTACAGGTTTTTGATCAGGTGCCCTGCCACCAACAAGATCTGCTTCAGGTAGATTAAGAGACCCTTTAGACTTTTGATCAGGTGTCTAAAAACCGAACACAGGTTTTTGATCAGGTGCCCTGCCACTAGGGGATACTTTTGAAGGGAGTAATAACCCTGTACAGGAGGGGGAAAGGGGTTAAGGTGTCTTCTCTATTTTATAATAGATTAGAGAAGCACAATAACTTGCACTGAGCTAGACAGCTCTAAAAGAATCAAGGCTCCCCCTGGATCAAAGAACGTCCAGGTGAAGTCTTGCTTCAGTGCAGAAACTCTTCAGTGAGAACTGAAGGAAAAACTACAAGAAGATATAAAATGATAAAAGAAAATCTTCTAGCAGCTATCTTCTTCTTCTTCTTCTTCAAAAAATCTCTGATTTAGAACTTCCTGGAACAGGAGATCTCAGGTTGAAGAAGAGCAGAAGAGCTAACACTTCTTAGTTGAATTAGGATTGCTGAGAGCAGTGAACTTGGACTTGATGAAAGCTTGAATGCTAATTGAATAACTCTTTTGAATAACTGGTTAGCTAGCTGAAATCCTTCTCCAAAGGATTCCTTTTATAGCAGCAACAAGCAACGACTCTTTTCAATTTGAACTGTTTGTCTTCTTCTGAAACTTGAAACCTGGGCTGTAAATATCACAAAGACAAACAAACTCTGCAGCAAAATATTCTATAAAAGGGATAAACCTTTTTCAAAGAAGCCTCAGAAAGCAATCTGATAATAAAGGTACTAAATAAAATCACATCAGAAACAAACTCTTTATAGCATAAGGAAGACTTTTCAGTCTAACGGCTATAAAGGACTGACAGCAGATAAAGTAAAATACAATGACAACTAATAAGACAAACAACTTTATCTGAAAAGATTTTACTCAGGCAAAAGGGATGGAGCAGATATTGCCTGGAAATATTATCATAAAATAACTGAAATAAAATGCCAGATAATGTATTAATTTATTAAATAGAATAAATAAATACAAAATAAGAAGGCAAACAGAAAACGTCGAACGACCCTCGGAGATCGTCGACCGACGCACGGAGATCGTCGACCTATCGGGCAGATAGTCGAACGATCCAGATAGTCGAACTATCAAAGAAGATAGTCGAACTACCTAGGCAGATAGTCGACCTATCAGAACAGATAGTCAATTTATCAAATAGTCGATCTATCCGGACAGATAGTCGAACTATCAAACACAAACAGATAGTCGACCTATCAAGCAGATAGTCGACCTATCAAAGAAAACAGATAGTCGACTTATCAACAGATAGTCGACCTATCAAAACAAAACAGATAGTCGATCTATCAACAGATAGTCGAGCTATCAGATAGTTGAACTATCAGGACAAATAGTCGAACTATCAAAGACGACAGATAGTCGACCTATCAACAGATAGTCGACCTATCAAAGCGGAACAGATAGTCGACCTATCAACAGATAGTCGAGCTATCAGATAGTTGAACTATCAGGACAGATAGTCGAACTACCAAACCAAGCAGATAGTCGACCTATCAACAGATAGTCGAGCTATCAACGCAGAAAGAGCATCGACCAACTGATAGACGATAGTCGATCAGCCGATAGACGATAGTCGAGCGACGTTCGACTATAGTCGAACGAAAAACTACTTAACCAAATTCTTCATCTGGAAAAGCGGGGACTCTACAGCTAGACCACTAACCATTGACTATAGATATTTCTTGGGTCAAGGGACTAAAAAGACAAGACTAAACTCAAATCAAACTAGGATACCAACAATCTCCCCCTATTTGAGTTAAGTCTTCTCAAAAACTAAAACACAGAACTAGCTATAATAAAAACAATACAGGAAATAGTTAAGCAACTAAATAGCAATTAACAATCAGTCAGATAAATAACAGCAGTCAATCAAAATATTAAGGATCTACAGAATCAGGATTGGGATCAGAAGATCTAGGAACAAAAGAAACTTTCCGCAAGGGATCAAAGGCTTCTTTCTTAGACATCTTCAAATCTTGCACGCCAATAATCTTCAGTTCTGCAGCCCTTGGAACAACTGCTTCTGGGTGCTTTTCCATGTATTTAGAAGGGTCAAAAACTTCAGGGCTAACCTGGATTTTATCGAGTTCCTTCATTCTGAACTTTGACATTGTAGAAAGTCCTGCAGAGTCCTTTCCTTCAGCCTTTGCTTTCTTTATCTGGGCTGATCCAACAAGTTCTAGAAATCGAGCCATCCTGAAATCAGGATCTAACTCTTGGCTTTCATACACATTTTCAGATGATGTATCAATAGGCTTCACAGCTTTAAACTTAACAGATAAATCTAATAAACTTTCAGCTTTATCTTTAACTTCTTGAATAACTAAAGATGAAGGAGGAGAAATTTCAGCAAACTTCTTACAGGATTTTTCAGAGAAAATAGTTGTTTTACCTTTTGAAATATCCTTAGCAACATGAACTGGTATAGCAGGAGAAACCTTTTTCTTGGGAGAAGGAGGAGGTGAAAATGTTGGCTTTTGATATACAACCTCCTTTACTTGCTCTTTAACCTCAGTATCATGCCTTTGAGTACCAGAATATGATTTGCCTTGGTGGCTTTGAGAACTTTTCCTTGAATGAGGCTGAGAAGGAGCAGATTTTGTAGATGGAGCAGATGGATTAGCAGATAAATTGCCAGAGGCTCCTGCACCGGGAGGTGGAGAAGGAGGACCTCTAGGAGTCCATCTGGGAGCAGGACTATCATATCTCTTAGATTTCTTTCTCTCCTTTTGCTGGTTCTTAGAGAACCACATCCAGTGCTGGAACTCTTTCGACTTTGGATCAATTCCTTTCAGAATGTAATAGGGAATATCATGATCTGGATTTGGAGGAGGAGGAGCTACAGCTTTCCTTTTCTTCTTTGTAGCTTTCTTTCTCTTAGAATTCTCAGATAGATCTGAATCATCTTCATCCTCAGAATGAGATGAGGGAGGATGATCATATGGATCATAGGCTTCAGATATAGCCTTTTCCTTTTCTTTTAGGTCAGCTTTCTCTTTCTCTTCTTCTATGGCATCCTGTGCCAGAAGGGTATCTAAATCCAACCCTGGGGAATCATCCCATAAAGTAGACTTTTTAGTTTCAGTTTCAGAATCCTTTTGTTGAAACTCAGGAACTGTCGAGGGGACCAGTTCAGATAGCACTGCTTGCTGAGCAGGTTCAGCAGCCTCAGAAACTAGAACAGGCTCTACAGCCTCAGATAGCACTGCTTGCTCTACAACCACTTGGTCATCAGGAGCTGATACAGATTCAGGCTCTACAGCATCTAGAGTTTCTGGAGCAGGTTCAGGTTCTGGCTCTTGGACAACTGCCACTACTTCTTCCATTATATCTGAAGGATTAGGAATAAAATCTTGCTAAATGACATCTAGTCATCCCTTCCAGATATTCCCATACTAACATATCAATTAAGTAATCTACAAATTGGGAAAGAGACATACCTTCAGTATTTTCTTCAGGGTGACCTAACTCCCATAAATCATCTAAAAAGGATGTGATTATTCCTTCTAGGTATAGGGCAACCAGGGGAGTTGAGGATTCTTCTAGGTAAACTTTTACAACAAATTCAATCATCATTATTGCATCAGATATTTCTTTTTCTTTTTCAGATGGAGGAGGAGCTGAAACTTCTGCTGCTTTTTCTGATACTGCAAGTTGAACTGCTGGAGGGGAGGCCAACGGATGCTCAGAGACATCTTCATTGAACATCTCCCCCTGCCTGATTTCAGTGGGAACTGAAACCAGGCCCCTGGATGAAGAGGGCTCGGCAGATTTAGAAAGAATTTTGATGGCATCAGATAAAGAAGAAATGGAGGAAGCAAGTGGAGCAATTGCCTCTTCAATCATGATTTTGATTGAAGGGGTAATTAATTCCACAATACTGGAAATGAATTCAGGAGTTATCTCAAAAGATGGTGGGGGAACTGCAGTGGATGGAAGATCAGCAGGATGAATGTATTCCTGATGAACTGGAAAGCGAACTGGAGATGGAGATAGATGGGTAGAAGCAGGAAGATCAATATGATCTGAAGATTGAACAGGAGAATGAATAGGGGTAGAAGGTACAGAAGCTAATAAATCAAAACTAGGATTAGATATCCTAGCAAGATGATGAGGGATTGGAGATGCTGGAGGAGAAGATGGAATTTCAACATGAACAGGAGAGGCAGAACGTCGTACTTCAACTGAAGTTGATGAAACTTCAACTAAAGTAGACAGCAGAGCAGAAGAAGATGAAGGAAGAGATAGAGGAGCTGAGCCAACTTCATGAGGGTGGGGAGCGACTAAGTCAGTCCCTGTGCTCTCAGATGCAGCTGGAGCAATCCCTGCAGGAGCGGGCTTCACGAAAGTCCTCTTCCACTTTGAGAACAAGTTGGGATCCACCTTCTTACTGGCATTAATGGTTGTAGCAGTTGAAATCAGCAGCTGGGGATATCTTTCCTTCAGAAAAATCCCAATAACCCTGCCTAGGGAAACCTCTTTCTTACTGTTCTTCTTCCATATCAAATCAAACAAAACACCTGCCCAATTGATCCTTTTCTTGTTGACAATTGCACACATGAGTGCAAATTGTTGTCTTGTAATGTTATCATGGGCGGAGTGCTTGCCTAGCAGCACTTTTTCAACTAACTCAGCAAGAAATTTTATCTTAAAAGGAAAATTTACCTTGAGGAGCTTCGAGGGAATGCCTTCTGCATGTCCCAGCTCAATCAACATCCTTCCAAATTCTGGAGCATCTTGCTCAAATTCTTCTTCGCCATTAGCCAATCCAAAAACATCAGTCAAAACGGCAGGAGTCAAGATTATCTCTTCTCCGCCAACTATTCCTATCATTGAATCTTCAGAAGAAGATGAAGTAAACGCCCATTCCTTTATCTCTGAGATATTTAACTTGATCCTTGTTGACATGAGCCTTTCTAGACCTTGATCTTTGCAGAGCTGGAGAATATCCACGATATCTGGTTCGCAACAACTGAATGCATCAAAATCCACACTGAATCCGGCGTCGAACTTCACGACTGCGAGGAGCGCTGGAGAAATTGCCATTGAAATGCTGGAGAAGGCGCGAGAGAGACAGAGAAGATGAATCGGCAGAAAATCGCAAGAGGAGGAGCAAGCGGGAAGACGGAATGCGAAAGGACGCTCTCCGTCGACGATAAAAGCGAAGATCTTTTAACCTAGGTCGACTATAGGCTTTATATTAGACCGGAGATAGTCGATCTATTTAAAAGATACTGGAGACGATGGTCGAACGGTCGTTCGACGATCGGTCAAGAAGCAGAGTAGTCGAACAATCGTTCGACTATTTCTGGCTTCTCAAACAACAAGCTATCGTCATCCAGGGATCGACGATGAGCTCGACTTGTTCGACTATGGTCGAACGCCAGTCGACAATCTTCAAACGGACAAGCTTTCATCAACCATAGGTCGACGATGGGCTTGACCCGATCGACTATCTTCGAACGTCGTTCGACTATCTTCAAACAAGTTTCAACAAGGCAGAAGTCACACTTAGTCTCTTCCATTGATTATGCCTAGTTGAACTAAAAAGAACAGATGTTTCTGTTCATCTAAGGGCTTGGTGAATATATCACCTCTCTGAAACTCAGTGGATATGAACTCAAGACAAATCTTGTTCTTTTCCACACAATCTCTCAGGAAATGGTGCCGAATCTCAATGTGCTTCGTTCTAGAGTGGTGCACTGGATTTTGTGCAATTGAGATAGCACTGGTACTATCACACATGATTTTGGTGTTCTTGTGTGAGTAACCATAATCCAGAAGCTGGTTTTGAATCCACAGGATCTGTGAACAACAACTGGCAGCTGCTATATATTCAGCTTCTGCAGTTGAAGTTGAGACAGAAGTCTGCTTCTTACAGAACCAAGAGACCAATCTCTCTCCCAAGAACTGACAAGTTCCTGAGGTTCTCTTCCTGTCAACTCTGCAACCAGCATAGTCAGAGTCAGAGTATCCAATTAACTCAAATTCTGATACTGCTGGGTACCAAAGTCCTAGATTTGGACATCCCTTCAGGTATCTCAGGATTCTCTTGAGAAGAATCAGATGAGATTCCTTGGGGTTGACCTGGAATCTAGCACAAAGGCATGTAGCAAACATTATATCTGGCCTACTTGCAGTTAGATACAATAGGGAACCAACAATGGCCCTATAATTCTTTTGATCAACTGGCTTGCCGTGATCATCAGAATCAATAACTACATTAGTAGCCATGGGTGTAGGCATTGCTGAAGCATCAGCCATCCCAAATTTCTTTATCAATTCCTTGGCATATTTGGATTGGGAGATGAAGATACCATCAGCATCTTGCTTAACTTGGAGACCAAGAAAGTAAGACAGCACACCCATACTACTCATCTCAAACTTGGAATGCATTAAGTTGGAAAACTTTTTGCACAATTTGGGATCAGTGGAGCCAAAAATAATATCATCTACATACACCTGAACTAACAGGATTGTGTCCTTGTGATGCTTGACGAAAAGTGTTCTATCAACTACTCCCCTAGTAAAGTTGTGCTCTAAAAGGAAACTAGCTAAAGTCTCATACCAGGCTCTGGGGGCTTGCTTTAGTCCATATAGAGCTTTCTGCAACTTAAACACATGTGAGGGCTGAGTTGAAGAAACAAACCCTGGTGGTTGTTCAACAAACACCTCTTCCTTAAGCTCACCATTCAGGAATGCACTTTTGACATCCATCTGAAAGACCTTAAACTTCATGTAGGCTGTATAGGCCAAGAAGATCCTTATTGCTTCTAGCCTTGCAACAGGAGCAAAGGTTTGGTCATAATCTATACCTTCCTCCTGTCTATAGCCCTGAGCTACAAGCCTAGCTTTATTCCTTACGATAATTCCATTTGCATCCAACTTGTTTCTATACACCCACTTGGTGCCTATGATCAGTTGGCCTTTAGGTCTTGGAACCAAAGTCCAAACTTTACATCTCTCAAACTGATTGAGTTCCTCTTGCATAGCAATGATCCAGTGGGGATCTAGCTCTGCATCTTTAAAGGTGAGGGGCTCAACCTGTGAGAGGAAACAAGCGTGCATCACATCTTGTCTTAACTGATGTCTTGTTTGAACACCAGCTGATATGTCTCCTATCACTTGAGATGTGGGGTGATCTCTAAGTGTGACAACATCAGCAGGTGGGATGTGATCTTCAACAATAGTTGGGATTAATTCCTCGGGAGGAATTTGATCTACTATTGGTGGAACAACAATAGCTTCAGCAATGTCTTCATCACTGTCTGATTCAGTGATCTGAAGAGTTGATAGTTGAAGAATCTCTTGAGTAGTATCAGGTACCTGCAATGAACTGGAGGAAGCAGAATTTTCCTTCTCCTTGTAAAACATCTGAGACTCATCAAAAGATACATGCATAGATTCTTCAATTTTACAGGTTGATTTGTTATAAACCCTATAAGCTTTGCTTACTTGGGAATATCCAAGCATAATTCCCATTGAAGCTTTTGGTTCAAACTTTCTAAGGTATTCTTTATTATTATTATGAATATAAACTACACAGCCAAAAACTCTAAAATAGTTTATTTTAGGTTTCTTTCCTTTAAGTAACTCATAAGGAGTTTTATACTTAAGCTTGTGTATCAGACTTCTATTCAAGACATAATTGGCTGTACTAACAGCTTCTGCCCAATAGGAAAGAGGCATATTAGCATCTGCCAACAATGTGCTAGCAGATTCAATGAGTGTTCTGTTCTTCCTTTCAACTACCCCATTTTGTTGGGGAGTTCTAGGAGCTGAGAAGCTATGTTTGATACCTTCTCTCTCACAGAATTCTTGCATGAGAAGAGAGTCAAACTCAGTACCATGATCACTTCTGATCAAGGCCACATGAGTAGAGTACTCAGTCTGCACACATAATAGAAAGTCTGTAAGGGCTTTGAAGTTATCAGCCTTAGTTCTCAAAAAGAAAACCCAACTGAACCTAGAGAAGTCATCTACAATGACTAAGGTGTAATACTTCTCTCCTAAACTCTGTGCATTTATTGGGCCAAATAGGTCCAAATGTAATAAATACAGGATTCTAGGAGAATCACTTTTATTTATAGATTTAAAAGAGTTTTTGGTTTGCTTGCCTAGCTGACAAGCCTTGCATAGGCTCTCCTTCTTGTAGGGGCAAGAAGGTAAACCTCTAACAAGGTTGTGTTTAGATAACCTAGATATATTTTTAAGGTTAACATGACTAAGCCTCTTATGCCACAAGGAATTATTATTAATTGTTACTTCATTAAATAAACAGATTTCAGAATGAGTTGAATTGAAATCTATTAAATAAATATTACCTAATCTAATGCCTACTAAAACAATATTATTATTTAAAGTAATATTACAAAGGGAGTTAGAAAATGAAACCTGGTAGCCAGCATCACATAGCTGGCTGTCTGAAATCAAATTGTGCTTCAGTCCTGTCACATATGCAACTCTCTTGGAAGTAACAGCTCCAATAGTGACCCTGCCATAGCCTTCTGTCTGACCACAGCTTGAATCTCCAAAGATAACCTTTGGGCCGAGCTTAGCTTTGAACTTTGACAGATGATTTTTATTTCCTGTCATATGCTTGGAACATCCACTATCCAGATACCACTTATTTTGAGTGATAGGATAGGCCTTCACCTGCAAGAGATTCAATTAGACATTGTGGACCCAGGTAACCTTGGGTCCCTTGTTTTTCACATAAGAAAAGCTAGAAATAAATGAAAATGCAGGTTGAGGATGATAACCTAATGGGTGAGATCTCCTAGGTGGGATTCTCCATGCAGATGATGGGTCAACAAACCTAGGGTTTCTATTTTCATTTAGGTTTCTACGGGTTTGATGATGATTTTGAAAATCATATTGAAAACATCGATCGACGTTCGACGATGGGCGCTCAGATCGTCGAGCTTCGTTCAACCATTGAGCTTCCGATCGTCGAGCAGCGTTCGACGCTCTTTGTATTTCTTTAAAAAATTTCTTCCTCTTTTCTCTCTTAGCTTTATTTAAAGTTTTATTAACTTGATTTACTTGCTCAGTGTTCTTTATCCCATCAGCTGAGATAAAGTTCACTGGAGTTGAAAGATTATTTTTAAGAATAATTGGGGGTTCACTGGGAGAAGCTCCTAAGCCTAGTTTGTTATTACCTGACCTAGTGTTAGTCATGCTGGTTATCTCTAACAGCTTAAGGCTTCTACCATTTAGAGATTCTTCTAACCTTTTAGACTTAGCTAACTCAATTTTAAGAAACTTAATTTCTTCACTATAATTAGTGAGATCTTCCTTTAACTTAATATTTTCAGTAAATATGATTTCTGATTCAGCTAGCCTATGTCTAAGTTCTTTAATCTCTTTTTCAGAACTAATTAAATCTAGGCATAAAGATTTAAAATCTGATTTGAATTCTGCAGAAGTAAAGTCATAAGAAGATAGTACCTCATCTTCTGTTGGCATTTCTTCCTCTGAATCTGAACTATCTGCAGCGGAATGATTGCTGCAGGCATCTATTGCCATCAGGCAAACTTCCTTTGCCTTCTTCTCTTCCTCATCCTCATTGGAGCTTGAGGAGGAAGATTCCTCATCAGAGTCACTCCAGGTTTCAGCGACGAAGCCTCTCTCCTTCTTCTTGTTCTTGTAGGAGGATGGCTTGGAGTGCTTCCTGTGCTGTTCCTTTTCTTTCCTCTTATCTTTGTTCTTCTCCTCTAGACACTCTGTTAAGATATGTCCAGGTTTCCTGCAACCATAACAGATAATTTCTTTAGCAGGTGAACGGTCATACCTTGGTTTGTCTTCATAGCGTGAAGACTTCTTTCTGAATTCCTTTCTCCCCATCTTGAGAAACCTTTTGGCAAATAATGCCATTAGTTCCTCATTGGATTGGCTGCCTTCAGAAGCATCAGCAGCCTTAAGAGCTAGAGATTGCTCTTTTCTTATTGGAGTAGGGGTCTTTGCTTCAGCTTCTGCTTCCCTTGTCTTCAGCACTTGCTCAAAAGACTTGAGCTTGCCGAGAAGGGATTCTTTTGAGATCTCTGTTGTACTTCTGGCTTCCTTGATGGGCCAGATCCTCAAATCCCATGTGCTAGGGAAACACATAAGGATCTTATCATTGACCTCTGTCAATGAGATATCCTTGTCAAGGGTCCTCAGCTCATTGATGATTGAGCTGAGCCTTGTATACATGGCTTCAACTGATTCAGCATCAGTTTTCTTGAAGTTCTCATATTGTGAGATAAGGTTGGACCTTCTGTCCATCCTTTCATCAGCTGAACCAGCTACAATCTGGTTCAGTGTATCCCACATTGCTTTTGCTGAAGGGCAGTCAGCAACCTTCTGGAATACTTCATCAGACATTGTCTGAGCCATTATATTCATTGCCTTGGCATCTGCTATCTTTGCCTTTTTGTACTCATCGTTGTAGTTTGGAGGAGGCACTGCACTCATATCAGATGATGAGGCAGAAGCAGAAGCAGGTGCTCTTGGGGGTCCTGACAAAATAAAAGCAAAGATGCTTTCATCAATAGAATTCATATATAATTTGATCCTTGCCTTCCAGATGCCAAACTTAGCTAAGTTGCATGCTGGAGGTCTGGTGCTAGAATAATCCTTGGACTGGGCCATGATAGTGATAGTGAATATCTATAAACTTTGGTATCTATCAGGATCTTGTGACTTAGGTGTTAGCCTATTCAGTCAGTCAACCTCCCTATGATACCAATTAAAAGTGAAGGGATAGATACTACTCTAGAGGGGGGGTGAATAGAGTTATCAAATTTTGCACTAGACAAAACTTAATAGTAGGCCCAACTCCCTTGGAGTGAAATGCGGAATGAAATGATTATAGATATGGAGATAACCCTAAAGCCTAACACAAGTGATTTGCACAGACTCAAGCTAACTGTAATTATAGTTAAGGCTTGGATAACCTAATCAGCAACTAGCAATCCTAGTTATATCTAATCACAGCCACAATGCAAGAATTTAAACAAGGCAATCCAGACGACACAAGGAAATTATAGTGGTTCCCCAAACAACTTGGGTACATCCATTCTTCTACCCACACGGTAGGAATCCACTACAGGTTTTTGATCAGGTGCCCTACCACCAACAAGATCTGCTTCAGGTAGATCAAGAGACCCTTTAGACTTTTGATCAGGTGTCTAAAAACCGAACACAGGTTTTTGATCAGGTGCCCTGCCACCAAGGGATACTTTTGAAGGGAGTAATAACCCTGTACAGGAGGGGGAAAGGGGTTAAGGTGTCTTCTCTATTTTACAATAGATTAGAGAAGCACAATAACTTGCACTAAGCTAGACAGCTCTAAAAGATTCAAGGCTCCCCCTGGATCAAAGAACGTTCAGGTGAAGTCTTGCTTCAGTTCAGAAACTCTTCAGTGAGAACTGAAGGAAAAACTACAAGAAGATATAAAATGATAAAAGAAAATCTTCTAGCAGCTATCTTCTTCTTCTTCTTCTTCTTCAAAAAATCTCTGAGTTAGAACTTCCTGGAATAGGAGATCTCAGGTTGAAGAAGAGCAGAAGAGCTAACAGTTCTCAGTTGAATGAGGATTGCTGAGAGCAGTGAACTTGGACTTGATGAAAGCTTGAATGCTAATTGAATAACTCTTTTGAATAACTGGTTAGCTAGCTGAAATCCTTCTCCAAAGAATTCCTTTTATAGCAGCAACAAGCAATGGCTCTTTTCAATTTGAACTGTTTGTCTTCTTCTAAAACTTGAAACCTGGGCTGTAAATATCACAAAGACAAACAAACTCTGTAGCAAAATATTCTATAAAAGGGATAAACCTTTTTCAAAGAAGCTGCAGGAAGCAATCTGATAATAAAGGTACTAAATAAAATCACATCAGAAACAAACTCTTTATAGCATAAGGAAGACTTTTCAGTCTAACGGCTATAAAGGACTGACAGCAGATAAAGTAAAATACAATGACAACTAATAAGACAAACAACTTTATCTGAAAAGATTTTACTCAGGCAAAAGGGTTGGAGCAGATATTGCCTGGAAATATTATCATAAAACAACTGAAATAAAATGCCAGATAATGTATTAATTTATTAAATAGAATAAATAAATACAAAATAAGAAGGCAAACAGAAAACGTCGAACGACCCTCGGAGATCGTCGACCGACGCACGGAGATGGTCGACCTATCGGGCAGATAGTCGAACAATCCAGATAGTCGAACTATCAAAGAAGATAGTCGAACTACCTAGGCAGATAGTCGACCTATCAGAATAGATAGTCGATCTATCAGATAGTCGATCTATCCGGACAGATAGTCGAACTATCAAACACAAACAGATAGTCGACCTATCAAGCAGATAGTCGACCTATCAAGCAGATAGTCGACCTATCACAGAAAACAGATAGTCGACCTATCAACAGATAGTCGACCTATCAAAACAAAACAGATAGTCGATCTATCAACAGATAGTCGAGCTATCAGATAGTTGACTATCATGACAGATAGTCGAACTATCAAAGACAACAGATAGTCGACCTATCAATAGATAGTCGACCTATCAAAGCGTAACAGATAGTCGACCTATCAACAGATAGTCGAGCTATCAGATAGTTGAACTATCAGGACAGATAGTCGAACTACCAAACCAAGCAGATAGTCGACCTATCAACAGATAGTCGAGCTATCAACGCAGACAGAGCGTCGACCAACTGATAGATGATAGTCGATCAGCCGATAGACGATAGTCGAGCGACGTTCGACTATAGTCGAACGAAAAACTACTTAACCAAATTCTTCATCTAGAAAAGCGGGGACTCTACAGCTAGACCACTAACCATTGACCATAGATATTTCTTGGGTCAAGGGACTAAAAAGACAAGACTAAACTCAAATCAAACTAGGGTACCAACATACCCGATTAAGAGGATCGATGATTTGTTCGACCAGCTTGTTGGATTGATTGTGTACTCAAAGCTAGATCTGTAATCCGGGTTTTATCAGTTGAGAATTAGGGAAAGTGACATTCCTAAGACATCATTCATTACTCGATATGGATATTATGAGTTCAACGACATGCCATCTGGGCTAACGAATGCGCCGTCCATATTATGGACTTGTTGAATCGGACGTTCAGAGAGTACTTGGACCATTTTTTGATAGTCTTTATATATGATATCTTGGTGTACTCTCAGTCTTTGGGAGATCATGCGAATCATTTACGCATAGTGTTGGAGACCTTGAGGAGCAATCAGTTATATGCATAGATCTCTAAGTGTGAGTTTTGGCTATCTTTGGTAGCATTCCTTGGTCATATTGTTAGTGGAGAGGGAATCGTGGTAGATTTGGAGAAGGTTGTTTCGATAGAAGAGTGTCCTATGTTGTCTTCTGTGGCGGAAGTCCGGATTTTTAAAGGACTCTTTGGCTACTACAGGCACTTTGTGGATAACATCTCGCAGATAGCCTTACCCCTCAAAACCCTGACAATGAAGGATCAAAAGTTCATTTGGTTTCCAGCGTGCGCATAATCTTTTGAAGAGTTTAAAATTCGTCTTATTACGGTGCCTATTCTGTGCTCTTCATACGGTACGATGGGATATGAAGTCTACAGTGATTCCTCGGGGAGCGGCTTAGGCTGCGTTTTGCTTCAAAATGGGAAGGTGATTTCTTATGGCTCGCGCCAATTGAAGGTGAACAAGAGGAACTATCCAGTCAATGATTTGGAGTTAGCGGTCGTGATATTCGCTCTGAAGCTATGGAGACATTTCATGTATGGTGTGAAGGTCGATATTTATACATACCATAAGAGCCAAAAGTACCTATTAGATAAGAAGGACTTGAATATGCGCCAGCGGAGGTGGATGGAGTCCTATGGGGACTACACCTTCAAGATTCATTACGTTCCTGATAAGGGAAATGTTATTGCGGATGCGCTAAGTCATAGGAATCGTGCATAGGCCAACTGAATACAGATGCATGACAAGCGTCTTATTCGAGATTTTGAGGTCTTGGAGATTTCTTAAGTAGATTAGAGGTCTAGCACTGAAGCATGTTTGAACTAGACGGAGGTGCAGTATGACGTCGCTGATCGGATTTGGCAAGCGCTAGAGTTGGATGCCAGCATTAAGTACTACTTGGCAGAGTCTTTGGATGGGTTAAATGCCCAGTTTAATCTAATTGATGGCCTTTTGGGGAAGAACAATCGATTATGCATCCCAAATGTAGGAAAACTGCGGGAGGAGTTGATGTATGAGGAAAATTTCTTGAAGTACTCAATCCACCTGGGGAACAAAAGATGTTCAAGGAAATGAAAAATTTGTTATGGTGTCCAGAAATGAAGAAGGACGTAGCAATATATGTGGCGAAGTGTCAGATGTATGCCTTAGTGAAGGCTAAATGTCAGAAGACTGGTGGATTTCTGAAGTCTTTGCCTATACTGAAATGGAAGTTCGAGGAAATATCCATGGATTTCATGCACAGCTTGACCAGATAGCAGAAGGGGAATGACGCCATCTGGGTGATACTTTAACGAAAGTGTTACACTTAGTTCCAAATAGGAAGGAAGATTCAGCGGAAGAGTTGGCAAGGCTTTATGTGGATATTATTGTACGATTGCACGGTGTACCCCGTAGCATCATTAGGGATCGAGATGGGCGCTTCACGTCTAATGATTGGAGGCTTGTACATCAACTCTTGGGCACCAAACTGAAGTTGAGTTTGGCCTTTCATCCTTAAACAGATGGTTAAACCGAGAGGGTAAACAGGATGATGCAGGACATTCTTCGCATGTGCACCTTAGATTTTGGGAAGAGGCTTGAGGATCACCTGTCTATGATCGAGTTCGCCTACAACATAAGATTACAGGCAAGTATTATAAAGGCACCCTTCAAAGACCTTTATAGTAGGAAGTGTCGTACTCCCTTGTTGTGGTTGGAGACAGGGGAATCAGAGCTATTTAAGCAGAATGAAGTCGAAGATGCCACTTTGATTTTTCGTACAATCCGAAAGCGATTGTTGATCACTCAGGATAGGCATTACAAGTATTATAACGCCAAACACAAAAGTGTCGAGCTCTTCATGGGCGATTCAATGTATTTGAAGACAAACTGGTCAAGGGTTTGTCAAGGATTCGACGCTTAAAAAAGCTAAGTCTGAGATACCTTGGGTTATTTGAGATATTGGTGTGCATTGGTGATGTCGCATAAAAATTGAAGCTTTTAACATAACTAAGTGATCTGCATGAAGTATTCCACATATCGATATTGTGAAAGGCAGTAATGGAGCCAACACAGGTGGTTGCTGAGGATCAGGTGCTGATTGATGAGTGGTTGACAACAAAGGTCAAGCCCATTCATATCAAAGACATGGAAGTCAAGCAACTTCGATATAAGTCTATCAGGATGGCAAAGGACTATTGGGATAATTTTTACTGAGAGGAACTATCTTGGGAGCAGGAGAAAACCATGAGGACAGAGTTCCCTGATCTATTCATTTGAGGTACACATTGCAATGTTGTTACTTCCATAAGCTCCTGTATGGTGTAATTTCGGGACAAAATTCTTTAAGTGGTGGAGATTTGTAACGCCCCAAGTTTCTTGATGTTGGAAATGGCTTCTGTGAGGTACCGCTAAGCGGTAGGGTTAATGTCGGCGGTAGCGAAGCTATTTTATCAGTTTTACCTCTCTGTAAGGTACCGAGCGGTTTTACCTCTCTTTTTAAGGGTTAGAGAGAAGGGAGAATGAAGGAAGAGGAAGAGGAAAGAGATCCCGCAATTATTGGAGCTTCAGAGCTCCGATTCGTAAGCTGAGTTTTGATCTGTGGGAGCAAGCATGTTGTGGTCATTTTCATCTGGCTAGATCTTCATCGATGGCGGCAAAATGAACAACAAGGGTAACGATCATCTTCCTTAGACTTGTGAAGTCCTTTGTTTTGGCATGTGAGGGTAGATGCTCCACAAACTCATGGAAGCAATTCTCCTGACTGGTTGATCTGTGTATCCCCATTAGTTTTACATTTATAATCTGAAAGAAAAGTTTGGAATAGGCATGCTATGTGAAGCCCATCCGAATGAGTTGGTTTGGATTGGTGATGATTGTTTGTATGTCAGAGAGGACTTCGTAGTAGAGTATAAATTTCGGAGTTGCGGGGTGTGCAGGTGACTGCAGAGAGAGTACTAGAGAAGGACTCCTGAAAAACACTCATTTGAAGGGGTAGAATCGATACTCTTTCCCCTACCGTTCGGCGGTAGCGCTACCGCTAGCCGTAGCGCTACTGCTGATGGTAGCTCATAGTGAGCATTATTTATTAGGCCTATCTAGCGGATACTTGGGGGCCCTTTTTTTGAGGCCTACCTCTTTGAGACCTGCGGGGGGATTTCATGGTGTTGAGAGCCTTTGTGGACTAGCTTAGGCGGTCGTGAGTGCTAGTATAGGATAATAATAGGTTTATGAAACGTACAGACGGGAAAGGGGATGCTGACCTACATCGTGGCTGGGTGCGCCCGATGATTTGAGCATCGAGAAAGATCTTAAGTATACCCAACCTATTGTGTATTGTATCCACAATAACCTAGATTTGTATGAAGTCACCGTTAAACTAAGATGAATTGAGTTGTATTTCATATCTTGTTTGAGTTATGTGTTTGCAGGATTTAATTGCCAAGTATAGACCAATGTCAATCTATAATGAGTCACCAAACACATGACAATACAATATAATCCCTCATTGTATGATCCATGGTGTTGACTCATGTGTAGCCTCTGTATTGGGATACACTTCATTTTCAAGCACTAAAATTATAGGAGAAAGACTGGCTGCTGATTTCATTGAAGAAAGAATATTTTCAGAAAGTAGAATTTTTCTAAGTGTTTTACTCGAGTAATAACCTTAGTACTCAAATAGTGTTATAATCAGTTCTCGAGTAAGCTGAGTCAAGCACTCGAATAACTAAAGTATTTCTCGAGAAGTTGTGAAGTTAGTTCTCGAGAAGCTGCTTAGTACTCGAGTACATCTCTACTTTCCCTTGAGTAATCAGTTTAGTCCAGATAAAAATTCTGCTAAGTAAAATTCTCGAGAAGTTAATTTCAGTACTCGAGAAACTAAGTCAAGCACTTGCGAAGTATAGGGCTTAAAGCGTCGAGAGTGCTTTGTCTCGAGTAGCAAAAATATCTCTCGGGAAAACTAAGATAAGTTCTCGAGAAAGACTTGTTGTACTCGAGAAGAAGTTATTTAGTTCTTTAGTAAAGTCTAAGTCAAAACGCGTCGAGAGAGAGACTTGTCTCAATTCCTTCTGACAATCTTCACTCGAGTAGTCCAATCTATGCTCGAGAAGTTATCTAATAGTTCTTGATGTGCTGACGGCAAGTGTACCGGTCACACAAGTAATATAAAATAGGGGAATTTCCCCAAGTATCGAATCTCTCAAGGAACACCGCAAGGTGAAATTTTCTAATTAGAAGGACTTAAGATTGAAGTCCACAACACTAAACTACAAACGAGGGTTTGGGTATTTATGGAAAAAGAAATAAAAATCTAACAACTACTCCTATGCAACGCCGCTATGCGACGCTTCGCCAAGTGGGATGGAAGACTAGTCGGGCCGCTATGCACTGAATCGCTAGGAGGATGGGCGAGTAGGCAAGCGTTAGAACTGAGAGAAGAGTGAGGGTCACAACACCTCTTCACAACGCACACCACTAGCAATTGCTAGTGCGGAAAGGGTGGATGATGGTGGATGGAATATGGCGCACCTCAAGCAAATATAACGAAATACATATAATCACATATAAATGATTAAACAATAACGTTTTGAAAACTAAACATACTTCATCAAATACAAAGGGTTCAACTAAACTATCAATAACAAGAGTAGAAAAGTGTGCGAAATCGACCGGATCCGAAGTCTCACCAAGGGTTCAGGGTTGGAATCGCCGGATTGTCAATCCGCGTCCAAGCTCAAAACTAAACTGTGTCCGGGGTAGAGGATGCTCTCACTCACTCCCAATGGACCCATCTACTTCATGTCACGAGCTGGTGGAGGAAGGCATAAATTCTCCTAGCTTGATGGAGAAGGCTAGATCAAAACTCTCCTTTAAGCTTAAGGATGAAGAGGAGGCCGAGAGGAAGCTCCGACTTGGATTTGGCGTTGAATGCTTGCCCGGATCTCCTCTCCTTGATGAAACGGTAGAGTTTCGCCCTAGAAATGCGGAGGGAAGTGGCTGGAACGAAGCTCTCTACAATGGCTGAAATCTGCGCTTTAAATAGAAAAAAATAAGAAAAATGGTAACGCACGGTCCCGCGCACGACTGTGTGCTAACCGTGCGTTATTAACTTACAGATCTTGATCGCTGGAGAAGAAGCGTTGACCCGTGAGTTTTACTCGCGCATGGGCGATTCCGCCCGTGCATGAAGGAAATTGCACGGTTAAACACAGAATGCAGGAAATCAAGGGAAACAGTGGAACCGTGCATTTTACTCTCACACGGGCGCGTTTGCCCGTGCGTGAAGGAAACACACGATTTACCCCAGAATGCAGGAAAGCTGAGAAAAATGTGCATACCGTGCGATTCCTTCTCGCACAGTTTGGGACGGTTTGCCCTACACCGTGCGGGAACAAAACGCACGGGTAGAAACAGAAGTCCCCAGAAAAGCTGTGTGAAACACATGATTGTACTTAAACTATGCGCGAAGAAACACGTACGACCGTGCATTTTACACAAAAATGGGAAAATGGATCTGGGATATCCCGGCTACCTGCATAACAATGAAACCAATTGGGGCACTAGCCTCCAGCAGAAGAATGCTAAAAAATCAAAACAAAAAGAACCTCGAGGAGCACCAAGTGCTTACCCTCGAAAAACAGATGCGCAATCGCACAACCCTTGGCCAGAATAGTGCACTTAGCGTGAAAAGTAGCATAAATGAAATATCCACGATAACACACTTAAAGTGAAGTGCAAGAGCATTAAAACTAGCCCAGATGAGTCCGAAAAACACTATATAAAAAGGACTCATCATACCCCTAGACTTAACTGTTTGCAAGTCCCTAGCAAAATAAATCTAAGTAGATAGGGAAAATTACTAGCTAACAAAGAAATTGAAAAACAGAGTACCATGCAAAGTCTCATGCTCGCATGCATAAAAATACAATAAAGATAATTTCTAAGTATGCAGAATAGTTTATATTTTTCACAATGCGTATCAAAATTTATTACCAATCAAAAATGGAATCACGGTGAATCAACCGGTCACGCATAGGAAGAAAGTAGGCAGGCCACTAAGGTGAGCTTTGAAAAAGATCGGGGCTCAAGATAACCTTCAAAGGAATACACCAATGTCAGGGACCATACGCTTGCCTATTCACACTCTCTCCACGACACTTGTTAGACTCAAGCGCAAATTCGTAGAACTTTAGGAAAATGATAGGGTTTGGCTAACGGTGTGATAAACAGAGGTAAACAAGACGGACATGCACATCAGAAATGAGACTGCCAGAAAACACTCACAGCTATAAACATGACAAACATGCGTGGTGCACCACCAGACTTGGATTTATTTACTGTGCGTGCACACCCACCACGAACACAAAGCCAAAATATTTCACAACTTAAAAACAATACATATTTTTTTCTTTTATTCCCGATTGGGAAATTTCATTTCATTTACTTTTTTTTCTTTTCTTTTTATCTAAATAGCCGAAACCAAATACAAAATATGGCAACACCACAAGCTGCACTAACACCACATGACTGCCCAACAGAACGGATACAAATGACAATAAACAAAAAAACAAACTAACCGAGCGTTCACATCCGGATGTGCGAGAAGGTGAAGCTATAAGGCTTTGGTAGCGAGGCGTAGGGTTGACAAAGGAAGGGATAGGCTCAACGGGGATAGCAATGGATAGACGTCGGGAATGGTACAAGGCTCAAACTAAACAAATGACAGCCTACATCACACTCGCGCTTGACTAACCATGCACCAATGCTTCGAGAGTAGCTTAGGGCAAGTTCTTAGCCACCGAGAAAGATGATCCATTCTCCCGACTCGAGCAAAACGAGTCTAGTGATGGCTACACATATTCCTACACTACCATTTGATTCACACATGATTAACAAATTTTTGAGTAGAATAAAAAATATTTACGCAAATAGAAGAATATAAAGCTATAAGCATACAAAAAAATTTATTCTATTCAAATTTCTACACGAGACGAGAGCAGTTGACTAGAAGCACAGTAAGGTCAACATTTTACTCCGTCTCACAATCCTAAGCCAGCACCATAATTTTCTCAAATCTAACAAAGATACGAGTTTAACTCGCGGCATGCTAAAAGCTAAGCACGCGCTCATGTGGGTGCAGTGGTGTGCGATGCAATGAACAAATCAAAATAAAACAATAAAAGCTTCTAGTATGCACATGAAATATGCACGTGCAAAAGGTAACAAACATCAGCTCTCCCCCAGACTTAAACTAAACTACAGAGCAAATGATATAGACATTTAAATCAAAAAGAGACAAGGGAAGAGGTTACCCAATGCTCAGCTAGTGACCATACCAGAAGACGCGTGAAAACCTGAAGCAGGCCCGCCATACGAAGAATCACAACCCCGCCAACATGAAGTTGTCAAGAATACCTGCAGGGGTGAGCTTCGTAAAAACAAAAGAGAACTATACAAAAAGAAATGCTAAAACTAAAATAGACATTAAAGTAAAAATGTAGAAAATATAAGATAACTACTGAGGTTATTGTCCTCCAAGCATGACTTATTAAATTCTATACATTTCTAGATAATGGGCCTATGAAATAAAAAATGAACAGGCAACTGTCCTAATATCCATATCGGTAATGGGTACCGATACGGTGATAGAACAGTAACCCCTCTACCTGAATAATAATACTTGCAAACTGCAAGTAGAGGAAACAGAATGTAAGATGAGGAGGAGGCCTGGTCCTCACTCATCTCACACAAAAAATCATTGCCCTGCAAGGTATCATCTACAGGGAGACAGCAGAAGGAGAAAGCAATCAATGGAGCTTCCTCAACAGAGGAGGAATAAACCTCCTCATAAAAGAGGATGTTATTATCGATGACTCGAGCTGAAAGCTCCAAGTCCTCCTAAAGCACCTGTGAAGACTCAACCCACACGGGCTCAGATAGAGAAAGGGGATCAAGAAATAAACGAGAGGAAGAATTAAAAAATCAAAAATAGGGGGAGTGGTCCCGGTCTCACTCCCAGTAGGATCTAGGCATAGCTCATCATCGATATTATACGAGTCATATTGGGGAGAATCCGACAACTCGAGGTCCGCGGTGGTAAGGGGAACGGCCTTGTCCAATAAGGAGGGGCAAACCTCCGCATCGGAAGGAAGATATTCCTCGTCCCACCGGGTTGCATAAAAGTGTTCTGAAGATCCACATTCTCCATCGGAGATAGTAGATTCCTCATCCAACATCGGCACGACCTTGGGCACTGATTCATCCACCAACATGACATCATCAGCCGACTCACGAGAAAGAGGTGTAGCACAATCTGGCAAAAATTGCGAAGGGGCAAGTCTGCTGATGAGTCCAAATATTACACAGATTTTTGGACTCATCTGGGCCAGTTTTATCATCTTAGCACTGCACTTGAGAGCTATAACCGCTTATATTTGTTTATCTGCCTATTTCATGATAAAGTGCACTTTAGGCCCGTTCTCTGTGTGCTTTAGATGTTTTTGTGTTTTCGATTGTTTTACTTGTTCTCTCGCCATGTCTTGAGAATGTGGTGTGCACTTTTGGTGGCCTATCTGCTTCTTCTGCTGGTTTATGGGTCATGTGCATGCTCCGGAACCGCTCGGGAGACCCCGACTATACAGGAGCACTGCGCATGATAACTGGACTCACTGCGCACGACCACTGGTCGTGCACCACTGATCGTGCGCATTATATTCTCCTTTTCCCCAGTTCTGTCTTGACGATCGCACGATCACTATAGCTATTGCGCACGACCATTGGTCGTGCGCTGGTGATCCTGCGCTGGTGATCGTGCGCTCTATCCTTTTCATATTCCATGTTTTGCCCGGGTAATCGCACGAGCACTAGACATTGCGCGCATGACCACCGATCGTGCGCAACTGCTTGTGCGCATTTACCTCATGTTTTCTGCAGTTCTGTCTTAGCCAATCGCACGATCAGTGGATTAAGTGGGCACGACCACTGGTCGTGCGCCACGGATCATGCGCATATTTGCTGATGTTTCTATCCAAGTTGCAGGTTTAATTGGAAATTGCGCACGATCATCGACCGACAGTGTGCACGACCACTGGTCATGCGTCACTGATTGTGCGCTCTGCTAGTTCTGCCCCCATATTTAAGGGCATGCTCTGCAATTTAGGTCAATGCTGGTCATTTCTGCGATCGGAGAGTGCGCGGGAAGTGCCGTTCTACTTCTCCACCTGCTCCAGCCACCTCCACGTTCATCCCTTCCATCGGGAGTCCGTAGCCGTTGATTCTGAAGCTTTCTAAACCCTCCGGCGAAGCTCCCGGCCATTGATGACCTCAACTCCAAGCTTTCCACCGGAGTTGGAGAATAAGAAGACCTAGAGAACGGATTAGAAGGCCTTCGAGGCGACAGCTCGTTGGTACCAGAAGCCTCCTCGGACGGAGCCCGGAAGTGGATTGACAACTCGCTATTCCGGTCATGACCTGCGGTGGACCTTCACCCTCTTGTGGTTTACTCCTCTTCCCCTTTCTTCGTTGTATGGAATGATTTGATATTGTAATGAACTACATTTTCTACTTTATATCTAATTGGATGTTTGTAGTTTTCATTTGCTTTTGAGTTGTGTGTTGTGAATGCGCCTCGCCCACTCCACATCCACTCCATACCCTTGTTTCACCCGATTGAACTCCGCACAAGAACCCTTCCATCCATTAGCTTTCCATCCACTCGCCTAACCGAAGTTCGGCATCACGGCCGATACACTCACCTAACTTTGCGAAGCGGTGCCTTCAACCCGCATAGTCTTAATTAGTTTATTAGATCAAGAAACCACAATCTCACAAGACCCCTTTTTAATATTTTCTAAGTATAACCCTCATAACCATATTTTCTGAACTGTCGCCGCTCTATGCTAATTGCATTCCTCAAGAGACTGACACTCGGGTATTTATTCCCAAATTTTATTACTTGTGCGACCGGTGCGCTTTCCGATTTCAACGCATCAAGTTTTTGATGTCGTTGCCAGGGAATGCAATTATAGAGCGACTCAGGATGACTGAAAATATTGTTATAAGAGTTAGTGTTTTTGACTGCTGTTTTCTTGTGTAGTTTGCCGCAGTGAATGCAGGGTCAAGCCAAAAGAGATCTTGTAGCCTACGACCCAAAGATAGAATGTACTATCCTAGCGCGAAGACGCGCCGCAACCATCACTTTAGCCCCAATTGGAGACAAGCTAAATATCGATGCCGGCAACCGAGTTGGAGGGATACCTCCTGGCGATCGAAATGGCAACGAAAATGAAGTGAACCCTCCCTAGGTCCGCACCATAAGGGATTACACTACACCTACCATTGGGAGCATATACCCCGGTTTTGGACCTGCTATCACCAACCAACAGTTTGAGATTAAACGAGCTATCTTGAATATCATTCGGAACAACGCTCAGTTCTCAGGAATGGCCACTGAAGACGCCCATCTTCACTTGGCGGAATTCTCCGAAATTTGCGCCACATTCCGCTACGCTGGAATCCCGGACGAAAAAGTCAAACTCTGCCCTTTCCCTTTTTCACTAAGGGAAAAGCCAAGACGTGGCTTCACCCCCTTCCACTTGGAACAGCCACCACCTGGGAGGCTTTGACCACAAAATTCCTAGCTAAGTTCCACCCGGCAGATCGGATAGTGAGCATGAGGCAAGGAATAGCTAACTTCCGGCAAGCCGATCAAGAAAGTTTAGACGAAGTTTGGGAGTGTTTCAACGAGCTGCAGAGGAATTGCTGTAACCATGGATTCCAAACTTGGAACCTCATCGAAAGTTTTTAATTCTCTATTGAACCCCACCACCGAGCCATGATCGATGCCGCCTCCGGAGGAACAATCATGAACCTTGCTCCAGAAGATGCATTGAGAATCTTACAAGACACCACCACCCACAGCGCTTACTGGACAGCTGGAAGAAACATCCCACGAAGCACAAGTGTAGTATTCGCCGTGGATATCCCCAAGACCGCCACCGCCGCCCAGTGATGGCAATCTCATGCCAAGGTTGCGGAAGCACCGACCACCATAGCTTCGAATGCCTAGGAGTTGAGGTACAAGACGAATTTTCTTTTCTGAATGAGTCAGTTAATTTGGTAGCAAATAAAAATAGGGGAGTGCCTTACGGAAACACATACAACCAGGGGGTTAGAAACCACCCCAATTTTTCTTGGAATCCAAATGCATCTGGCCAAAGATGGCAACCAGTGCAGCATCAAAACGATGCGTATGCCTCCGGAAGCCAACCGCGGCCTCCTCAACCAAATTATTCCTATGGGCCCCCCGCCGTTAAAAAAAGTTCTTTGGAAGAGATGTTCGAGAAATTCGTTGAAGTTTCCCAAACCAACATGACAAATCAAGCCGCCTCGATGCGCAAAATGGAGGCACAATTGGGCCAATTGGCCCAAGTGGTCTCCGAGCGCAAACAAGGCACCTTACCTAGTAACACTGAAAAGAACCCCCATGAACAAGGTAAAAGCCTTGGGGAGGAAAATTTGGGAAAAAGCGACGAACTCGTCATCTATTGTAAAATAAACAACTTCGAAACCCCTGCATTATTAAACTTCGGGGCGTCTAGCAACATCCTCACCCTGCAAGATATTGCGAAGAAGTACCTACAAGTCAACACTGAAAACTGGAAGTCGCTTATCTCAGCGAATGGCAATTTGGTTGACACCAAGGGAGGTGCACGGGAAGTCGAAATCAAGGTCAATGGAAAAATTATAACCACTGAATTCTAGGTTTTGGGACCAAGGGAAAATAACTCTATTCCTATATTAGGAGTCCCATTCCCGACGGCCAGCGGTGCATCCCTCGACTTTTCCAAAGGACGCGTCACTTGGTCGGCCGAAGATTCCGCCCACGATAACACATCCGTACATCCCTCTCCTACCCAAAATAATAATTTTCTCAGTGTCACAAATACCAAGATAGATTCAGGACTCTCAACATTGGAAGAAGCACATCCGGAAGAGAAGATAAAGAAAGGACTCTCCCAGGAGATAGATGAGAATCAAGAGATATTGGTCAAAGAGGAGACCGAGTCCGCCAAATCCACGGCTGCCTTTCTACTTCCCGCCAACTCTGTTTTTGAGCATGGCGAACCGAGTTTTATCCGAGAGAAATCCCTAGACACTTATTTGTATAACACTACTGATAACTCTGTTAAGCGATCTATAGCTTGGGCAGATCCGGTCACCGTCACAGTGCCGGACAGGACGCCACCTACCACGAAAACAAGAAAACCCACAGACTACATCCATTGGAAGTCTCCCACAGTGGAGAAACTGAATGAGGAAAAGCATTTACGCGACGAGCGCTACGCTGCCTTCCGGCGCGAGGAAGCTCACAATCGGAGTAAGGGGAAATCCCCTTCCCCCGACGCAAAAAGACAATATGCCGTCCCCTCACACCCCACTATAGAGACTTACCACAAATCCGCTTATAGCTGATTGAAACACCATCATTCCACTTACCCTCCTCTTTCTGATTTCTCGCTGCGTATGGAACTCTAATTCGCTCTATTTTATTTCTTTATTTTCAAGCTACAAAGAACTCTTTATTATAACTGCTAATATAGGTATTTGGTCCACCTTAAGGACGGTAAACAAAAGGGATTTCGGGAGACAACCCATGTTGGACCATTTGGTCCTGTGCTGTGTTTTGAGCTCTTTCTCTCTCTCTATATATATATATATATATATATGTCCATCTTTTGTTTTGCGTATGTATTTAAATCGCAGGTGCATGATTTTTTGAGGCGCGTCAACTTGGCCCCACTTGGATATCTCGTCACATGACCGGTATGCTCAATTTTGAGCATAGGTTCTTCTTCCCCTGGCCCTTTATTTTTATTTGCATGTTTTACTTTTTTGTATTGTCACATTTTAGTCTTGGGGTAGAGTTGCCAGTGATCACTACACAAAACAGTTTATTGCATACTCATCTGCATTTATTTATTTCATGATCACTATTGCACACACTGAATCACCCACATGAGTGCGCACTTAACCACGCGCACGGCTCAAGTCAAATGTATTACTTTTTGTAAACTCTAAAAAAGTGGTGCTGCCTTAGGATTTTGGGATCTATTAGTTAAAAACTCATGCAGTGCTCCTAATCGAGTACTCATGATTTGCGTAGAAATAGTATAGGATTACTTTTTCTTCATGCTCGTAGACTTAAATTTATTCTGCAAAAGTAAATTCTGTTTGTGCTACTTAAAATTGTAAAATCTGGAGTAATCGAACGGTAGTGTAGAGATCAGTGTAGCCGTCACTAGACTCATAATGCTTGAGTCGGGGGGAAGGATCGTCTTTTTCGGGGACTGAGAACTTGCCCCAAGCTACTCTTGAAGCATTGGTGCCCGGTTAGTCGAGTGTGAGCATGAGGTAGGCCATCATTTTGGCGAGTTTGAGCCTTTTTGTACCTAGTCCTAGTAGCTGACCCTTGCAAGCCAAATTTGCACCTACCCTCCTTTTGTTTCAGCTCCACCTATATTCACCAAAGCCTAAAAGCAAACCCTCTTATCGCAACAAAAACCTTGAGCTTGATTGAATTCTAAATTTTGATATGTTGTGATATGTGCGATTCATGTGATGCGGAGATGAATTCATGAATTGTTAATTGTTAGATTTGGGGATTGCTGAATGAAAAAGAAAAGAAAAATGAAAAAGAAAAAGATGAATAAAAAAAGGAAAATCTAAAAGTATTACAATGAGAATTACAATCCCCATCTTGTGTGTTTGTTTTTGGTCGGGATAGGCCATGTGCATACCTGGTTTTCAAGCCAAGTCTGGGGGTTTCTCACACATGCATTTCTTAGTAGCTGTATGGGTTTAGCTCTTTTTTGCTCGCTTTGGTTGCATGTAGCCTCCATGTTTATCATTGACTACCACACCTTAGACTTAGCACCATTCAAACCTACAAGTCCTGCTGATTAACATTTGAGTCTACTTAGCATCGTGGAGAGAGTGTGAAAGGGCAAGCTTATGGTTCCCAACATTGATGGATTTCTTTGGAGGTGATCACGAGCCTCAGCCTTGGGAAATTCTCACCTTAGTGTCCTGTCTACTTTCTCCATACACATGACCTAACGACTCTCCAGAATTCTAATTTTAAGTAGACACAATATTTATTTACCTCTGTCGAATAATTAAAGCTCCGTAGTATAATTAAAAAGTTTTTCTATTCTATTTTCTATGCACATGATGTATTTGATTTCTCATCCTACTTTATTTTGAAGTTTCTAAGCAAGCTAGCTGTTTTTACAGTCCACGGAGTAATGATTTGCGCTGGACACGCAAATGGGTAAGTCTGGGGTGTGACAAAATATTACACTGATTTTTGGACTCATCTGGGCAAGTTTTATCGTCTTAGCACTGCACTTGAGAGCTATAACCACTTATATTCATTTATCTGCCTATTTCATGATTAAGTTCACTTTAAGCCTGTTATCTGTGTGCTTTAGATGTTTCTCTATTTTAGTTTGTTTTACTTATTCTCTCGCCGTGTATTGAGAATGTGGTGTGCACTTTTGGTGGACTATCTGCTTCTTCTGCTGCTGTATGGGTCGTGTGCGTGCTCCAAAACTGCCCGGGATACCCCGACGATACAGGAACACTACGCACGATCACTGGACTCACAGCGCACGACCACTGGTCATGAGCCACTGATCGTGCGCATTAAATTCTCCTTTTCCCCAGTTTTGTCTTGACGATCACACGATCACTAGACCTATTGCAATGGTCGTGCGCTGGTGATCGTGCGCACCAGCGCTCTTCATTTTCCTTATTCTGCCTGGGTAATCGCACGAGGACTAGACATAGCGCGCATGACCACCGGTCGTGCGCCACTGCTCGTGCATGTTTACCTCATGTTTTCTTGCAGTTCTGTCTTAGCCAATCGCACGATCAGTTGATTCAGTACACAAGACCACCGGTCGTGTGCCACTGATCGTGTGCATATTTGATGATGTTTCTATCATAGTTTCAGGTTTAATTGGAAATTGCGCACGATCATCGACCAACAGTGCGCACGACCACTGGTCATGCGGCACTGATCGTGCGCTCTGTTTGTTTTGTCTCCATATTTAAGGGCCTGCTCCGCGATTTAGGTAAATGCTGGTCATTTCTGCGATCAGAGAGTGCGTGGGAAGTGACGTTCTACTTCTCCAGTTGCTCCAGCCACCTCCACGTTCATCCCTTCCATCGGGAGTCCGTAGCTGTTGATTCCGAAGCTTTCAAAACCCTCCGGTGAAGCTCCCGACCATTGATGACCTCAACTCCAAGCTTTCCACCGGAGTTGGAGAAGAAGACGACCTAGAGAATTGACTCAAAGGACTTCGAGGCAACAACTCGTTGGTACCGGAAGCCGCCTCGGACTGAGCCTATAAGCGGATTGATAACTCACTATTCTGGCCATGGCCTCCAGTGGACCTTCACCCTCTAGTGGTTTACTCCTCTTCCCCTTTCTTCGTTGTATGGAATGATTTGATATTATAATGAACTATATTTTCTACTCTATATCTAATTGGATGTTTGTAGTTTTCATTTGCTTTTGAGTTGTGTGTTGTGAATGCGCCTCGCCCACACCACATCCACTCCATACCCTTGTTTCACCCGATTACACTCTGCTCAAGAACACTTCCATCAATTAGCTTTCCATCCACTTGCCCAACCGAAGTTTGGCATCTTGGCCGATACACTCACCTCACTTTGTGAAGCAGTGCCTTCGACCCGCATAGTCTTAATTAGTTTATTAGATCAAGAAACCACAATCTCACAAGCCCGCTTTTTAATCTTTTCTAAGTATAACCCTCATAACAATATTTTCTGAACTGTCGTCGTTCTATGCTAATTGCATTCCTCAAGAGACTAACACTCGGGAATTTATTCCCAAATTTTATTACTTGTGCGACCGGTGCGCTTGCTTATTTCCATGCATCAGCTACTCTCAACATCAGCCATAGAATGAGCAGTCCCCAACACAACATCATCCGCAGACGCCAACCCCGTCGACGATCGGAACAATCTCATCATCCCATACAGGATCATCCATGAGTTCCTCGTCCACTCCTTGTAGGCTAATGTCCGAGTGAGAGAGCTCACTCAAAGGAAGCTCGTAAAAAGGGGCTGAGGAACCCATAAAGGATATATATGCGGCAAGAGATTCTTCCGTAATCATGACGGGCATAGAACGAGCCAGGTGAGCCAAATTAGTGTATGGGTCAGGAAACACCCTGGTAGGACCATCTACAGCAGTCTTCCACGAACGTGAGGTTGCTGCAGGCACGCCCGTAGAGGGGGAAGGCTCGCACAAGCGAGGGCAGTCCTGTTGGGATTTGTCTCCACAATACCTCAGATTTGTGGGAAGTCAGACCCGGAACTAAGATGAATTAAGTTGTATTTGATATTGTGTTTAAGTTACTTGTGCGTAGGACTCTATTGCCAAGTGTAGACCAATGTCAGTCTATAGTGGGTCATCAAACACAGGACCATACAATGTAATCCCTCATTGTGTGATCCAAGGTGTTGACTCACGTATAGTCTCTCTATTGGGATACACTTCATCTAGATGCGCTTGGACTCATGGACAAAGAAGGATAGAAGACCTAATTCCAAGAATTCTACTAAGTCCACATACTCGAGTAATATACTCCATTTACTCGAGTAGGTGACTTAGTACTCGAGTAGTTGACTTAAGCATAATCGAGAAAAATCCCTTTTACTCAAGTATATAAGTGTATACTCGAGTAGATCTTCATATACTCGAGTGAGTAAATTTATATATACTCGAGTAAATGGTCTGTTACTCGAGTAGGTCTAAGTTATATACTCGAGTAAAGGATTCTGTTTTATCTGGAAAATATCCTAAGTATACATACTCGAGTACTCCTTTGGTATACTCGAGTAGGTTACTTGATACTCGAGTAGGTTAACTCTCTTACTCGAGTAGTCCTCGAGTAGATGCTTTATTTACACTCGAGTAAGCCTGGACTGGAAGTATAAAGGAATTTCTCTAAGTCTATATACTCGAGTAGACTCTCTACACTCGAGTAATAGCTCAGATACTCGAGTAGTTGACTCCCTCTGTTATACTCGAGTAAACTGTCTTCCAAGTACTCGAGTACCTCCTTTCTATATACTCGAGTAACACCATCCTTTTATCCTGAGAATTCCTCTAAGTAGATATACTCGAGTAACCAACTTCTTTATACTCGAGTAGATCTTTTCTGTCACTCGAGTAGTTGAACCCAGATACTCGAGTATGTCGAAACTCATTCACTCGAGTATGCTTCACTTCTAGTTACTCGAGTAGCAGATAGACATATACTCGAGTATATCATTTTCTCTCGTGTATATGACTCTGATTTTTTCTGAAAATCGCTAAGACCAGAATTCCAAAGTAATTTTTGAATTCCTCTTTTCTGATTGGTCCACGTATCATCGTAAATTACGATTATGACCGTTATCAGTCTCCTATAAAAGGGATACGTGATTAGACCTAACCTAATAAGAAAAAGAAAAGGAATTATCAGAGAATATAAGTTTTTCGAGATCTACAAGCCGCCGCCGTCGACACTGTTAGCTCTCGGAAAAGTCTGAATCACTGAAGCCGCCGCCGCCGCCGTTAATCTTCATCGTGCTCGTGCTGAGTTTCTGATTCCTGATTCAGATCTAAGTTTTCTTCTTCTGATCGTGATCAAAGTTTTTCTTCTCATCATCTTCTACATCCGATCGGGAGAAGTCAAAGAAGTTTTCAGATCTAGGGTTGCCGTGTTCTTCTTCGATCTTTCTGAAAAAGCCACATCGAACAAAGAGGAAGATCAAGGCCGATCTATTCAGATCTGAGAATTCACTGTTTGTATTATTTGAGTTATATTTCAAACATCTTTATTGTAGGAGAAATTCTCTCCGAGATTTGTAGGAAGTTTTAATCTTCCGAGTGTAGATCCATTTTGGGATCGAGTTTTGTAGGAACGTTGTTCCGAGGTGTAGGATCGTTTTGATCCGAGATAGTGGAGTAGCCAAGTCTAGTGGTTTACTAGATTGGTGAGGAAAGTGGACATACCCAAGGTTGGGGAACCACTATAAATCTTTTGTCGTCTGTGATTGCTTGGTATTGTGCTGTGCTAGTTCCTTAATTTTTTATTCCGCGAATAGACGCACATCTCACCTATTCACCCCCCTCTAGGTGATTTAGGTAGACAACTTCCTCTCTCAATTGGTATCAGAGGGAGGTTGATCGTTAAGAGGTTAACACCTTGATCTGATCCCACCCGAGTTGTCTTTTGAGAAATATCAAGCATAAGTAAGACTAAAGATTTTGCCAAGCTTCCCATTTGCACCAAGAATAATTTTCCTATGTGGAAGGAAAGAGTTAGGTTTTTCATGGAAGTTGTGGATCCTCGGATCTTCATGATTGTTGAAGAAGGTCCGCATGTTCCTATGGTTTCCTCTACTATAGACTCATCCAAACAAGTTCCTAAGAAGCTGATGGACTTGGATAAAGACGAGATTGCACTTGTCTCCCTCGATAAGAAAGCCAAAAATATAATAGCAAGTGCAGTCGATGACTCAATGCTGCAGAATCTCATCCATTGCAAATCTGCCAAGGAGATGTGGCAATCCCTGGTGACTCTGATGGAAGGTACTGAAGAAGTGAGGGATGATCGGAGATCCCTTCTGAATCAAAAGTATGAAGCCTTCCGGCAAGGTCCTAAGGAAGCCATAGCTGACACGTTCGAGAACTTTTTCAAGATAGTGAACGACCTAAGAGTTTATGGCCGAGTCTTCACCAACGGAGAACTGAATGACAAATTCCTAAGATCCCTAACCAAGGAATGGGATAACAAGGTATGCGCCATTCGGGAGTTCGGAAGGTTAGCCGAGACGGACCCGCAAAATCTGTTCGGAAAGCTAATGTCCTATGAGCTTCAAATCAATTCTAGAAAAGCTGAAGAAGAGATGAGCAGGTCCGGATCCAAAGAGAAGTCTGTGGCTCTGAAGGCAGATAGCTCAAGGAAGATTAAGGCTAGCTCACCTGCCCCAGCTCCTGAAGCTGATGATGATGATTCGTCTGAACCAAGCTCTTCTGGCTCGGAGCTATCTGATGGAGAGTTCTCTCTACTCTCAAGGCAGTTCAAGAAATTCTTGAACAAAAAGAAGCAATGGAAAGGCAAGGATGCCTCATATAGAAGATCACGCAATGATGGTGATCGTCATAAAAAGAGCTCAAGCAGCCACGACAGGTATGGCTCGAAACCGAATAAACATTATTCCACTGATATTGTTTGTTATTGCTGTAACAAGCCAGGTCACGTCATTGCGGATTGCCCCCATAAGAAGAAAGAGGGCGGCAAGAAAGAAGACAAGAAGTCCTACAACAGGAAGAGGACAGAAAAGAGTTTGTTAGCTAAGAAGAGCAAAACTCTCAGTGACTCTGACTCATCTGAGTCGAGTGCCGGAGAGGAAGAAGCTTACTTTGGGCTAATGGCTCTAACAGACGATGAACAAGTCCCCCAGTTCACTGGGGAGGTAAAATCTCACACCCCTCTTTCTGACTCTGATGATGACAATGAACAAGAGGGCTATCCCTCTGAGGATGAATCAGAACTCATGATGCAATATCAGGAGTTACTCAAGGCTTACGACAAATGTCGCCAAGTCGTAAAAACTCAAGCTAAGGAGATAAAATCTCTAAAAGCTTCAGAGAGCAACCTTAGAGAAGAAGTCTCTAAGACTGACTCTCTCAAGGAAGACTTCGATAAATCTATCGATGAATACAACAAGGCTCTCGGGCACCTTGACCTTAAAGAGAAAATCATCAAGGAATTGGAAGAACAACTCTTGGCTGAGAAGAAGCTTGTAGAAAGCTTCTCGAAGCCTAAGACTGTACTTCCTATGATTGCTGAATTCTCAGCTAAGGCAAGTGGTGCCGGTCTAGGCCACAAAGGAGCTCCTAGTAAATCTTCTAGGAGAAACAAGGCCAAGAGGAGAAATAAGGCGGCCAAGAAGGCCTCTGCCGAAGAGAAAGGGAAAGCTCCCTTGGAGCCAGTCGCGTTCAAGAAAGTCATCTTTCCTACGAATGATCTTGACTACGAATCCACCTATGGTCACTTTAATAGGCCTATCCCTGAGAAGCCTAAGACAAGATACCAAGGTTGGACTCGCCTTCGCAACTTTGGTGAGAGCGTTTTCAAGGAACCTTATGAGGAGATTCAACTTCAGAGCTATGGATCTTATGTTCATGGTCATAATATTGAGAAGGCACCCAAAGTGAAAGTTGTTGTAGAAAAGCCGAAGATGGAGAAGACTCCATGCACGTGCCATCATCATGAAGCTTCTACATCTAAAAATGCTGCCCCTGTTGGACATCCTCTCAAGGTAGTCAAGCAGGAGAAGATGAGGCAAAGATACAACAAATTTGAATGTTGGTGCTGTGGTAGAGTTGGTCACTTTGCCATCGATTGCTGGTTCAATCCCAAATATGCTGTAACTCCTCAAGTTAGCAACATGAGAATGACCACTCATGAGGCTAATCCTCGTAGGGGGAGTATTCTAACTCGAGACCAAGGACCCAAACTCGTTTGGGTTCCTAAGGCTAAGTGATTATGATTGCAGGTATGTCCAAAGACCGCTAAAATGCCAATCTGGTACTTGGACAGTGGATGCTCTCGGCATATGACCGGGACCAGAAGCCTACTTCAAAATTACTCACCAGTATTGAACGGACCAAAGGTCATCTTTGGAAGTTCAGACCGTGGAATCACTGAAGGCTACGGTATGATTACTAACGGTAATGTATCCTTTTCAGATGTAGCTTATGTTGAAGGATTGGAACACAATCTCATAAGCATAAGCCAACTATGCAACAAAGGATACATAGTAGAATTCCATGCTGATAAGTGCCTGATAAAATCCGTTACCAATAAGAAAACAATTTTATCAGGTACTCGAAGCAGAAACATATTTTGCTTAAATTTCATTTGTATCGATTCATCTACACCAGTATGCTTTTTAGCAAAAGATAGTGCATCTCTTGGTGACCAATGGCACAAGAGATTAGCACATATTAATTTCAAAACTATCAATAAATTATTCTCTAAAAACCTAGTACGTGATGCCCCGAATGTCAAGTGCGTTAAGGAAAGACCTTGTCCTGCATGCGTAAAAGGCAAGCAAACAAGGAGTAATTTTAAAAGCATTATAGGCAAAGATTCTAATAGATATTTACATCTACTGCACATGGACTTGTTCGGTCCACTGCAAGTTAGAAGTTTGGGAGGTAAGGATTATACGTTGGTTATTGTTGATGATTACTCACGATTTGCATGGGTATTCTTTCTGAAACACAAGTCAGATACCTTCGATATCTTTACTAATTTTGTTAGGCAAATCCAGAATGAATATAACTGTTCAGTAGTCAAAATCAGAAGTGACAATGGAACAGAATTCAAATTTGGGGCAATGACAGAATTTTGTGAAAGCTTAGGTATCTTTCATGAGTTTTCCTCTCCTCGCACTCCACAGCAAAATGGAGTGGCTGAGAGAAGGAACAGAACCCTCATAGAGGCCTGCAGAACCATGTTAAGTGATGCCTCACTTCCGGAATACTTCTGGGCTGAAGCCGTCAACACTGCATGCCACGTGCAAAATAGAGCGCTCATAAACAAAGACCACGATAAGACACCGTACGAACTTTTAAAAGGCAGGAAACCGACCATTTCCTATTTTAGAATCTTTGGCTGTAAGTGCTTCGTACTTAACAACGGCAAGTATCACACTACCAAGTTCAGTGAGAAAAGCTTTGAAGGTATTTTTGTAGGGTATAGTAGCCATAGTAAGGCATATAGAATATTTAATAGAAAAACTCTGGTTGTAGAAGAATCTATACATGTTGTATTTGATGAGACGAGCTTGCTGCAAAGCAACTCCTCTAGTGTGTTCATTGAAGCTGCAGGTACAAAGTTAAAAGAGACAAGCTTGGATGAACCTATTGAATATGGAGGTGATAAATTCATAAATATCACCACCCCAACCCCTATTGGAGAGGTAGATGATCCAGATGATGAAATCACTCCAAATGGTGAAATCACTCCAGTGATTGAAGATAATCCAGAAGCAAGAACTCTAGAGCTCAGACATCTGAAGGATCACCCCGTGGACCAAATCATAGGAGATCCCCGGGATGGTGTCAGAACTTGGAGAGGTACAACTAATGAGAATTTATACTTGAGCTTTCTCTCACAGGTTGAACCAAAGAAGTTCGAGGAAGCCAACTCGGATGCATCCTGGATTCTAGCCATGGAAGAAGAACTGAATCAGTTCAAACGCTGCAATGTTTGGACACTTGTTCCTAGACCCAAGAGCAAAAATGTCATTGGGACAAAATGGGTCTATCGGAACAAGATGGATGAAGATGGAACAATCATAAAGAACAAAGCCAGACTCGTTGCAAAGGGCTATCGTCAAGAAGAGGGAATCGACTTCGATCAGACATATGCTCCAGTGGCAAGACTGGAGGCTATCAGGTTATTCCTTGGATATGCTGCACTTAAGGGCTTTACCGTCTATCAGATGGACGTAAAGTCCGCCTTCCTGAATGGTGACATAAAGGAAGAAGTGTACGTAGAGCAACCGCCAGGTTTTGTTGATTCAACCCATCCTAATTATGTATATTTATTATAGAAAGCACTATATGGTCTTAAACAAGCTCCTCGAGCTTGGTATGAGACACTGTCTAGCTTCCTTCTTGAGAACAAGTTCACAAGAGGAAAGATAGACAAGACATTATTTCTTAGGGAAATAAAAGGCAAGATTTTGCTAGTGCAGATCTATGTCGACGACATTATTTTTGGCTCTACGGATAACAACCTCTGCAAGAAGTTTTCTAAACTTATGCAAGGGAAGTTTGAAATGAGCAGTATGGGAGAGTTGAAGTATTTCTTAGGGCTTTAGGTGAAACAATCTGAAGATGGGATTTTCATCTCACAGACGAAGTTCACCAAAGAGCTACTTAAGAAATTCGGAATGGAGAATGCAACCTCTATGAGGACTCCAATGGCCTCAGCTATGTCTCTGGACAAGGATGAGAAAGGGAAACCTTTTGATGAAACCAAGTACAGAAGCATAATTGGGTCCTTGCTTTACCTAACCGCCAGTAGACCGGATATAATGTTCTCAACATGCGTATGCGCTAGATTTCAAGTGAACTCTAAAGAATCTCATTACGCCGCTGCAAAGCGGATTTTAAGATACCTTAAGGGTACACCAAATCTTGGCTTATGGTACCCAAGAAGTAATGATAGTGAACTAATTGGTTTTTCAGATGCTGATTTTGCAGGTAGCAAAGACGACAGGAAAAGCACTTCCGGGACATGCCAATTCCTCGGAAGGAGACTTATCTCCTGGAGTAGCAAGAAGCAGAACTGTGTAGCAATCTCAACGGCTGAATCAGAGTATATTTCTGCAGGCAGCTGTTGTGCACAGCTTCTATGGATCAAGCATCAGTTTGACGATTACAACATGAAGTTCCAGAACATTCCCTTATTTTGCGACTCGTCCAGTGCAATCGCGATCGCCAACAACCCAGTCTCCCATAGCCGGACAAAGCACATCGAGCTTCGATATCACTTCATCCGAGAGCATGTGGAGAATGGGGACATAGATCTATAATATGTCTCCACAGACAGACAAGTTGCAGACATTTTCACAAAACCGCTGGACGAGACCAAGTTCTCGTTCTTCAAAATGGAACTTGGGATGCTCAACAAAGATGAATAGTGATGATGGACTCATCCATAGGCTCAAAAGTGAAGAACTCGGTGGAGGTAAAATTCTTTTTTTAAGAAAAATATTCTCAAAGGACATATACTCGAGTACATCACTTGACATACTCGAGTACTTCGAAATATACTCGAGTACTTCAAGTACATACTCGAGTACTTAAGATCATCTACACGAGTACTTGGACACTCAAGTATATTACCACTTACTCGTGTATGTCCAAATCCACTCGAGTATGTTTTTACCTCACTCGAGTAGGTCGATAGTCACTCGTGTATGTCCAATTTCCACTTACTCGTGTATGCCGACATATACTCGAGTATATGGATTTCCTGCACTTTGAAAATTCTATTTTTCTCTTTTCGCACACCGAGACTGTTGGCGCCCCTTCAGGTATGATTTAAATTTTTTCTAATCTCTCTCTAAACCTAATTAGGATTATATATAAATAGAAAGAAAACCGAAAATCTTTTTCCACATTTCAATCTCTCGGTGGAGTCGGCGTTTCGAATTCCAGAGCAGACGAACTCCTTCTTCCCGATCATCGCTGCTCGCCTCCTCTGGACGATGGCTCCTCCATCAAAGATTGGAATCGGCTCCGAACTCGTGACAGATGGTATTGCAGATCTTTCGGATGACTTCAAAAATTTACTGATTCTCTTGGACACCGCCGGATTGTCCTTCGTTCTTCAAGAACCCTGCCGTCTCCTGTTTCCTGATGTTGAAGAATTTTACAGAAATCTGAAGGTTAGACGTAATGGCACAATTCTGAAATCAAAGGTAAAAGGACTTGAGATTCGGTTGGATAAAACTTCGGTCGCCACTCTGCTTCAGATGCCCGTGGTTGACGAAGAAGACAACCTAGAAAAGGAAGATGCCGACCGTACTTCCCTATTCTGTGGTCGAGATCCTGAAGGTGGAGGTGAAACCTTGAATCGGTCATTGTTCAATTCAGAAGGCAAGTTCCTAGTTGATGTCATCGCCAAAGTCCTGTGGTGCAAGACATATTCCATAAGAGACATATCCCAAAATTTATTCGACGTTATGCAAGCCATAGTCTGCAGGAAGAAGTTTCAGTTCGGCATGATGATATTGGATAAAATTCGGGAAAGCATCAAAAGTCCAAATTATGCAAGGATCATCTCCCTCATTCTCCGGGAGATCGACTCCGAGGTGTTCAGCTTTGCTAAAGGAACTCCTCTCCACCATATGAAGAAACTGTCCATCTCATCAATTCATCGTTGGGAGCTTAAGCTGCAGAATACTGCTCAAGCATCCAAGGCCTCTGCCGAGCAAATAGGCCTCAATGCCCCGACTGACAGGACCCCATCTCCTCCTCTCCGTCAAACTGCTGACACCTCGGGTGCAGTAGTTGAGGGGGAGACTGCCTCAGCTAGCCCTCAGCCACAGCATGCAGATTCACCAGTCCAATCCCTTCAGTTCAGAGATCCAATCCCCTCTCCTGCAGTTCAGTCTACTCCACCAGCAGAGATCAGCTCAGATGTTCAGATTCAAGAGGACCTCCTGTCCACTGAAGAAGATATAGCTAAGTTGATTGAGGAACTGAGATCAGATAAACCTCTCATCCAAGAAGATCACGTACCTCTATCTCCAGAAAGAGTTCCCTCTCAATCCCCTGCTCACTCCCCAGTTGAAGATGAAGAGCTGCATGAAGAAATCCAATTCTCCAGTGACGAGGACATGTCTCCGGAACATGTAGAACCACCTCTGAGGAACCTGGACTTCTCTCTCCCCTCCTTCATTGATGCAAAAGACTCAGTAGATTTCCCCCCAACAAAGAGAGCTGTAAGCTCTGTCATCATTAAAGAGATTCCTCCATGGATTGCTCCTGCTCCTGCAGTTGTAATACCCTCTGCTCCCTCCTCTTCCTCCTCTTCTGACATTCTCAGCAAGATTGAGCTCATGCTCACAGAACAGAGAAGGTATTTTGATGACTCTCTCAAAATTGTCCAGGACAAGGTCTCTACTCTGGAAACAGAGATGAGTAGAGGCTTTGTCGAGATTCAAGCAAATACAAATGAGCTCCGTAAACTATTTCGAATTGGTGGAAAAGCTTTAGACCATACTATCACCAGTATCGGTGAACTCAGAGATCAGGCTGTAACAGTTGCTAATAATCAGATCCAAGCCAACAAGAATGCAGAAACAAATGTAATCAAGGTATGCAATGAAGTTGGAACCTTCAGAGACGAGGCTATTGCTCAGTTAAATGTAGATATCAGCAAGGGGGAGAAAATAGTAAAAGAACAAGTTGAAAAACTCTCCGCCCAGTTTGCTGAAAAGTCTGAAGCTGCCCTAGACGTCAAGTTAAAAGAAATGAAAGCTGACACTCTGGCTCAGATTCAGTCGGTAAAGTTTTATATATATGATACAGCAGTATGGGTACATAATCAGAACTTCCCATATTTCCAATTGGACCCTACTGTGATCCCCCAAGGCCTGAACCCTCTTGCAGAAGCTCCTCCATCAGATGCTCAGATCTATCCTCCAGAGACGGGGCCTACATTCTCTCCCAGACCTGCTGGGGACATGTCAGACCCTCCTCTCTCCTATGCTGATGTTTGGACAGATGATATGCCAGGCAGCTCTAAAGGACACACTGATCATGGTGCCTCCTCCTCCAGAAAACCATCTGATCAGGGTGGTCCTAGTAAGAAAAGAAAGTATGGTGACGGCGCTTCTGCTAGCCGGTCAGCCCCGAGAAGAGAGCTTGCTCCCGTTCCTGAAGCCAGACCTGGAGCCAAACCAGATGTAGTTCATGCAGAAATTTGGAGCCCATTCTCCAAATCTCTTATTTTTGATACTCTGAGGTTGGTTGTTGACCATGAAGAACACAAAGATCAGTACTACGGTTACTCAGAATGGAAAGCCTATGAGAATTCACAGATAAAGATCAGACTCCATGACAAGCAATGGGGATTCAACAACCCGAAGGCTCCTCCTAGGCCAAAGACATACTTTCCAAAACCTTTCTCATACTTTGAGAGGCAGCATCAAGTGAGAGAAAGACAGAATAGGGATGCCCATCCCTGAAAGATGATATTGTGGAAATTGATATTCTGTTTCAAAAACATTTCTAGATTATATATAATTCTGATTATGGCTATCTTAGTTTATTTGTTTTCTTGCACAGTATTTTTCAATGCTTTATACTTTGTCATTTATACTATCCTTGTTCTACTTTACTTTAAGTAATTCACCTTAGTGAAGAGAGTGCTGACTTCTACAAATAGGGGGAGATTGTTGGGATTTGTCTCCACAATACCTCAGATTTGTGGGAAGTCAGACCCGGAACTAAGATGAATTAAGTTGTATTTGATATTGTGTTTAAGTTACTTGTGCGCAGGACTCTATTGCCAAGTGTAGACCAATGTCAGTCTATAGTGGGTCATCAAACACAGGACCATACAATGTAATCCCTCATTGTGTGATCCAAGGTGTTGACTCACGTATAGTCTCTCTATTGGGATACACTTCATCTAGATGCACTTGGACTCAAGGACAAAGAAGGATAGAAGACCTAATTCCAAGAATTCTACTAAGTCCACATACTCGAGTAATATACTCCATTTACTCGAGTAGGTGACTTAGTACTCGAGTAGTTGACTTAAGCATACTCGAGAAAAATCCCTTTTACTCAAGTATATAAGTGTATACTCGAGTAGATCTTCATATACTCGAGTGAGTAAATTTATATATACTCGAGTAAATGGTCTGTTACTCGAGTAGGTCTAAGTTATATACTCGAGTAAAGGATTCTGTTTTATCTGGAAAATATCCTAAGTATACATACTCGAGTACTCCTTTGGTATACTCGAGTAGGTTACTTGATACTCGAGTAGGTTAACTCTCTTACTCGAGTAGTCCTCGAGTAGATGCTTTATTTACACTCGAGTAAGCCTGGACTGGAAGTATAAAGGAATTTCTCTAAGTCTATATACTCGAGTAGACTCTCTACACTCGAGTAATAGCTCAGATACTCGAGTAGTTGACTCCCTCTGTTATACTCGAGTAAACTGTCTTCCAAGTACTCGAGTACCTCCTTTCTATATACTCGAGTAACACCATCCTTTTATCCTGAGAATTCCTCTAAGTAGATATACTCGAGTAACCAACTTCTTTATACTCGAGTAGATCTTTTCTGTCACTCGAGTAGTTGAACCCAGATACTCGAGTATGTTGAAACTCATTCACTCGAGTATGCTTCACTTCTAGTTACTCGAGTAGCAGATAGACATATACTCGAGTATATCATTTTCTCTCGTGTATATGAATCTGATTTTTTCTGAAAATCGCTAAGACCAGAATTCCAAAGTAATTTTTGAATTCCTCTTTTCTGATTGGTCCACGTATCA
Organism: Platanthera zijinensis; assembly: GCA_039513925.1. Taxonomy (NCBI): domain Eukaryota; kingdom Viridiplantae; phylum Streptophyta; class Magnoliopsida; order Asparagales; family Orchidaceae; genus Platanthera; species Platanthera zijinensis. The sequence continues at coordinate 84,863,402 of CM077094.1, forward strand.
TCGTTAATTACGATTATGACCGTTATCAGTCTCCTATAAAAGGGATACGTGATTAGACCTAACCTAATAAGAAAAAGAAAAGGAATTATCAGAGAATATAAGTTTTTCGAGATCTACAAGCCGCCGCCGTCGACACTGTTAGCTCTCGGAAAAGTCTGAATCACTGAAGCCGCCGCCGCCGCCGTTGATCTTCATCGTGCTCGTGCTGAGTTTCTGATTCCTGATTCAGATCTAAGTTTTCTTCTTCTGATCGTGATCAAAGTTTTGCTTCTCATCATCTTCTACATCCGATCGGGAGAAGTCAAAGAAGTTTTCAGATCTAGGGTTGCCGTGTTCTTCTTCGATCTTTCTGAAAAAGCCACATCGAACAAAGAGGAAGATCAAGGCCGATCTATTCAGATCTGAGAATTCACTGTTTGTATTATTTGAGTTATATTTCAAACATCTTTATTGTAGGAGAAATTCTCTCCGAGATTTGTAGGAAGTTTTAATCTTCCGAGTGTAGATCCATTTTGGGATCGAGTTTTGTAGGAACGTTGTTCCGAGGTGTAGGATCGTTTTGATCCGAGATAGTGGAGTAGCCAAGTCTAGTGGTTTACTAGATTGGTGAGGAAAGTGGACGTACCCAAGGTTGGGGAACCACTATAAATCTTTTGTCGTCTGTGATTGCTTGGTATTGTGTTGTGCTAGTTCCTTAATTTTTTATTCCACAAATAGACGCACATCTCACCTATTCACCCCCCTCTAGGTGATTTAGGTAGACAACTTCCTCTCTCAAGTCCTTCACCATGTGACCTATACCTTGACATAGAATACACCTGAAACATTGCTCGGCTTTCACATCAGCCATGTCATCGATGTATCGTTTTATAGTGTCAATCAGACGGTACTCGGCAACAGAATACATCGCGAACAAAAATAATTACCGAAAAAAATAAAATTCTACACCACAAGAATAAAAATACAAGGATCCGCAATATCATGAAAAGTAGAAAAGGGGATAAAACAAAAAAAATAAGAAATTAAAAGCACTAAAACACTACAAACATCAATTACTAGTCTTCCAATCAGAAAACTCAGACGATAGTATTCCCTGGCAACAGCGCCAAAAACTTGATGCGCTGACGGCAAGTGTACCGGTCGCACAAGTAATATAAAATAGGCGAATTTCCCCAAGTATCGAATCTCTCAAGGAACACCGCAAGGTGGAATTTTCTAATTAGAAGGACTTGATATTGAAGTCCACAACACTAAACTATAAACGAGGGTTTTGGTATTTGTGGAAAAAGAAATAAAAATCTAACAACTACTCCTATGCAATGCCGCTATGCGATTCTTCGCCAGGCGGGATGGAAGACTAGTCGGGCCGCTATGCATCGAATCGCTAGGCAGATGGGCAAGTATGCAAGCGTAAGAACCGAGAGAACAGTGAGGGTCGCAAGCACCTCTTCGCAACGCACGCCACTAGCAATTACTAGTGCGGCAAGGGTGGATGATGGTGGATGGAATATGGTGCACCTCAAGAAAATATAACGAAATACATATAATCACATAGACATGATTAAACAATAACATTTTACAAACTAAACATACTTCATCAAATACAAAGGGTTCAACTAAACTATCAACAACAAGAGAATAAAAGTGTGCGAAATCGACCGGATCCGAAGTCTCGGCAAGGGTTCACTGTTGGAATCGTCAGATTGTCAATCAGCGTCCAAGCTCGGTCCTCAACTATGTCCTCGGTAGAGGAGGCTGTCACTCACTCCCAATGGAACTGTTTTCTTTGTGTCATGAGCTAGTCGCGGAAGGCACAACTTCTCCTAGCTTGATGGAGAAAGCTAGATCAAAACTCTCCTTAAAGCTCAAGGATGAAGGAGGCCGAGAGGAAGCTCCGGCTTGGATTTGGCGTTGAATGCTTGCCTGGATCTCCTCTCCTTGTTGAAACGGCGGAGTTTCGCCCTAGAAATGAAGAGGGAAGTGTCTGGAACAAAGCTCTCTGCAATGGCTGAAATCTGTGCTTTAAATAGAAAAAGATCAGAAAATGGTCACGCACGGTCTAGCGCACGACTGTACGCAAACCGTGCGTTATTAACTTACAGATCTTGATCGCGGGAGAAGAAGTGTTGACCCATGCATTTTACTCGCGCACGGGCGATTCTGCCCGTGTGTGAAGGAAATCGCACGGGTAAACACAGAACGCAGGAAATCAAGGGAAACATGGGAACCATGCGTTTTACTCGCGCACTAGCGCGTTTGCCCGTGCGTGAAGGAAACGCACGATTTACCCCAGAATGCAGGAAAGCAGAGAAAAATGTGCAGACTGTGTGATTCCTTCTCGCACGGTTTGGCCTAAACCATGCGGGAACAAAAAGCACGGGTAAAAATAGAAGTCCCCAGAAAATCTGTGTGAAATGGACGATTGCACTGAAACCGTGCGCGAAGAAACGCGCATGATCATGCGTTTTACACAGAAACTAGAAAATGGATCTGGGACATCCCGACTACCTGCACAATAATGAAACCAACTGGGGCACCAGCCCCCAGCAACAGAATGCTAAAAAAATAAAAAATAAAGAACCTTTAGGAGCACCAAGTGCTTACCCTCGACAAACAGATGCACAATCACACAACCCTGGTCCAAAATAGTGCACTTAGCGTGAAAAGCAGCATAAATTAAATATCAACAATAACACACTAAAAGTGAAGTGTAAGAGCGTTAAAACTAGCACAGATGAGTCTGAAAAACACTATATAAAGAGGACTCATCAGTTCTCGAGTAATATTACCTAGTTCTCGAGTAAAGTACTTTATGTCTTGACTACCCAGACCTGAAATTTCCTTAAGTACTTCCTCTCGCGAACCTTGTAGTTGCTTTCTCGAGAACCAGACATTGTTCCCACACAGTCTTATCTTCACTCGAGGACTGAAGTTCAATTTTTTCAAAAATTTCGTTAAGTATGACGGAACACATTTTCAAATTAATCTCGATGAAGATTGGTCCACGTATAATGTCATTTATGATTATGACCGTTAGTCTATTCCTATAAAAGGTATACTCATATTCGACTAACCCTAAAAGAGAAATAAGTATTCTGAATCATTTTTATTCATTCTAAATCAAGAAGAACTGCGCCGCTGCTCAACGTCTTCATCGCCTCTGATCTTCTCGATCCAAAATATTAAGATAAGAAGAATCAATAGATCAAGCAATTTTGACCGTTCTAAATCTCTTTCTTGATCGTGGTGACTCTAAGTTCTCAGATCCAAGCATTCTCAAATTACTTCCTCGACTTTTCTGAAAAGGCTTTTCAATTTTTTAATAAGGAAGAAGCCGATTTTCTGCCAGATCTGTGAAGACAAGTTTGTATATTTATTTGTAAATCATTTTATTATTTTAGGAGATTTTGTCTCCGAGTTTGTAGGATGTTTTTCTTCCGAGTGTTGATCTGTTTTTATGGATCGAGTTATAGGAGCATTGCTCTGAGTTGCAGGATTTGTTTTCAATCCGAGGAAATAGTGAAGTAGCCGAGTCTAGCTTGTTGCTAGATCAGTGAGGTGGAGAGTGGACATACCCAAGATTGGGGAAACACTATAGATCTTGTTTTCTCTTGTTGTGTGTGCTTGTTTTTTGTACTTCGCTCGCTCAAATTTTTATTCCGCAAAAAGACGCAGACCTCACCTATTCACCCCCCTCTAGGTGATTTAGGTAGACAACTAAAAACATCAATTGGTATCAGAGGGAGGTTGTTCATCAAAAAGGTTAACACCTTGAACAAATATCCTCCTAGTTTTATTTAGAGGATTTAAGCATTGTCAGAGTTAAGGATTTTGCAAAGCTTCCTCTGTGCACAAATAATAATTTTGCAATGTGGAAAGAAAGGATAAAGTTCTTCATGGAAGCAGTAGATCCTATAAATTTTATGATAGTGGAAGAAGGACCTTATGTTCCTATAATCACCTCCACCATTGACTTAACTAAGCAGGATCCTAAGAAATTGATGGATATTGATAAGGATGAGATTTCACTTGTCTTTTTAGATAAGAATGCAAAAAACATCATCGCAAGTGCAGTCGATGATTCTATCCTGCAGAATTATATTCACTTCCAGTTTTCCAAGGAAATGTTGACGTCTCTTATCATCTTGATGGAAGACACTGAAGAAGTTTGGGATGACAGATGATCCATTTTGAATTAGAAATATGAAGCATTCCAACAAGGTTCCAAGGATTCCATTGCAGATACCATTGAGAATTTCTTCAAGATTATCAATGGCCTAAGAGTCTATGGTCGGGTCTCCACAAATGGGGAACTTAATAATAAGTTCCTGAGATCCCTGACTAACAAATGGGATAATAAGGTTTGTGCTATCCAGGAATTTGCAAAGCTAGCAGAGAAAGACCCTCAAAATCTCTTCAAAAATCTTATGTCATATGAGCTACAATTAAATTCAAGAAAAGCTGAAGAAGAGAAGAACAGGTCTTCATCCAAGGAGAAGTCTGTCGCTCAAAAGGTAGACACCTCAAGGAAGTCTAAGGCTAATTCTCCTGCCCCAGCACAAGTAGAAAGTAAAGAAGAATCTTCAGAGCCAAGCACCTCAGGCACAGAATTATCTGAATGAGAGTTTTCTCTTCTATCAAGGCAGTTCAAGAAATTCTTGAACAAGATGAAGCAATGGAAAGGCAAGGATGCCTCATTCAGAAGATCACGTCACGATGGTGATCGTCACAAGAAGGTCTCAAGTAGCCAAGATAGGTATTACTCCAAACAGAGCAAACATATTTCTACTGACATTGTTTATTATTATTGTAATAAGCTAGGACACGTCATAGCTGACTTCCCTCACAAGAAGAAGGAGGGTGGAAGAAGAGAGGAAAATAAAACTTCTTACAATAAGAAAAAGAATGAAAGAAGCCTGATAGCCAGGAAGGGCAAGACTCTCAGTGACACAGACTCATCTGAGTCTGGTGATAAAGAGGAGGCCTACTTTGGGATCATGGCACAAACAGATGAAGAAGAAGAACCCCAGTTCACTAGGAAGGTAAATTTTCATACCCCTCTTTCTGAATCTAATGATTCTGACCATGATCATGAGGAATGTTACTCTAATGAGGAGTCTGAACTCATGACTAAATATAAAGGGTTGATCAAAGCCTACGACAAATGTCGTAGAGTTGCAAGAGCTCATGCTAAGGAGATCGAATCTCTTAAGGCTGAAGTGAGCAATTTGAGGGAGGAAATTGTAATAATGGACTCACTCAGGAAAGACTTCCATAATGCGATGGAAGAATATAATAAGGCTCTTGAGCACCTAAATCCGAAGGAGAAAATAATCAAGGAATTGGAAGAACAACTTGAAGTTGAAAAAAACATGTTGAAAGTTTCTCCAAGCCCAAGAAAGTCCTTCCGCTTGTTGCTGAATTCTCTCCTCAAGCCGAAGGCTAGCTTATTCCTTGTGGTTTCTCCTAATAAATCATCTAGGAGAAATAAAGCCCAGAGAAGAAATAAGGCTACCAAGACGGCTCTAGCCATGGAGAAGGGGAAAGCTCCTCAAGAACAAACTTCGTTCAAAAAGGTTATCTTTCTAATGAACGAGTTTGATTTTGACTCGTCCTATGGTCACTTTGCTAGGCATACTCATGTAGAGCCCAAGTCTCGGTACCAAGGATGGACTCGTCCCCGGAACTTTGGCGAGAGTGTCTTCAATGCACTTTATGAGGAGATCACTCTTCAGAGCTACAAACCTTATAATCATGGTCACAACATCAAGAATGATCCAAAAGCCAAACCTATTGTAGAAAAGCCTATTATGGAGAAGAAGCCATGTGAGTGCCATCACCATGAAGCTTCTAATTCCAAATCAACAGCCCCTTCTAGACCATAATCTCAAAAGGTCATGCAGGAGATAATTAGGCAAAGATACAACAGATTTAACTGTTGGTGTTGTGGCAAGGTTGGTCACTTCGCCATAGATTGCTGGTTTAATCTTAGATATTATGAAACTCCTAAAGTTAATAATGTGAGAAAGATCGCTCACAATGTTAACATACGTAGGGGGAGTATGCTAACTAGAGACCAAGGGCCAAACAAGTTTGGGTTCCTAAGGCAACATGATTATTCTTTTGCAGGAATGTTCAAAGGCCACCAAAAATCACATTTGGTATTTGGACAGTGGATGCTCTCAGCATATGACCGGGACTAGAAGCCTTCTTTAGAATTATTCTCCAGTCATGAATGGGGCAAAGGTCATCTTTGGAGGTTTTGATAGAGGGATTACTAAAGGCTACGGTATGATCGCAAATGGTAGTGTATCCTTTTCCAATCTGGCAAATGTTGAAGGATTGGAACACAATCTCATAAGCACAAGCCAACTCTGTGATAAAGGATACATCGCAGAATTTCATGCCGACAAGTGTTTGATAAAATCGGTTGATAATTTAGAAACGATTTTATCAGGCACTCGTAGTAGGAATATATTTTGTTTAAATTTTATTTTGCATACACTCTTCTACACCAGTGTGTTTTTTGGCAAAAGATAGTGCGACTCTTGGTGACCAATGGCACAAGAGATTAGCACATATAAATTTCAAAATTATTAATAAATTATTTTCTATTAATTTAGTACGTGATGCCCCAAATGTCAAGTGCATTAAAGATAGAACTTGTCACGCATGTGTAAAAGACAAGCAAACAAGGGCTACCTTTAAAAGCATTATTGGCAAAGATTCTAATAGGTGTTTACACCTACTTCATATGGACTTGTTCGTTCCACTATAAATTAGAAGTTTGGGAGGTAAGGATTATACTTTGGTTATTGTTGATGATTACTCTCGCTTTGCGTGGGTGTTCTTTCTAAAACACAAGTAAGATACCTTTGATATCTTTACAAATTTTGTCAAGCAAATCCAGAATGAATATAGCTGCTCATTGTCAAAATAAGAAGTGACAATGGAACAGAGTTCAAGTCTGGGGCCATGACAAAATTCTGTGAATGTCTTGGTATCTTTCATGAGTTTTCCTCTCCTCGTACTCCTCAACAAAATGGAGTTGTTGATAAAAGGAATAGAACACTCATAGAGGCTTGCAGGACCATGTTGAGTGATGCCTCACTACCGGAATATTTCTGGGCTAAAGCTGTCAACACTGCATGCCACATTCAAAATCGAGCACTCATAAACAAAAACAATAATAAGACACCTTACGAACTACTAAAGGGCAGGAAACTGACCATTTCATACTTTAGAATCATTGGTAGTAAATTCTTCGTCCTTAACAATGGTAAGTATCAAACCACTAAATTTAGTGAAAAGAGCTTTGAAGATATTTTCGTAGGATATAGTAGCTATAGTAAGGCATATAAGATTTTCAAAAAGAAAACCCTAGTGGTAAAAGAATCTATTCATGTTGCATTTGATGAGACGATCCTACTACAAAGTAGTTCTTCTAGTGTGTTCATTGAAGATGCAGGTTCATGACTGAATGAATAAAGCTTGGATGAGCAAGTTAAGGAAAAAGATCAAGAATTCATCACGATCACCACTCCAACCCCTATTGGAGAAGATGATCACCATGATGAAGACGACATCCAAGTTAATGAAGTCACTCAAGGGATAAAAGAAGCTCCAGATGTAAGGAAACTAGAGCTCAGATAATTGAAGGATCACCCAATTGATCAAATTATCGGAGATCCCCGGGATGGTGTCAGAACTTGTAGAGGTACAACTAATTAAAATTTTATTTGAGCTTTCTCTCACAGGTTGAACCAAAGAAGTTTAAGGAAGCAAACTCAGACACATCTTGGATAATGGCAAGGGAAGAAGAATTGAACCAATTCAAGCGCTGCCAAGTCCAAAAGCTTGTTCCAAGACCAAAAGGTAAGAATGTTATCAGAACCAATTGGGTCTACAGGAACAAGATGGATGAAGATGGAACCATCATAAAGAATAAGGCCAGACTCGTCGCCAAAGGATACTGACAAGAAGAAGGAATCTACTTCGACATGACGTATGCTCCAGTGGCAAGACTTGAGGAAATCAGGTTGTCCCTAGCTTATGATGCACTTAAGGGCTTCACTGTATAACAAATGGATGTGAAGTCGACCTTCCTTAATGGTGACATAAAGGAAGAAGTGTATGTATAAAAACCTCCAGGTTTGGTTGATTCTAACTTCCTTGATCATTTTTATCTTTTATTTAAAGCATTATATGATTTGAAACAAGATCCTCGAGCTTGCTATGAGACGATGTCTAGCTTTCTTCTTGAGAATAAGTTCACAAGGGGAAAGATAGATAAGATATTATTTCTTAGGGAAATAAAAGGCAAGAGTTTGCTAGTGCAAATCTATGTCGATGACATTATTTTTGGCTCTACTAACGACAACCTTTGCAAGAAGTTTTGAAAACTTATGAAAGAGAAGTTTGAAATAAGCAGTATGGGAGAGCTGAAATCTTTCTTAGGACTTCAGGTGAAACAATCTGAAGATGGAATTTTCATCTCTTAGACGAAGTTCACCAAGGAGTTAATTAAGAAATTCAAAATGGAGAACGCAACCTCTATGAGCACTCTAATGGGTTCATCCTTATCTCTAGACAAGGATGAGAATGGGAAACCTTTTGTTGAAACCAAGTACAGAAGCATAATTGGATCCTTGCTCTATCTTACTGCTAGTAGACCTGACATAATATTTTCAACATGTGTGTGTGCTAGATTTCAAGTGAACTGTAAGGAATCTCACTACGTAGCTGCAAAGCGGATTTTGAGATACCTTAAAGGTACACCAAATCTTGGCTTATGGTACCCAAGAAGTAATGATAACAAACTAATTGGCATCTCAGATTAGATTTTGCAGGAAGTAAAGATGACAGAAAAAGCACTTTCGGGACTTGTCAATTCCTAGGAAGAAGGCTCATCTCCTTGAGTAGCAAGAAGCAGAACTGTATCGCAATTTCAATAGCCGAGTCAGAGTATATCTCTGCATGCAGTTGTTATGCACAGCTGTTATGGATAAAGAACTAGTTTGAAGATTACAACATGAAGTTCAAAAATATTCCAATGTTTTACGACTCTTCCAGTACAATTGTAATAACCAATAACCCAGTCTCTCATAGCAGGACAAAGCTTATAGAGCTAAGGTATCACTTCATTCGGGAGCATGTGGATCATGGAGACATCAACCTCCAGTATGTCCTAACTAACAGGTAGGTTGCAGACATTTTCACAAGACGTTGGACGAGGCCAAGTTCTCGTTCTTAAAAACAGAACTTGGCATGCTCAATAAAGAAGAATAAAGAAGGAGGACTTACAACATAGCTCAAGGATAAGACAACACTTCAAAAATTCAGAATTTCTTAAGTTTGGACTTCATTTATCCAGTAAGACCATTACTACTCGAGTACTAAATTGAACCACTAGAGAGACAAGTCTGCCTCTCGAGAACTACTTCTCGAGTAATAAGACACCTCTTGAGAACTTCAAATTACTACTCGAGTACAATAGTCTCTTCACTCGAGTAAAGACTGTCCACTCGAGAAATTTGAAGAAACTTTTCACCTTCAACTTCAAATATTTATATTTGCACCCAGATGTTTATGCCGCCATATTTTCAAGTATTTCACTTTATTTAATTCCTTAATAATCACAAATTAAGACTTGTATAAATAGAAAAGTCCGGAATTTCCATATACTCGATCTCAAAACCCATTCTCGAAAAGAAATAAGAAAACCATTCGTCTTCCGCCGCCGTTATAGAGCTTGCCACCGAATCTCTTGTCGAAGTCAAGTTTCATATTCTCTGGATCAATGGATACTACTTCCATGATAGGGATTGGAAGCAAACATGTTAGACTGGGATTGCAGAGATTTCAGATGACTTTCAGAATCTTCTTCTCCTTCTAGAAACTGCCGAATTATCCTTTGTTTTAGAGCAACCGTGCAAAATTTTATCCCCAGAGGTTGAAGAGTTTTTTTCAGAATGCAATGGTAAAGAGAAATGGAAAGATTCTTAAGACAAGAGTTCATGGAATCAAAGTCAAACTCTATAAGATAGTTCTTTGTAAGATTCTTCGACTTCCTGTGATTAAAGAAGAAGATGACCAGACTGCTGAAGACTATGACAGAGCCTATAGTTTATGTGGAATTTCATTTGTTATAAACAACATTCATCTACCTGATCTAAATGCAGAGGGAAAACTTCTAGTTTATATTCTTGGCAATGTACATCTATGCAAGACTACTTCTATAAGCTTTATTACTGCCGACTTCTTTTATATGATGGCAACAATTATATGTAGGAAGAAATTTCAGTTTGGGATGATTATTTTTGATAAGATAGTAGAAAGCATCACAGTACCTAACTATGCAAGGATTATTTCTCTACTCCTGCATAAGTTAAAGCCAGAGATGTTTGACTTATCCAAAGGTACAACCCTTCACCATATGAAGAAAGTCTCTATATCTTCTATTCAAAAATGGGAACTTAAACTGAAGAATCCTGCCCAAGCTGCCAAGGCTCATGACCATCCAGAAATTGAGGACAGGACTCCATCTTCTCCTCTACCACAAGTTGCTGGCACATCTGGTGTAGTTGCTGAGGGTGAGCCTGTTCCTTCAGTTCAAGAGGAAAGAGTCTCTACCCTTTCTCCTGCTGCTGCACTTCATCCTGCCACCCATGAAGAGGCACTCTCAGATGCCCAGGTACAAGAGAACATTCTTTCTACAGAGGAAGACATAAACCAAATTGTAGAGGAATTGTCTTCAAAAGATACTCTTCCTCCCTTCCAACCAGAGAAATCTCCATCTTTAGAACCATCACCCTCTCATCATCACTCTGAACCAAAATCCCCTATTCACCAGTCACCTGCTACTGATATAGAAGAAGAAGAACTAGTTTTGATATCTGATGAGAAAGCAGCCTCCCCAGAACTAGCTGAAGCTCCTCTCATGAGCTTGGATTTTTCTCTTCCCACCATTCTTTGTGAGGAAGGTGATATTTTAATTCAAACTACAAGAGCCAAGAGCTCAGTTATAATTGAAGAAATTGTTCCATGGACTGCTCCTCCTCCCCCAGTTCCTCAAGATGAAACTCCATATCCTTCTCCTGCTGCTGTTGATATATTGGATAAGACTGAATTACTACTCTCACAACAGTGAAAGTACTTTGATGATTCTCTCAAGGTTGTTACTGAAAAAGTTAATGCTCTAGAAAAAAACATGAGCAGAGGATTTGTAGAAATCCAGCATAATATTGATGAGCTGAAACACCTTTTCCAAATAGATGGGAAAGCTCTGGACCACACCATAACAAGCATTGGTCAGGTGATGGACTAGTCAGTAACTCTTGCAAATAATCAAATCCAGATAGAAAAGAAAGCCCAAGAACTTAACTTCAAAACCTGTGAAGAAGTTGGTACTTTCAAAGAGGCTAGTATAGAAACCCTATCTATAGAAGTCAAAAAGGGGAGAGCTTAGTAAAAGAATACTTAGAAAAATCAGATGCAAACATGAAAACTCTCTGGGAAGAAAAGTTGAAGGTAATTCATGCTGATGTCCAAAATCAAGTAGATGGTGTAAAGTTTCATACTTATGATACAGTCGTGTGGATGCTTAATCAAATTTTCCCTTATTTCAAAGCTGATCCAAATGTGATTCCCCATCATCTGAATCCTCTTGCTTAGCATCCTCCAGTTAAACAACCAACTTTTTCTCCAAGACCTGAAGGCTCAGAAGCACCACCTCCAGATACTTATGCTCAGGTATGGCAACTGATTAGGTAGATGTACTTCATCAAGCACCTCCTTAAATTCATATTCCTAAGAAAAGAAAGTATGGTGATGGAGCATCTGCAAGCAAGTCCATCCCTAATCCAAAAGCTGAAAAGAGGAGAGCACAAGAATTTGCTAAAATTTGGAGCCCTACATCTAAGTCTTTAATCCTTGATACTCTCAAATTAGTCATGGACTATAATGAAAGCAGGACTAATCATTATAACTCCTCTGAATGGGAACTGTATAAGAAATCATTAACTAAAAGAAGAATTTATGATAGAGAGTATGGAAGGAACAATCCAAATGCTCCTCCTAGACCACCAAAGTATTATCCTAAACCCTTCAGCTATCAAAGAAGACAACAAGAGAAGAAAGAAAGACAACAACAACAACAGAGCAAGGAATGAAAAATGAGCTAGATTGTGTTTTGAGATTGTGTAGAAATGGATTTCATGGACTATTCTATATAAATATAGATCTTTAATTTTGATGATATGATTCTCTTAATTCTTAGCTTTTTATTCTCATTATCACTTTGCTATCTAGTCATTTTATTTATTTATCTTGATGTAATTCACCTTAGTGTAGAGGGTTCTGACTTCTATAAATAGGGGGAGATTGTTGGGTATTGTATCCACAATAACTTAGATTTGTAAGAAGTCACCCTTAAACTAAGTTGAATTAAGTTGTATTTGATGTCTTGTTTGAGTTATGTGTTTGCAGGATTTAATTGCCAAGTATAGACCAATGTAAGTCTACAATGAGTCACCAAACACAGGACCATACTATATAATCCCTCTTTGCGTGATCCATGGTGTTGACTTATGTGTAGCCTCTCTATTGGGATACACTTCATTTTCAAGCACTAAAATTGTAGGAGAAAGACTGGTTGTTGATTTCATTAAAGAAAGAATATTTTTAGAAAGCAGAATTTTTATAAGTGTTTTACTCGAGTAATAACCTTAGTACTCGAGTAGAGTTATAATTAGTTCTCGAGTAAGCTGAGTCAAGTATTCGAATAACTGAAGTATTTCTCAAGAAGTTGTGAAGTTAGTTCTTGAGAAGCTGCTTAGTACTCGAGTACATCTCTGCTTGCTCTAGAGTAATCAGTTTAGTCCAACTCAAAATTCTGCTAAGTAAAATTCTCGAGAAGTTAAGTTCAGTACTCGAGAAACTAAGTCAAGCACTTGAGAAGTATAGGGCTTAAAGCGTCGAGAGTGCTTTGTCTCGAGTAGCAAAAATATCTCTCGGGAAAACTAAGATAAGTTCTCGAGAAAGACTTGTTGTACTCGAGAAGAAGTTATTTAGTTCTTTAGTAAAGTCTAAGTCAAAAGGCGCCGAGAGAGAGACTTTGCTCAATGCCTTCTGGCAATCTTCACTCGAGTAGTTCTATCTGTTCTCAAAAAGTTATCTACTAGTACTCGAGTAATATAAGCAAGTTCTCGAGTAAAGTACTTTATGTCTCGACTAACATTCTCAGATTTCTTCCTCGACTTTGGTGGAAGGGCTTTTCAATTTTTCAAGAAGGAAGAAGTCGAGATTCTGCCAGATCTATGAAGACAAGTTTGTATATTTATTTATAATTTTTTTTATTCTTTTAGGAGATTTTGTCTCCGAGTTTGTAGGAAGTTTTTCTTCCGAGTGTATATCCATTTTTGTGGATCGAGTTATAGGGGCGTTGCTCCGAGTTGTAGGATTGGTTTTCAATCCGAGGAAATAGTGAAGTAGCCGAGTCTGGCATATTGCTAGATCGGTGAGGTAGAGAGTGGATGTACCCAAGATTGGGGAACCACTATAGATCTGGTGTTCTCTGTGTTGTGTGTGCTTGTTTTTTGTGCTTCGCTGGCTCAAATTTTTATTCCGCAAAAAGGCGCAGACCTCACTTATTCACCTCCCCCTCTTGGTGATTTACGTAGACAAATAAAAACATAACAACCATATGCAAATCGACTTGGAGTGAGTCAAAGTGTGTATCCGTGGGATCAACATCACTTTGTCGTAGCCATTGGGGCATTGTATTTTGCTTCAGACTTGAAATACTGGAATGTTCAAACGTTGTTGACCATCAGAAAGAATGGAGGTGTGACCCTTTGAGGTCCTGTACATCGAGAATGTGCCCTGAGAGCACGAGGCATTGGACGGTCGTGCTAATTTCTGTGGAAAATGGTGCTTAAGTTGTACGTATTGATTTCCAATATATGTATATGTTGATGCCTGTAGGGATGGAGCACCACCACCTCGAGTAAGGGGTGGGGTTGTTATAATTTGGTCAGCTAATGCTGACTGTTGCCTTGTTTTCCCTCCGTTTGGTGGAATGTTTTCGTGAAGGTGTAGCTGAGCCGAGCGGGAATTAGCGGGCTAAAGCCTATGGTTGCAAAGCCGGACCTTGAAGTCCGAAGTGATTTGCCCACCATAATTTATCTTTTCATATGTGGCTGGCCTGCGTGCCGAAGTATGAAGACATTAATATTTCAGAAAACTCTATAAGGCCTTAAGGCCAAAACTATTTGTGTATTTGGTTTATTATTCCTGTATTGTTATACTCTATGTAACGGATGGCGGTGTTACACCCACTATGCTCCAGCTCAGCCCCGAGTCTACAATTTTGGCCAATTAGAGGCCATTAAATAGAGCGATTTGGTGACAAGTATGATTTAGCATACAACTTTTAATACTTTATATACTTGCTCCATTATGCATTGTTTTTAAACGTATTTGTGATAATCTTTGTCCTAATTCTAGACTATCTAGCTAGAGCACTATTCGATAAAAGGGCTTCTCACTCCTTTTTGTTTGAGGACTTTGTATTATGTATCTCAGTGCATTCTTTCATATCGATAGAAAGATTGGATGTTATTCTATCTAATGGGTGCTTGATGTGTGCAGATAGAGTTTTTTGTGTTAAGGTTCGGATATGAAGTCATGATTTTTATTTAGAAGCATCTGTACTATCGATATCAGAGTTTTATGTCGTCTTTAGCATGGATTGGATTTCGAATCAGCGTACATGCATTGATTGCAGCTTGAAGGAAGTCACACTGGGGCAAAACACTAAATGCGGGACAAATTTTGCTATTATGCAAGGATTAAGTAACATTTTGATGTCTACTCTCTAAGTGGTCAAGGAAGATTGGAAAGGAGCGAAGTGATCTTTGGAATGGACTGGATTTCAGAGCAACATATATGCATTGATTACAACTTGAAGGAAGTCACACTGGGGAAAAACACCGAACACAAGACTAAGTTTACTGGTATGCAAGGATTGAGTAAGATTTTATTGTCTGCTCTCCAAGTGGCCATGGCATTTCAGAAAGGCGCAAAGTTATTCTTCATGTTATTGGAGGTTGTAGAGCCGAAGCACAGGTTGAGTGATGTTCCTATAGTGTCGGAGTTTGCGGATGTGTTTCCTAATGATCTCCTTAGATTTCCACCTAAACGAGAGATCGACTTCACTCTTGAGTTGGTGTTAGGTGTGAAACCTATGTCACACTCATAATACCGTGTAGTGCCAAGAAAGATGGCAGAATTGAAAGTTTAGTTATAGGAGTTACTAGTGCATGGCAATATACATCCAAATATGTCTCTTTGGAGTGCACCGGTCCTTTTTGTGAAGAAAAATGGAAGCTTGCGTCTATGTATCGACTACCAGGAATTGAATAAGATGATGGATAAGAACAAGTATCTAATTCTGTGAATTGATGATTTGTTTGATCAGTTAGTTGGATCAACTATGTACTCAAACATGGATTTGAGATTATTATCAGTTGAGGATTAGGATAAGTGATACTCCTAAGATAGCATTTAGTACATGTTGTGGAAATTATTAGCTCACTGTGATGTCATTTGGTCTTACAAATACATCATCTGTATTCATGAGCCTGAAGCACAGAACAATTAGAGAGTACTCAGATCGATTTGTGATCATCTTTATAGAAGATATATATGGTGTACTCTTTGTCAGTAGTGGATCATATAAATCATTTACGTGTTGTTCTTCAAACCCTTAGGAGGAATCGACTCTATGCCAAGTTCTCTAAGTGTGAGTTTATGCTATCATCACTTGCATTTCTTAGTTATGTAGTTAGAGGAGAGGGTATTGCAGTGGATTCTACGAAGATAGTTGTGATACAAGAGTGCATATTTTGACCACTGTGGCAGAAGTTTGGAGTTTTCTTGGATATGCTAGCTACTATATGCGCTTTACAAAGAATTTTTCGCGGATAGCTCTACATCTCACTATGTTGACAAGGATTAATCATGAGTTCATTTGGATACCAGAGTGCGCACGAAATTTTGAAGAGTTTAAGAATCGTCTGACCACGGCGCCTATTTTGTGTTTGCTATATGGAATAAGAAGGCTATGAGATTTATAGTGGTGTCTCAGGGAGCTGCTTAGGATGTGTTTTTCTTCAGTTTGGAAAGGTTATTACTTATGGCTCTCGCCAGCTAAAGGTGCATGAAATAAACTATCCATTCCATGGCTTGGAGTTGGCAGCTGTGATATTAGCCCTAAAGCTGTGGCGGTTTTACCTATTAGGTGTGAAGATTGATATCTTTACGGAGCATAAGATCCTTAAGAATTTATTGAATCAGAAGGATTTTAATATGCGATAGAGGAGGTTGATGGAGTTGCTTGGAGACTACACCTTCAGATACAATATACTCCTAGGAAGGGAAATACTGTCACATATGCGTTAAGTCGCAGGGCTCCAGCATAGGCAAATTGGATACATATGCATGATTAACATCTTATTCGTGACTTAGAGGCCCTGGAGATCACTTGTGTGGACAGGAGAACCAACACAAATACATGCTTAAACTAGACGGAGATGTAATACGATCTCACAGATAGAGATTGACAGGCAATGGAGCTTGATGAAAGTATTAAACGTTATATGGTAGAGACTGTGGTTGGGTCAAATTCAAAATTTTTTGTTGGCAATGGTATTTTATGGGAAGATAGTAGATTGTGTGTGCCGAATATTGGCAAATTACGAGAGAATTGATGTACGACGCACATTTCACAAAGTACTCAATCCACCCGGGGAGAACAAACATGTTCAAGGACATTAAGAAGTTGTTTTGGTTTCTAGGTTTGAAGAAGGACATAGCTCTCTATGTGGCAAAGTGTCATACTTGCGCACTTTTGAAGGAAGAATGTCAAGAGCTTAACAGTTTTCTGATGTTGTTATCTTTTCCAGAATGGAAGTTTGATGATATTTTGGTGGATTTTGTGCATAGTTTGTCAAGATCGCAACACGGGAATGATACCGTTTGGGTGATCGTAGACCGATTGACAAAGGCACCACATTTTATTCTGAATCGAAAGGATGATTCAGTGGAAAAATTGCCAAAGCTCTATATTGACAGCATTATATGATTGTACGACGTGTCTTGTAGCAACTTAAGTGACCGATACGGGCTATTTACATCGATTGATTCTAGGCTAATCCACCAACTATTGGGTACCAAGCTGATTTTCGGCACGACCTTTCATCCTCAAATAGATGGTCAGATCGAGAGGGTTAATAGGACAATGGAGGATATGTTATGTACGTGCACCTTGGATTTTGGCAAGAGGTGGGAGAACCATCTCTTTATGATTGAGTTCCCCTACAATAACAACTACCAAGCGAATAAACTAGTGATGCCCTTCAAGGCTTTATATGGTAGGAAGTGTCAAACTCTTTTAGCTTGGGAAGAAACTGGAGAAACGAAGCTGTTTAAATGGAAAGATGTCGATGAGGAAAACTCGATGATACGTTCGATCCAGGAGTGACTATTGATTGCCCAGGATAAACATGCTAAGTATTATAACACCAAGCATAGAGATATCAAGTTTGTTATTGGCGATTGGGTGTATCTCAAAATCAAACATATCAAGGGTGTGCCAAGGATTCAACGCTTGAAAAAGCTAAGTCTGAGATACATTAGACCATTTGGGATAGTAGAGTGTGTTAGTGAAGCTGCCTATAGGGTGGCTCTTTGATTAGAATTGAGTGGTCTACAGGATATATTTCACATATCAATGCTAAGGAAGGTTGTGCCAGATCCTACACAAGTCGTTGATGCGGATCAAGTGCCGGTTGATGGTGGGTTGAAGACAAAAGTCAAGCTCATTCATGTTAAAGACATGGAGTTTAGGAGGTTGTGGAATAAGGTGATCCGGATGGTTAAAGTCTGTTGGGACAATTGTGGTCGCGAGGAACTTTATTGGGAGCACGAGCAAACCATGATTGATGAGTTCTCTCGAGCTGTTCCATTGAGGTATATTTTGGTATCTTATGTAGTTCTTTGTTATTTTTCTATACTGTTTATTTTTGAGATGAAATTCTTAAAAGGGGGAGATTTGTAACACCCTAAGTTTCCCATAGTTGAAAACCAGCAGTTCGCTTTTAGAGCTATCGCTGGTGATAGCGATATCGCTCATCGATAGTGGTCTAGTTGATGCAGCTGGCAAATGATATATTTGATGCAGTTGATGTAGGCGACAAAATGGTGAAGGAATTTTGCTACAACCAAGCGATAGCAATATCGCTGGCGATAATGATGCATTTGTTTCAATCAATATCGATATAGTTGATATAGTTGATTCAATCGACTAATCTGTGCAGTGGGTTTTTAACTGACGGCGATAGCAATATCGAGTGGCGATCGTATGCCACATAGCATACCACCATCTATTAGTTGGTTGTAAAGCAATCGTTAAGCAGAAAAGCTGTGCTGGAAAAGGCCACCTCCACCGCCTAAGATATTGCCCTGCGATAGTGAATATCGCCTTGTGATAGTGGATATCGCCCAGCGATAGCATTTCTTTAAGATTTCTTTATTAAATTAGGGATGTCCATTCCTTTTTGCTTTAGCATTATGTGCCTGAGATGAAGCCCGTAATTGCTAAGGTGGCTGAAGGGGAAAAAGTTAATCATCCTCTTTAACATAATATTGGGAAGATTGACCTCATTCTTCCAAAATTTGAAGTAACTTCACCAGCAATGCTAAGATCATATTGTATTTAATGCATGTCCACTTTATGAGCATGTAGGGTACTTGGTATTTACTCCAAGATATTGTTTAAAGCAAAGCTGAGCTATATAGCTGAGATAGATTATCATTCTCAGCTATATTTATGAGGCAATGTGATGAACTGAGAATTAGGTATCGATGGAGTTCACCCTTGGGGAAGGGGTGATCGCGCACCTTATTCTCTCCTGCAAGAAAAATGATAAAGGAAAAAGAACAGGGGACTAACCCAAGGGCCCGGCGCAGAGGACCTACCACACACCCAGAAGATCTCTGAGCGCTTCCCCTCTTTAGCCAGATGCTGGGCTAAGGTACCTCAGAAAGCTCTAGAAGGTTGGGAGACAAGTGAGCATGCCTTCTGAGGTACCCCTTGGGTCATATTTATAGATTTCTGAAAATGGACTACAAATAGCCAACCTCTACTATTCTGAACAGCTATATGAAGCCCAACTAGGTCTGCCAATAGCGTAACTCCGCTATTCTAACTGGCTATGGTCAAGCTAGCGGGGGAAAAATTGTAAAAACACCTCACAGATCACTGGGCGAGTAGCCCTCAATAACCCCTGCTCGACAAGGGCGGCGAGTGCTCGATGGAGCTGGCACTCGGTGCCTATCTTTGACCTTGGGCAAGTACGGGCCCGTCCTGCCCTTCTCGTACGTCGTGGGTTTATTGAACGGTTCAAACTCGGTGAGCGGCCCAGAGCTCAACGAAAGGCCAAGAGCTTGACGAACAGCCTAGAGCTCGACGAACAGCATAGAGCTCGATGAATAGCCCAAAGCTTGACGAATAACCCAGAGCTCGATGAATAACCTAAAGCTCGACGAATTGGGCTTGGCGAGTACGAGCTCGCCTCCCAAAAGTATCTCACCCAACCTGGGTGAGCCAGAGATTGCTGAGCTCTCCCTCCTACCAAGCTCGCCCATGGTCTCAAACTACCCGATTTGGCTGGTCTTGCTCCTGCTGACCCACTCGCCAGATATAGGGTTGTACACAATCCTCGCTCTTTGCGAGGTTGGCACAAGCTTTGAAAACAACATACAACCCCATGGGATACGGTGAGTGTGGCAGGAGCCACATAATCTTTCTGCGGGTTCTAACAACGGCTATAAATATGCTCCTGCGTACCTGGGTGACCTTTGTCATTCCCATTTGCTCTAAATTTTCCTAGATGTCTTTCCCCAAGGAGCTCCAAGAGAGGCTTGCGAAGGCTCGCATAGTCTCCTCTGCTTCCAGCTTGACTACTGTTCCCCTTAACATCCCGCGGAGTGACCCGGGCAAGTTTAATTCTACGAAGAGGGCAAAGCCAGATGCAAAAGCATCCGAGCGCGTCTTCCAAGACTTGAAAATGACCCTGGATCCTGAGGCCGGCTCCTATACCTTGTCTGCCCCTGGGAAGGAGGGGAATTTTATTGACCTCTATGCCAACCCGGACTCGGGTGGGGGGGGGGGGGGACCACGAGGTCACCTCTCTGCGAGCCGATATCCTTCCTGTCGACCCGCGGTTTAAGACTCTGGAGGTTTGCCAAGGCGACCCATCCTATCCCTTTGGGACTATGGGGTTGGGCTCTCAAAGGCCGGGCTCGCCAACACGCATTCCCTTTTCTCAGCTCGCTGAGACTTAGAGGGAAGGCGTTGGAACTATCCTTGTGCAAACATTCAGCCTTCTTCCACCTAGAATACACCCTCTGGGCTGTGGTAAAATTCTAAAGATACCTCCACCTCGCCTCTCCTTCGAGGCGCTGAGCTCATCAGGAAAGTATTCATTTATTGGTTCACATCCATAGTTGTCCTGGCATTTTCTCCCTTCACATTATTGATCAACTATCCTTGCAGCCTTCTTCAGTCAATCGGAGGCTGACGAATCCCTGGAGCGAGCTCGCTACTCGCCCCTTCCTTCCCCGAAGACCTTAGAGTCCTTCCTGGACTCCGAGCTGGAGGGCGCCGAACTGACGAAGAAAGGAATTGAGGTCCTCAAAAAGATGGTACGTGAGCTCCACCCATTACGGCAGGACAATAAGGTGATGTTGAGGGAGTGAGCGTGGCTAGTAGGCGAGGTGATGGAGGACCTATCGGGCGATTGGACGTCCCTTTAATCGCTATTTGAGGACCTAGATGAGAACCTTCTAGCCGCCCAGGGGTGCTTGAGGCAGATCCCCGAGTTTTGCGATTCGCGTCGACCTGCGAGGAAGGATACATGAGGCTGGGGTAGGTAGAAAATGGCCCCCCTATCGGGCCAACCGGCACTCGCCTCCTTCCCCCTCAGCTCGCTCGTGTATCGAACTTGCTGCTTCTTTCTTTCTTTGCACTTGATTTCTTTAAACAATATCCTTCCTTGGTCTGTAATAACTTAGAATATTTTTAGATTTTAATGCTTGCTATTCGAATATAGTATCCTTCAGTTCGGTACGTGATGGGACGGGTTTGGGAAGTCGGCGAGTTGGGGCCGGCGAGCTAGGGCTGGCGAGCTAGACCGATCGATCGGCTCGACCCTTGATTCTTTTTCCTATAAATAGTCCCCCTCACCTACCCCAACTTACTACTTTTATTGCTTCTGTACCTTCCTTCCCTTCTCGCCTTCCTCCTACCTATTCTCGCCCCCTAAACAATCCGGGAGCATCCTCGCCAAGGTCCAGGACCGCGAGCACTAACGCTGCTAGAGTCGAGAAATTGGGATGCAGGCCGAGTGCGAAACTAACGAGGTCGAGCACCTCCTGCCTGAAATCTTTGAACTACCCCACTGTAGCAAGAGGTGGGGAGGGGGCGAGTCGGACCTTTCCGAGCCTTCTCCTTCTCCTCCCGTTATTGAGCTTACTAAAGATTTTTTGTGATGACCACGCTCCATGCTCACCGCACTAAAATGTTGAAAGCAAAAATTCGGTCTCGATGGAGTTCACCCTTGGGGTTGGGGTGATCGCGCACCTACTTCTCTCCTTCAAGAAAAATGACAAAGGAAAAAAGAATAGGGGACTGACCCAAGGGCTCGGTGTGGAGGACCCACAACACACCCGGAAGATCTCTGAGCGCCTCCCCTCCTTAGCCAAATGTCGGGCTAAGGTACCTCAGAAAGTGCTAGAAGGTTGGGAGACAAGTGAGCATTCCTTCTGAGGTATCCCTTGGGTCTTATTTATAGATTTCTGAAAACGGCCTGCAAATAGCCTACCTATGCTATTCTGAACAGCTACGTGCTACCCAACTGGGTCTGCCAACAGCGCAACTCCGCTGTTCTAACTAGCTATGGGCAGGCCAGCGGGGGCAAAATGGTAAAAACACCTCACAGATCATTGGACGAGTAGCCCTCAATAACCCCTTCTCGACAAGAGCGGTGAGTGCTCGATGGAGCTAACACTCGCCGCATATCTTCGACCTTGGGCGAGTATGGGCCCGACCTGCCCTGCTCGCACACCGCGGGTTTGTTGAACGGTCTGAACTCGGCGAGCGGCCCAGAGCTCGACGAAAGGCCCAAAGCTCGACAAACAACCCAGAGCTCGACAAGCAGCCCAAAGCTCGATGAACAGCCTAGAGCTTGATGAACAGCCCAGAGCTCGATGAATAGCCCAGAGCTCGACGAACTGGGCTTGGCGAGTTCGAGCTCACCTCCCAAAATAATCTCACCTCGCTTGGGTGAGTCGGAGACTGCCGAGCTCACCCTCCTGTCGAGCTCTCCCAGGGACTCAGACTTCCCGATTTGGGTGGTCTGGCTCCTATTGACCCACTCGCCGAATATGGGGTTGTACACAATGGTCTATAACGCTGACAAGAATGCATAAACTATTGAAAATCATAGATCTGAGGAAAATACCTCTAAGAAAGAAGGATATTCTCGATGATATAGTTGATAAGATTCAACTATAGTTGATGAAAGTTGCAAGTCTCAACACCAAGTCTAACGACACTAAGAATGAAGTCAATACTCAGCAGTACAGTTGACAAGACTCAAATAATGTCATTGAGACCGTTCAATTTTGCTGAAGTCAAAATTGGCGCTGGCTCTGAAAGCGGGGATAAACTATTCTATTCATGTCCATGATTTGATAAGACATTTCCTAAGGTTGTTGTATATTATCAAAGTGTATAAAGAGGAACTTTTAGGGCAATGGAACTGTGTCGTTACATGAAAATATAAACACAAGAAAGATCTTGACGACACTAAAAGTGGAAGAAGATAGTTCTTGCAGAAGGCATTCGGAAGGACAAGTAGAGTTGATTCTTTGACTCAAGGTTGATCTTCTTTTATTTATAAGAAGAAGAAGATCAAGGTGGATCTTGCCCTAATCGGTGCAAAACCTGAAGATCATTCAGTCGGGGGCCAGCTCTAGATCTTTCCATAAAAGCAAGAATAACAGAAGTTCTCAATCTTCAAGGTCTAACTACAAATTAGCCTTATATTGTAATATCTTTCATCACATTTTTCTGAAGGACCTCTATTCCTAAGTTATGGGGAACTTGTTCCTGAGCTATAGGGATATACTCACGACCTGAGTGGTTGGATTTCAATGCAAATCTGAGGTAGGACTTGAGTCAAGTCTGAGGTAGGAAACCTAGAAGGTTTCTGAGTTATAGGAGTTGGAAAACTCTGAGCTAGGACTTCTTGATAAACTTGAGTGTAGGGCTTGTGTGCCTGAGGTATGGTCTTGGAAGAGAGCTGATAAATTCTGAGGGATTTGTGTTGTAAGCTCTGTTGAGCTGAGTTTGGATGAGGTTGACTAATATACTACATAGCTGGTTAGGTGTAGAGGGAAAGTGGATGTACCTCCTTGGGGAACTGCTATTAATCTCTATGTGTTTTCTACATGCTTTCTTTCTTTCTTACTTAACTATTGAATTAGAAAAGAACCCACTAAAACTGAAAGACTCCTATTCCCCCCCCTCTAGGTGAGTTAGACTACCACTAACTATAATCTATCAAGTGGTATCAGAGAGAGGTTGGTCAAAAGGGACTTAATAGTCTTTACATATCCTAAGAAGGTAGTCTAAACCATTCACCGTGTCTTCAAGTGAGTCTCATAAGGTGATGGGCTCCATAAAGTTGCCCATATGCAAAATGGAAACTTTTGGCATATGGAAGCAAAGTTAAGCTGTTCATGGATGCTTCAGACCCTTATATCTACATTACTATAGAGGAACCTGGCGCCCTGAAAAGGGTCCGAAGGGGACGTAGTCGGCCTAGGGTTTCCTTCCCACTTTCAAAAGAACTGGAACTGAGACGAGCTACATATATAAAGAAGCAGGCAGGCTATCCTTTTCGCTTTTTCTTTCTCCTAAAGCTAGGTCCGGCCATGCCCGTAGTATTAGTGCTGCGTTGGGAATTGGCCTAACTTCAAATTTGGGTTTGACCCGTCATCGGGGAAGAAGTTGGAGCCGACCACTACATAAGCCGCTGGCGGAGAAAGCTCGAATTCGCTTCGCGAACCTTCATTCGCTTCGCGGAGAAACTCTAAACACCTTCTCTTTTCTCTCTTTAACACGTACAAGGGAGAAGGACCTTTCATTCCCATGAAGGCCTCCACCATTGATCAAAATCTGCATGTTCCCAAGAAGTATACAGACATGACAAAGGATGAGATTGTACTTGTCATAATGGATAAGAGAGAAAAAATATAATTGTCAGTATCATTGATGACTCCACCTTTTAGAATTTGGTCCACTAACAAACATCAAAGTAAATGTGGGACACCCTTATTGTCTACATAAAGGGAATGGAAGAGGTAAGGGATGACAGACAATCCCTCCTCAACCAAGAATATGAGTCCTTTATGCAGGGATGCAAGGATAACAGAGCTGATTGCTATGAAAATTTTTTCAAGATAGTGAATGAGCTGAGGACCTATGGGAGGGTCTTCACAGATTATATGCTAAATGATATGTTCCTTAAGTCTCTAACTAGAGATTGGGCAACAAGATCTAAGTCATCGGGAAAATGGGAAGCATTTCCACCATTCCTCCTCACACCCAATATGAAAACTATTTTCTAATGTGATGAAACTGAATTTCATAAAAGAGGAGGACATTGCTGCCAAATTCTACATAAAAGAGAAGACACTGGACCTTAAGGCAAAGGAGAAGAATAAGGAGAGAACTTTCTTTCCTCCCGAAAGTCCTGCTGACTAAAAATCTGATAAGACCAGCACATCAGATGCAAAGATGTCAGATGAAGAGTTTGATGCCTTCTCTAGCACTTAAAGAAAATGATGTCC
Source organism: Platanthera zijinensis (assembly GCA_039513925.1). Classification (NCBI taxonomy): domain Eukaryota; kingdom Viridiplantae; phylum Streptophyta; class Magnoliopsida; order Asparagales; family Orchidaceae; genus Platanthera; species Platanthera zijinensis. The sequence goes on from CM077094.1 coordinate 84,888,380, forward strand.
AAGAAAAAGCATTAGACAAGTAAGCCTTCATCCTCATCCTATCATAAGAAAAGCCCATAGGGGAAAGGTATGGTTCTAACTCTAGTAAACATGGGTTATCTAATATTGTTTGATATTATTGTAGAAAGCCTGGGCATGTCATTGCTGACTGCTCAGTAAAAATAAAATAAAAAGGCTGTTGCAAGAGATAAGAAGCATGACGGTGAAAAGACGCATCACTATAAGGGAAAGAAGTCTGAGAAGACTTTCATTATTAAGAAAGTTAAGAGTTGGAGTCAAATTGACTGAGATTCTTCAGATTCTAAGGAAGAAGAAGCCAATATTGGAATGTTTTCTATTGATGAAGAAGAAACCTATCCTGCTACCAGGATAGGTATTAGGGCTCTATTATTAAGTCCTTAAAGTGTCTGTGAAGCAAAATAAGAATAAGAAGAGGATATTTGTAGCTTGATGGCCATAATAGAAGACATCAGCTAGGATGACTCAAAACTGATGAAGTAAACATTCTTCCTAACTCTACTCCTGATTCTGATTATGCAACAGGCACAGAACCTAAAGCATCCTTCTCTTCTAGAACTGAGGATGGTTCAAATTCCAAAATGATATCAATCAATTGATTGATAAATATATGGCACTCCATGAGGCCTTGGATAAATGCAAAAACACTTGCTAAGATGCAAGCTGATGAGCTTAAGGTTCTTAGACCCCTTAAAATTGAGTTAGAGAAAAAATGGAAGCTTTCCATCAAATGTACTATAACTCACTTGAGCTCAAGGGGATCATTGACATGCAAACTGAAATAAGATTTCAGAATGAAAAACTTATTAGGAAGCTTAAAAATAATCTTCTCAAGGTGAAATGTTTAGTGGCTCTATTCTCTAAGAAAAAAAATCTATGTTTCCCCAAATTGACTCTTTCAGCTCCCAAATAAATAAGTGAGGGCTTGGATTCAAAGGAAGGGTAGCAGGTGCTTGGAATAGAGGAAAGTATAAGGCTCCAGCTAAGCCTCAGAATAACTTTCAGAAGGTGTTGCATTCTTTCAACAAGTATGACCAAGACAGCATCTATGGTCACTAGAAGAATGGAAGAACATATAGTAAAGGGAAAAATGCTACTCACTATAGAGGAAGAAAGGGCATGATGTTGAGTGCTTTGAAAAATCCCCATGAAGAAATCCAAAGGGCCCATCATGAACCATTTGAGTTTTGTGCTCCATCCCCCACACTCAAGGGTAAGGAAGTTCCATCATCCCAAAAAACCTCTAGTAAAGAAGATGGTTGATGGCAAGACAGTAAGAAACTTTCATAAGGCCATATCTGATTTTATCAACTCCATGTTAGCTGCATAGCAGCCATGTGATGCTAATAAATAGATACCATCGAGTAAGCCTACTTACCGTCGAGCCTTCTGCCAAATTGTAGTTGAGAGAAATAAGAAGAATGTTGTTATCTTCTCTACTGAACATGAACAATTCATATGTTCCATCTACCTCAAAGAATGTTTAGAAGAGAAGAGACAACATCCATGAATGCTAGAGTTGTGGTAAGGTTAGACACTTTTCCATAGATTGTTAGCACAACCCTAATGTGCCTAGTGAAAAGAAGAGTTTTCCAGCCAACGCTGCTGTTGGAAAAAATGTTCCTTATTATGCTAACAAGAACCTAGGACCGAGGTGAAATTGGGCTCCTAAGCTAAAGTGAGTCACATTTTTAGGATAGTTCAAGTGCCAATCTTAATCAAATATATACCTGGACAGTGGGTTCTCAAGGCACATGATAGGGACCAGGATCTTACTAAAGAACTACACTCATGTGAAGAATGGTCCAAAGTCATCGTTGGAGGCTCAGATAGAGGACTCACCAAAGGATATGGTATCATCTCTAATGGAATAATTTATATCACAAGGTTCACTTATGTTGAAGGTTTGCAACACAAGCTTGTAAGCATAAGCCAATAATGTGACTTGGGTTATGTTATTCAATTCCACAATGATAAGTGTCTAATAAAGAAGTCTATTGACTTAGAGGTTTTCCTCTCAGGCACTAGGAGTGGGAATATGTATTATTTAGATTTCATTTTGTTGGGTCCATTGATCATAATGTCCTAGATTTGAAGAAGGCTCACTGGTCAATGGTATACACATGAATTTATCTAATATATATTCAAAGTTTATTGTATACAGGTTATAAACTGTTATATTGATTAGACAGTTTGTCAGGGTCATAATGACAGTTGGACTCAAGACAGGATATTGTATAAGCAAAAAATAGGCTAAGTCCAGAAGCATTGAGTGGACTCACTTCACTCAATGGCAGGAGCCTAAAAACAATGAAAGAAGATCCAGAAGTCAAAGACACAGTATTGTTGATTAGAAATCTATCTAAGGACAGAAGCGTTGAGTGAAAATAGTTTAGTCAACGCCTACTCAACAGGATTTATGATTAAGTATAGAAGCGTTGAGTGAAGATGGCTCACTCAATGCCTCATCAAGAAGTCATGCAAAGTACAAGAAGCATTGAGTGTAGAAGCTTCACTCAATGCCTTCATGCAGGAAAATTCTACCAAGTCCAAATGCATTGAGTGATGAAGGCTCACTCAACGCCTTAATAGTTAGACTACAAATGTCAAATGTGCTGAGTGTTGAAGGTTACTCAATGCCTCAAGATGCAAAATTTCTACTAAGTATTTCTGCGTTGAGTGACATGGCCTCACTCAAACTCTATGAAGATTTACTGAAAATCACTAAGTCCATAAGCACTGAATCATGCTGACGTCATCAATAATTTAAATGTAGCGGGAATTGCGCGCTAGATGTCAAAAGGCAACGTATGCCTTTAGTACATAAATTAATGCAAAAGATATGTTGCAGTTATCTATTCCTTCTAGTCCATAATATACATAGAGTCGTTGGACGACGAGTAATAAAAGGCACTTTCCGAGAAATCCAAAGAAGAGCTTTTTTGTCATCTTCTTCCTCTCGATTAAGTAGAAGATTTCCAGGAACTCATTTTTACAGGAAGTCTGTGAATTACAGACAGTCAGAGGTTGGCTGGTTGAAGAAATAAAGAACTATGTAATGAATTTGTCTTTAATAGCAAGATTAGAAATCTCATTTTCTGAGTAAGAAGAAGAAGCAGAGCAAAATCAAGTTGATGTTCATCTACAAGTCTATTGCACTCAACACTACTACATCAAAGGCTTGAAGAAGCAGTGCTCTGCAGTTTTCTTCTCAGCATAAGCAGAAACATCCTGAAGATCTACTATCTTGGTGCTATGAAGAAGTTAAATGGAGTCTACTCAGTTAAAAAATAGGCTCAAGGGACATTCACTCTACAATCAATCATCATCAAACATCGACTCTTTTTATAGGATTATTATTGATCTAAGTGGCAAGCCTAAAATATAAAGGCTGAGTGGTAAGATTCTGTCGAGAATCTGAGGTAGGTCCTATATACCTGAGGTAGGATTTGAGTCAGATTTGAGGTAGGATATTTATTATCTCTAAGTATAGGGCTATCCCTCTAGCCTGAGTTATAGGGTTTCTTGTTAAGCCTGAGGTAGTTGATCTGGAGGATCACTGAGCTGTAGGAGTAAAGTTTACTCTGAGTGGGTAGGGCTCTGGCCTGAGGTTGGGCTTAGAGGTAGCCTGAGAGATCTTGAGGGATCTGTGTTATAAGCTCTTTGAACTGAGTTTGGAGAAGATTGCCTTGTCTAACATACTGTAAGAATGAAGGGAGGGAAAGTGGATGTACTTATTCCTTGGGGAACAATTATAAATACTAGTGTGCTGATCTTTATTCTTGAAAGCTAACACAATAATCTAAATCTCAACATACCAAAGCAAAAAGCAGTCATAAAGACTTGAAAACCTATTCACCCCCACCCCTCTAGGTGTATTGCTACTCTTGAAATAAAAAATTTAAAGCCGTATTAGGGGGAGGTTGTTCAAAAAGGACTTAACAGTCTGAACAGATCTCCTAGAGTAGCTAAAGATTAACTCCATGGGTTCAGGTGAGAACCACAAGGAGTTGATCTCCATGAAGATTCCCATTTGTAGAAAAGAGAACTTTTAAATTTGGAAAGAAAGGGTAACGATGTTCTTGGAAGACTCAGACCCTATAATATTCATTACAGTTCATAAGGGACCCTTCATTCCCATGAAGGTCTCTATCATAGATGCCAATGTTTAGACTCCAAAGAAGTACACTAAAATGACCAAGGATGAAGTCATCTTGGCAACCATGGATAAAAGGGATCAAAACATCATTATATTTGCTATAGATGACTCCACCTTCTAGAACCTTGTTAACTGCAAAATTGTAAAAGAGATGTGGGATTCTCTCATTATTTATATGGAAGGGATAGAGGAGGTGAGGGATGATATGAAATCCCACCTGAATCTGCAATATGATGCCTTCAAACAAGGGAATAAAGATTCCATAGTTGAATGTTATGAGAAGTTCTTCTTGATAGTGAACAGTCTGATCACCTATGGCAGATAGTTCACAAACAATGAACTAAATGACAAGTTCTTTAGATCTCTCAGTAGAGATTGGGATATCAGGATCTGTGCCATAAGAGAGGTTGGCAAATTAGCCAACACATTGACCCAGAATCTATTTGGGAAGTTGTTATCCCATGAGATACAGCTGAACTCCAAAAGGGCTGAAGTTGATGCTGCCAGATCACTCATCAAAGGGAAGGTTGTGGCCTTCAAAGCTTAAGCCACTAGAAAGAGCAGGGAAAAGACTCCTTCTCCATCAAGGAGAGCTATAGAGTCTGAAACTTCTGATCCAAGCTCCTCTGGGAATGAACTGTCTAATGGAGAACCAACATAATTTTCCAAATAGTTCAAGAAAATACTGACCATAAGGAGATAGTAGAAGAACAAAGGCTCTTCAAGCTCCACTTTAAGGAAGCCCTATTCTAGCAAGGACAAATCCATAAATGACCCCTCTAGAGAAAGGTATGATTCCATACAGAAAAAATATATTAAGACTAATGTTGTTTACTACTATTGCAATAGGAGTTGACATGTCATTGCTGACTGTCCAGTTAAGAGGAAGGAGCACATGATGTCTGAAGGCAAAAAGCATCACAAGGACAAGAAGGATAAAAAGAGCATCTTAGTTAAGAAGAAAGTCAGCCTATCAGACAGTGATTCTGGGTTTTCATAATCAGATTAAGAGGAGACCTATATTAGTTTCATGTCTATTGAAGAATAGGCTGATCATCCAGCTGCCCCATCTTGCAAAAGGGCCCCACTATCCTTTGTTGACAGCGATTTTGAAGATGATGAGGAGTTCAGTCTCATGGCCCTCTCAAAAGACAATCAGGACAATTCTATTACTGATGAGGTACACTCTATCCCTAGCTCTCCCTCTATCTATGAGTCTGGCTCAGACTCTAAAGAATCCACTTCCGCTATTGGGGATGATGGATCAGAATCTGACGATGATGCCAATCAATTGATTGACAAGTATGGTGCAATTTTGGATGCTCTGAAGAAGAGCAAAATGCTTGGCAAGAGACAAGCTGAGGAGATTGCCACTCTTAATCAAGCTACTTCCCTACAGCCTGAGTCAGCACCCTTGCTAGCTTAGTTGAGGAGGGAAGTTAGCCAACTAAAGACATTCTCAGTTATCCAAATTGGGGCCATTATACAGAAGAACAAGATCATCATGGATCTTGAAAAAAAGCTTCTCAAGGAGAAGAAGCTTGTGGATGAATTCTCTAAGCCAATACTATTTCGCCACTGATTGACTCCTTCACCCCTCAAAAGGATAATAGAGGTTTGGGGTTCAAGTGGAACTCTTGAGCTGCCCATTCCAAAGGGAAAGATAAAGCTCCTATAGTGCCTCAAACCACCATTCAAAAGGTAATCCTCCCTTCCAACAGGTATGACCAGGTTAGTATGTATGGTCACTGGAAGAATGGAAACTTTTTTTGTGAGAATACAAGGGTATCTTATAATAGAAGGAGAAAGCGCACGAGATTAAGTGAACTGAAGGCTCCTCATAAGGAAATCCAAATGGCCCATTATGGACCATTAGTGTTTAGTGCTCTAGCCCCCACACTCAAGGATAATGTTGTATCCTATTCACATGTTCCCTCAGCCAAAAATTTGATTAAGGGTAAGTTAGTTAGTAAGAAACACATGGCAGTTTCTAATTACATCAACTCCATGTCAACTGGAAAGATGAATTATATTGGTACTACTCAGAATAAGCCATGTGCATCAACTGGTAGACTAACTTTCAATCAAATACTTGCTAAAGAAATAGGAAGAAGGCAGCTGCTTTCCCCTCTGAACATTCAAATATTTATAGCTTGCACACTCTAAAGGAGGTTAAGAAGAGAAGATACAACATTAATGAGTGTTGGTGTTGTGGTAAGGTGGATCTCTTTGACATCGACTGTTGGCACAATCCAAGTGTGCCATGGGCAAGGATGAATCTTCCTGTCAGGGCTACTGTAGGTAGACATGTTAATTTTAAGGCTAACATGAACCAAGGACCCAATCCTTTTTGGGTTCTTAAGGTAAACTAATTTGTGTTTATAGGGTAGTCCAAGTATCTATAAAATTCTAATATGGTACTTGGATAGTGGATGTTCAAAACATATTACCGGAATAAGACATGTTGGAACAAAAGGTCAAGTGACAAAGAGGTAATTTCGATAGGAACTAGGAGTGGAAATATTTAATGTCTAAACTTCTTATATTTAAGTACAAAGTCACAAGAATGTCTGGTAGCAAATGATAAAGTCTCTTATTATGTGCAATGACACAAAAGGCTTGCTCACTTGAACTACAAGATAATTGGCAAGCTCTTCAGTGAAGGGCTAGTATACCGGTCTGGGATGGAATCGGCCTAACTGATGAGGGGGTATTCATCTCTCAGACCAAGTACACCAGGGAACTTATTAAGAAGTTTGGGATGGAATCGGACTCCACCATGAAAACTCCAGTGGGGTCAAATGTATCCCTGGATAAGGATAAGAAAGGGAAACTCTTTGATGAATTCATGTATAGGTGTATCATTGGATCACTATTATATTTAATTGCTAGTAGACAAGACATTATGTATGCAACATGTGTTTGTACTAGGTACCAAGCATACCCTAAGGAATCTCACTACTAACCTACAAAGAGGAATTTGAGATACCTGAGGGCATCAAAAATCTTGGCCTGTGGTACCCTTGGAACAATGATTTTTAACTAACTAGATTTTGAGATGCAAATTTTGTAGGTTGCAAAGTGGACAGAAAAAGTACAAGTAGTACTTGTCAATTCTTCGGAAGAAGATTGATTTCCTGGAGCAGTATGAAGCAGACCAGTGTGGCCATATCCACTGTTGAGTATGACTACATATATGTTGGGAGCTGTTATGTACAATTACTTTGGATTCAGCATCAACTAGAGGACTATAACATCAAGGTAAGTAAAACCCCCTTGTTTGTGACTCATCCGGTGTTATTTCTATTGCTAAAAATCCTATCTCATAAAATAGGACTAAGCACATAAAAATAAGGTATCATTTAATTAGAGAATATGTTAAGAGTGAAGACATCTGTCTTGAATTTGTCATCACAGATTAGCAAGTAGCAGATATCTTTATAAAGACACTAGATGAGGCTAAGTTTAATTCATTTAAAATTATGTTAGGTATGTTAAACTTGGAGTAATTTATCCCTTAAATATCATTTCTACTATCAAGTTTTAAATTTCCATTATCAAAATATATTCATATTTTTTATTCAAATACATCAATGTATGAGCATCTAGTAGAACATTATTCTATTCAATATTTCAATTTATATTAGCTACTAGATAACTCATGTTCACTAGGAAAAATAGATAGTCAACCTTAGCTAATTCTCTCACTAAGTGACATTATTTAGCTGAGAAAACTAGTTAAGAAATCAAGTTGAGAAATCTAGCTAAGTGGCCTAACTGAGATGGCTAGCTGAGACAAACTCAACTACATAATGGAAACCCTAAGAAAATACTCAGTGGTATATCTCGTCATGTACATGATGCCATTGAGATTGATTAACCAAGGTTATCGCAATCAATTTTACTTCAAGTTAATTCTCAGTAATCCAATCTTAATATTGATCACCAATAAAGGTTTGCGGCTCTTCAACTTCCATTTTTAAAAGAAATAGAAATATTATAATCAAGATGTCATGTCAAGATGCAAATCCTAACTCGATAGATAGATCTCATTCCTTCATCAATTTCCAAGATTTATCTAATGAATTAAATGGTGCAGTGGTTAACTCTTCAAGAACTATCTATTCTCTTAAAGTCAGCCTCTTTATAAATACATCTACCTCAAACTCATTTCACCCTCACATTGAGTTTCACCTTCAAGTTTCCTCCTCCAAACAAGCTCTAGACATCACATCAGTAAGAATAGAATCCATAAAAGGAGGTTCATCAAAGCATATTAAAACTGTAGCAATCCAACCCACTGATTACCATGATTTGAGCTTAATTCTGAGTGCACAGACTCATCAAATTGTGTCTCATCTTGAAAGTGCAATTAGAGGTGTTTATGACATGCTCGTAGCTTAAAGCTCTAACTCAAAGTGAATAACTTGTTCCTCACTCTCGAGCATCATGTTGAGGAATGCAAGATAGAAAGGATAAGAAGCCTAATTGAAGCTGACCACAAGGAGGAGAAATGCACAAATGCTACCTTCGAGTTTGCACCCCAAACTGGAGATGCATCGGCTTTTTTTGGAGGTCCTCTCATGATAAGGTAAGTTATTGATCATGATTTTAGGAAGCACAAAAGGGAGCAGCTTTAAGAGGAGTGAGATAGGAGCAAGATGACAAGAGTTATATTAATAGGAAAGGGAAAAGAATACTATAGTATCATAAAATCATGAAAAACATTTTATAATTAATCATATGAATAATGAACATGTGATTCAGCCTTATATATTTCTTACATTTCTTCTGTATGAGATATCTATTATATATATGTGTATTGTTAGTTATCTGAATATAATTTCATTATTTGTTGTCATATTGTCCAGATTTTTCATGTTTGTTAGTTACTAGAACATAGTTCTGATAACATTCAATTATGTTGGGTACTAAAATGGTTAGTTTCATGTTTGGTAGATAACCATATGTAAACATCTCATATTAGAATATATCAAAATGAATCATTTCAATAATGGTTTGTCAATCTAATTGACAGATAAAAAGTGTTCAGCTGAGAAGTTCAGCTAAGAAGACTAGCCGAAATGATTAGCTGAGTAGGTTAGCTAAGAAAATCTTAGATATGGAGCTAAGTCAGTTGAGCAAATTCTCAACACTATGCCTCCCCGTCTTCACGGTACCGCTGAGACAGTCTATTATGTTAAAATTCAATCAATCTTAGCAATTGGATCAATTCCTTACATTGAGTCAAGTGGATGATGCTTCAATGCCCATTTGAATCAATTAGATAAATGTGAAATTAAAATACTATATAATGACAAGTAACTAAGAAGTAACAAACTAAACCATAGAATGTCGTCGACAACCTTCCATCTTTCTTAGCTTCTCAGCGTCTAAGTACTCTGATCAAATGGCCCCAAAATTAGTTAAGATCCTTCACGATAGGTATGATGTCATTAGGGATGGATTCAAATTTGCTCCTGAGGAGATTAAAGAAGTAATCAGACTTTGAAGGGCCATTGGCCTGGAGTTTCTGCTATTTAATCCAAAATTAATTCTGAAAGATGATGTGCTAAAGTTTTATACCAATGCCAAACTCTCTGCATCAGGGACAAAAATCTAGAGCAAAGTAGGCGAAGTGCGAATAAAGATAAACCCTAAAAGGTTGGCTAAAACCCTAAACCTACCTTTTATAGCTAGTGAAGGAGTAGATTAAGTATCTACCTAGGACATAGAACAATCCTTGGTGTGGTGTTGATATAATGGAACAAGATATGGCTCATTGAAGAGAAAATGCCTCAATCGTAAGGGCAAACTTCTAGTTGATATCATTGGGAAAGCAATCTTGTGTAAGACAGGTTCTCATAATAGCATTTACAAACTAATGTTTGTAATAATTACAAGCATAATTCTACAAAAAAGGACTAATTGGGCTCTGATATTCTTCCAAAGAGTATTGTGTAAGACCCCTCCTCTTAACAAGGAGTTACCCAGGTCTTATGCCCAGAATTGCCGCCTTACAGTGATACTAACACACGGGTTAGTCGCCATAGCATGACGCCGATCTTGCCGGCTAGTACGATCATTTTAACCTTTAGGTCAATGCGACAAAAGAAGTAAGAGTACACCATACAAGTCCATAGAATAACATAATCATCATCATATAATGAAATATATAATCCACATTTAGTACAAAAAAGAGAGTAAGTGCTTATGCTCGATATATGACAAAGTGAAATAAAACTCTCCCTCACTACATCTCTAAGCGGTGTTGAAAATAATGAATTGAAAGTGGCGGCCTCGGCAGCCTATTTGCGCGGTCTGCGTGGACAGGACATGCAGCTAGTCAGGTCGGCAATGGTGCTGCAGTTAGCTTGTTCTCTAGCGACTTGGGGGGTCGGTTCGTACGGTCTGTATAGACAGAAGTGGCGGCTAGCCAGGATGGCTTTTGATTACCAGACATTTTGTTCCTAGAAGGTAACCGTGTGGATAGAGTTGCTATCTGCGGAGCTCGACAAAACATGCAAGGTGCGAACTGGTGGAGTTCCCGGAATCCGGGTTGTGGACTAGACTAGAGATCTGGAGATCGGCATAGCATATGCCTTGGTCTAGCTCTGGTGGTTCGGTTGGTGATAGCCTCGGAGTTTGTCGGTTAGGGTGCACTAGTGCTGGAGTTCGCCGATTTATGCGGACTAGCTCCGTACAAGAGATCACACGGTTTGCACCGACTGATATCTATGTCCGTTGAGCACGGCAGCTGTCACCCTTGTGTGCTCTAGCTACGGGCTCGAGGTATGCGTACTGGAGTGGTGTCCGCAGGCACGTGTGGACTAGAGCTGTGTCCGTAGGTGGGTGGACTGGGTTAGTATTTGCAGAGTCTGACTGAATGGCGATCAAGTCTGGCATTGCCTTGGCGACAAGGTTGATTGGCTTGATATCCGGCCTTGGTGGTGCGATCTTGGAAGACTGGCTATCTAGCCTAGTCGCGGCGGTCTGGTTGTGTATCCGTGGCTTGCCGGATACACTTGGTGCTCACCGCGAGATAGAGTGGTGATCCTATAATCTAGGGCAGTTATCACACTCCTCTCCACGCCTATAAATTAGACCCCCCCTATCACATTAATATACACCAAGTGAATAGTAAGTGGATTGGCCAGTTGTTGCAGGCAGGGCTTTCTATCTGCGCAGTTTGAAGTGCTTGAGTTGTTTGTGTTGTGCAGGTTGTGCGGACAGTACTGAGATGCCAGGGACTTGGTTCAGACTTCGGTCAGAGATAGTGAGGACTCTGCGGTTTGAAACTAGCAGTTAGCAGCTGGTCGTGGATTGTGACCAGGAGGTCTTTTCCTTTGCGGCTTGTTTCCCAATTCAATAAGCTGTCCAGGCTAGCGACTTGTTTAGTTTAGCAAAAGCTGTACACGTGATCTGGCGGCAAGGTGACCTCGCAGTCAAGCGGCTTGCAGTTCAGTGGACACAGTTCTTTTTAACATTAGAATAACGGGTTTTTTGTGTGGGTTGGTTGCGGTCTTGAAATTAGGCGGCTTCAACGGACTCCCTAGGCAGCTCAGTAGGGTCGACGGCTTCTCCTTGAGACCGCGTGGCTAGTTCTTTGCGTTGTAATTTTTTTTTTACTTCCATCGGATACATTGGCAAATCATGTTATTCCATGTATGCCTCGCTTGTAAAGATTTTATGATAGTACAAGCTTCTTATTCTTCTATTGGCTTATGGTTTTCTTGGGCTCGGATTGGTTAAGTCATCCTGTGCCTGCTTTCCCATTTTTTGTGAATCACAAATTATTACATGGTATCAGAGGGATCAAAGGCTTAGCAGTGAATCAACCGTCAGTTTGCTTAATTGCTTCTGGGAGTCATAGTAAACAGGATAATGAAATGGAAGATGAAATGATAAGAGGTCTTGGAATGGAGCTTCTTACATAGACCAACTTTATAAAGTGGAAGTCATGTATGGAAAGCTATCTTTTAGGAGATGACCTTTGGGAGGTGGTCTGTAGAGACGACAGTCAAGAGGTGGTTGCTGCGGTTTGTAATGCTGATGCGGTGAGAGCATGGAGAAAGACAAACGTGAAGGCGGAGTTTACTCTCAAGCGGGCTTTCTCATCAGAACTCTTCGACAACAACATCAGAGGTCGGTCTGGTGCGAAGATTTGGACTTCTCTCGATGGGTTGTTCAATAGGAAGAATGTAGCTCGACTAATTCCTGGAGAATGAGTTGGCGAGAGCCACTCGGGGAGATTTGTCCATCTCAACGTTCTTCCCAAAGATGAAGAATTTATGTGCTGAGATTTCAACGTTTGACCCTAATGAGCCTATTTCGGGAGCGAAGCAGAAGAGGAATATTATTCGTGGTTTGCAGAAGGAATATCTGGCCTTTGTCACTTCCGTTCAAGGAAGAGCCAATCAGCCATTTTTGCTACAGCTGGAGAACCTGCTGGCTTCATAGGAGAGATTAGGAAGTTAGATGGCTGGAGTCACCATCTCCAGAGGAGATGGTGAGGTGCTCTTCTCAAGGAAGAAAAAGAGATGGGACAAGAAGAAGAAGTCGGCTGCTGGTGATGGTCCCTCTACTTCATATCAGCAAGATGGGAGTGTATCTCCTAAGGTTGATGGGAAGAGGAAGGAATGGCCATGGTACTATAAATGCAACCATCCTGGCCATTTTAAGAAGGACTGCAACGTTAAACTTCAGTCATTGAACAATGCTCTTGTAGGGAGTAAGGATATGAACTCGGTTGGGTTATCAACAAGTTCCTATGTTTATCGAATGTGAGCCAATGATAGTGCATCTATCTAACATGAAAGACTGGGGCATTTTGGGATGGACATGTTGAAAGCGATGGCAGTAAGGAGCCTTGTGAAAGGCTTTCCTAGGTTTTCATCCTTCTGCGACGGTCATATTTGCGTGGGATGTCAATATGGTGAGGCTCATCGCTTTACGTTTGATAAGTCGCAGACCAGCTGTACAATACCATTGTAGTTCTTCCATGGTGAGTTGTTGGGATCGACCGTCACTGCCAGTCTTGGAGGCAGTAGATACATGTTGGTTTTGATTGATGACTATTTGAGGGATACTTGGGTATACTTTATGAAGGAGATGTCAGATGCATTCCATTTGTTTATGGATTTCAAGGAGTTAGTGGAGGGCCGGCTTGGCCTACGGATAAAGAAGTTGAGAACGGACAATGGAGGAGAATTTGTTTCAACTATGTTCTCTAACTTTTGCAGGAAGCACAAAATTTGAGGAGAGCTCACTTGTGAGCATACTCCATAATAAAATGGAGTAGCAGAGTGGAAGATCAGTCATCTAATGAGGACCTGGAAGTGTTGTCTTCATGCCAAAGGCATTCCTAGGGCCTTCTGGGTAGATGGGATGGCCTATGCGGTATATGTCATCAATCGAATGCCTCTGAGTTCGATCAACATGAAGTCTCCTCAAGAGTTAATGTTCAAATAGAAGCCCAGTGTGGAAAAACATCAGGTGTTTGGGTCGACCTACTATGTACACGTCCCGGATGCTCTCAGGACAAAGTTGGATGCGAAGACAAGAAAGCTTGTCTTTGTGGGCTATGACGAGTAGAAGAAGGGATGGAAGTGTATGGATCTAGTGATGAAAAATTTCATCATCTCGAGAGACGTGGTCTTCGACAAGTTGACATCATATTGTGGTGGCTCTTCTATAGAGCTACAGGAAAGAAGGATGAGTGGTGGGTAGGTTGAGGCTACTGAAGATCTTCTATTGGAGTTTCTTGTATCTCAAGGAGCTCCAGTTTGTTCTAGCTTTGAAGCACAAGCCTCTAGTTCAAGAAGTAGGGTGAGCGATTCTCAAAGTTGTTCTAGTTCCAGGGCAGAGGATTCTGGTTCAGGTTGTAGGGGAGCGATGCTCCAAGTGCTTTTAGTTCCAGGGCGGAGGCTTATAGTTCGGGAAGCAAGGGGAGTGATGCTCTATTTTGCCCAGGAATGAAGTTGGTTCAAGAAGAGGCAGAGGTGGTTAGTCGTGATCAGCTCTTCAGAGATCAAAGAGGATCACTATCCCACTAGCTCGATTTTGCAAAGGAAATGCGGTGAGCTCGATCTCTTATTTTTTGCAGGCCCTTTTGTCTAGTGAGAGCCGTCTAGCTGTAAAGGCACCACATGAGTCAAGGATTGGGAAAGCGCCAAGGATGAGGAGGTAACTTCCCTCAGGGGAGACGAGGCTTTTGACCTTGTGCCCAAGGGTTATGGTGTTACTCCTGTGACGTACAAGTGGGTGTTAAAGCTAGAGAAGAAGGCGAAAGGAAGTATGACTCCTTTCGGGATCTGCTGGAGGGATCCCTTATGGTTCGGTATATGCGGATCGAGGACTATATCGCAGACCTCATATCGATTCCACTATCGGAGGGGCCATGTTCATGGTTATAGGGACTCGTGGGGCTGGTTACAACTTCTCACTTCAAGGGGGAGTGTTGAAAATTATGAAGTGAAAGTGGAGGCCTGGGCAGCCTATTTATGTGGTCTATGCAGACAGGACTGGCGGTAAGCCAGGTCAACAATGGTGTTGTAGTTAACTTGTGCCTTGGCGGCCTGGGCAGGATTTTTGCATGGTATGTGCGGATAGAAGTGGTTACTAGCCAGGCCGGATTATGATCAGCAGGAAGTTGGTTACCAGAAGGTAATCGGGCGGATGGAGTTGCTATCTGCATAGCAAGCCCAAGACAAGCGAGGTGCAGACTCGTATGGAGTTAACGGAGTCCGGGTTATAGACTAGAGTAGAGCTCTTGAGATTGGCATGGCATAAGCATTTGTTTAGCTCTACTTCCACGGTTGGTGATATCCACGGAGTTCAGTAGTTAGGACACACTAGTGTTGGAGTTTGCCGATTTATGCGAACTGGCTCAGTCCAGGAGATCACACAGTTTGCGCTGACTAATATCTTGGTCTGCCGAGCTCGACAGTTGTCAGCCTTGTGTGTTATGGCTGCAGGCTTGGGGTATGTGGACTGGAGTGGTATCAGTAGGCGCGTGTTGACTAGAGCTGTGTCCGCAGCTAGGCAGACTAGGGCAATATTCACAGAGTCCGGCTATATAGTGATCAAGTCTGGCATTTCCTTGGCGACAAGCCGGATTAGCTTGGTATCTGGACTTGATGGTGCGATCTTGGCAGACTGGCTGTCTAGCCTAGCCGGGGAAGTCTGGTTGTGTATCCGGAGCTTGGCGGATATACTTGGTGCTTGCCGCGAGATAGAGTGTTGATCCTATCAGCTAGGTGATGAGTCCTATTTATATAGTGATTTTCAGACTCATCTGGGCTAGTTTTCTTTCACAAGCACTTCACTTTTAATTCGTTAACGTATATATTTTATCTAATCTTTATCTCCATAGGAAGTGCACTCTTAGGCCCATGATTGTGTATTTTTGTTACTTTAATGGATTGTACTTCTTATTGTAATTTCCGTGAATGTCTGCACATATTAGTGGTTTGTTTTTCCTGCTGGTAAAATGGTGGTGTGTTTTTCGGGATTGTTTGGGATTGGTTACCGCCTAAGGGCCACTGATCGTGAATTTTTACACGCACATGGTCAGTGGACTCCTTAGCACACGACTACTGGTCATGCGCGGTCTGTCCATCGAATTCCCAAACAGTACAGGAACACTACGTACGATCCTTGGATCTATTGCGCATGACCATTTGTCGAGCGCCACTGATCGTGCATGTTATTCTCCATTTTGACAAGTTCTGTCTGGGGAAAACGCATTATCACTAGCCCTAGTGCGCATGACCACTGGTCATGCGCCATTGATCATGTGCATTGATTCAATTTTTTCCAGGTTATGCCATGCCAATACGCACTATCACTGGACATTGTGCGCACGACCACTGGTCGTGCGCCAGTGATCGCGCACATTGTAATTTCTGCAATCTATAAATTCGCAGGTTCCGCCCTAATTCGAGATATACTGGACTTTTTCTCCACCATTTTCATCTCCGAGGAGGGTTCTGCCATTTTCCTTCTTCCTCAACCGTATGGAGGAACTCCAGGCAAGCTTTCAATTCCAAATTCAATCCAGAGCTTCCTCTCGGCCTCCTCCTTTATCCTTGAGCTTCAAGAAGGGTTTGAACTAGCTTTCACCATCAAGCTCGGAGGATTTTATGTTATCCTCCACCGGATCGTGACACGAAGACGACAGGTCTATTAGGAATTTATGACAGCCTCCTCTACCCCGAACGCAGTTGAGGACTGAGCTTGGATGGGGACTGACAACCCGGTGATTCCTTCCGTGAATCCTCAGCAAGACTTCGGATCCGTTCGATTTCGCACTTTCTTCTTCTCTTGTTGCTGATAGTGTAGTTTGATCTCTTTGTATTTGATGAAGTGTGCGTAATTTGATATTCATTTGTGTACAATCATGTCTATGTGATTTTATATTGATGTTATTTGCTTGAGGTGCGTCAATATCCATCCTCCACCACATAGTGCCACACTAGCAATTGCTAGTGGCATGCGTAGTGAAGAGGTGCTCATGACCCTCATTCCTCCGTTCTCACCACCTCATCCGCAAGCCTACTCGTCCATCCTCCTAGCAATCCGGTTCATAGCATCCCGTGTAGTTTTCCATATGTCTGGCAAAGCATTGCATAGCGGCATTGCATAGGAGTAGTTTATTTTTGTTTTACTTTCTTTTTCCGCAACAATAAAAACCTCATTCGTAAACGCCGACCTAAGGACTTCAATCTCAAGTCATCCTCAAAATTAACTCCACCTTACTATATTCCTTGAGAAATCGATACTTGGGATAATTCTCCTATTTTATATTACATGTGCGACGGGTACACTTGCCGTAAACCGCTTCAAGTTTTTGGTGCCGTTGCCGGGGAACACTGTCGTGAGAGTTTTGGGAGAGGGAGATAGGAGATAGAATCCCTTTTCCATTTGTTCATTTCATGTTTCTTCTTTGCTTTAGTTTTTAAAATTTGTTGCTTATTTTTCTTTGTTCTTTTTCTATTTTTAATTTTTCAGCAGCAGGCATTCCTTTTCCTTTATCTACTAGTGTGCAGTTAATTATTGCTTAGAATATTTTTGTTGGTGGATTCTTTCTTGTTGCACCATGTTTTCTTATATGAATATCCGTTGCAGATGGTGCGGGGATTTTAGGCATGGTAGTTGATGATTATTTTCTCCACGCTAATGCGTGTTACCAATCGATAAGGCAACTATACCTATCATTCGGAGTAAGGAATCAAGTGTCGTATTTCAACTCGGGGCTTGTCGAGTACTTGTACTCACAAGGAAAGCTATTATCTTATCGGAAGAAAAGTTGTTTTTTTGTTGAACGGAAAAAGAAGCATTACACTAATAAAGAAAAATTCGATAATGGGGAAGCTAGCACTTGATCTAGAATCCCCTTGGGCTAAAATAAATCTTCTTGAATAATAAAGTGATGCGAGTTCTTAACTACTCACTCGACCGTGGAGGTTCCTAATGTACAAAAGCGTCCCTTTCGAGCTCATGCTTTTGACTAACCTTAGGTTGATCGATTAAGACCTCTCGGCCAGTCGAAACCCCTAAGCTTGCTTTAGGCGGTGAACCACGCTATTGGATTTGACTCCAATCCAGAGGATTTATGTCGTCCTCTCTTGAGGAGTGCATGCAACTCCTTTTATCCTTGAGTGATCTCCTCATATCCGCAACCTCTCGGTCATTTAGGATACAGATCTTAGATCGAAGCTCATATACGCGTAATATGAATTCGACGAAATAAAAATCAAAGATAAATTATAGCGAGTAAAATTAAGAACAAGACATTTGATAAAAAGAAGAAGAATTTATTTTATTCCAAGGTTCATCATGATCAAGTACTAAAAGAAAATTAGCTACTCATCATGATTAGGGAATTACAAAAAAGGGTAAGGAAAGACATGCTTGAATTAAAAATAAGTAGAATTAAAGCTAACAATAATAGTAATCTAGACTAGTAATGGAAAATACAGCAAAAGAAAACAACAAACTAGAAGACTTCAACTCCCCAAAATTCTCCCCGAGCATCTGAAGTTGTCTGGAATTTATAGGAAAAATTTCTGTTTGGTCACGCCCTAGGTCACGCCCGTGACCTAGGGCGTGTCAAGCTCGGAACCGTCGTCTTGAAACCCCGGGAATGTTGGAGGATAAATCGCCAAAATCTGTTAACTGACGGGTCACGCCCCTAGGTCACGCCCGTGACCTAGGGTGTGTCAGAGCTGTTTCTGGAAAACGATAGGAAGCTGAAAATGGCGGGAGTAAACTGCTCTTGATTGAGGTATCACACCCCCTTCTCACGCCCATGACCAGGGGCGTTTCTAGCTGCAACTGCATACCAGGGGCAACGATACGAAAGGATGGTCAATTGGTTGGAAACATACCCGACACGCCCTCTATCACGCCCATTACCTGGGCGTGTCAATTTTATACGATGTGGCAGCGGACTAACGGTCTTCCACTAGCTGGCACGCCCCGTGTATGGGTGTCATGCCTATAAGACACGCCATTGAGGGCATGTTGAAGGGCGTGTTGAGCTTCTTCGACCATTGTTCGATGATTTCCGTTCATGTGCTTGGCTCGTGTGTGTTACGCCCCTGGTCATGCCCATGGAGGGCGTGTCTAGGCCGAGAAGGGGAAAAACCAATTTTTCTCCAAAACTTCTATAATTTAGTCCTACAAGATCGAAAATAATTTTATTACAACAAATAAATATATAATATAAAAACTAGTTAATTAAAAAATTAAAATTATAAAATTGATATAAAATTTCTAACTATTAATTAGAAAATAGTAAATGAAAAATAATAATAATTAGAGTTATCAAATACCCCTATACTTATCCGTTTTCTAGTCCCGAGCAAACAACTTCCTATAGGGAGTAGACAAATTTTAAATGCTAGAAAAGGAAATTGAATCTAAGGAGTGAAATGCGAAGTCTTATGCCTATACTTGTAGCTATTTTGGTAGAAAAACTTACTCATCATACAAATTAGGTTTTTATTTTTCTTAAAATGTGTTTCCACTATTATTTTTACTTTGAAAATGAAACTCCGGTAAATCTTAAAATTTATAATTAGGGAGAGTGTAGCATGTGTACTAAGATAACATTACACGAACGAAGATCATGATACCCTCCAAAGAAATCCATCAATGTCGATGGCCATAGGCTTGCCCTTTCACACTCTCGCCACGGCACTAGTCTAACTTATAAACATAAATCAAAAGGGCTTAATTAGGTTGAAATGTAGGCTTAGGTTTTTGGTGAGGGTGGTCAAAGATAAAAATGATGGCTAGTCACACCAAAACCTAGAGAAAGCTTGCACACACAAAAAAATTGCTAGGGTTTTTGGAACGGAGCCACATCCATGTCCTTTTGTATTTTACTTATATTTTTTTCACTCTCTTATCATGTTGAAAATTTTCTTCTGCCTCTTCATTTCTTTCATAATATTATTTTTTTATTTTGATGAGGAGAGAAGAATGATTCAACTCTTTTTTTA
The DNA here is from genome assembly GCA_039513925.1 of Platanthera zijinensis. Lineage (NCBI taxonomy): Eukaryota > Viridiplantae > Streptophyta > Magnoliopsida > Asparagales > Orchidaceae > Platanthera > Platanthera zijinensis. Next base: position 84,908,066 of record CM077094.1, read on the forward strand.
TAAGAAACGAGCCACCAAAAATAAAAGGCTTCTAATCACTCACAAACCATGTTTGTATATCTATGTTCAAGCTTGGTCTTAGGTGTTCCATTAGGTTGCTTTTTCGGCTTTGGTAAAATGCTTGGTGAAGCTAAAACAAAAGGATAGGGTAATAGGCTCAAAATTGCTTAACAAAGATAAATTTTTTTGGTACGGGTACAAAAGCTCAAATTGGCCAAAAGAAGTGCCTAAATCATATTTATGCTAATGAGTCTAACTTATGCAAAGTTTTGAGAATAGCTAGAGGGCAAGTTCTAGACATCGAGAAAGAATACCTCTTTCTTGATTCGTGAAATATCTCTCTAGTAGACTTCTACTTACTCACCTAAATTATTTTAGATTTTACCGGTTTTCAAAATTAAAGTAAAATAAAACATTTTCATGCATTTAGAAAAATAAAAATCTAATTATATGTTGAATATTTAAATCTACATAAAATTCTACTTACATGTGCACTTAACTAGAAACACAACATGGCAAATAGTTTTACTCCAAAATTCAAAATTCAATTAAAACATTAAATTCTCTAAACACTATGAACAAGTTGAATTAGTTGGAATTTTGCATGTGAATAAATATAGAAATAATGAATTCTCTAATTTTAAAAATTGAACCTAATTTTTTTTTTACTTCTTAGACATCCCGAGGTATACCCTATGAAGGGCTCTCACCGGTAATAGGAGGTAAGATGGGGTGATATCCCAAACATCCCTTTCTAAGAAATTTATTTTTCGATTTCTATTTTTTTGGTTTGTTAATTTTTTGAAAAACAAAATTCATAACAAAATATAATTTTTTAAATTTGTGGTTTTTTTTGAGTTTTAATAATTTTTTTGTGGTTTTTGTTTTTAATTTTTTGAGAAATAATTTTGTATGTTTTGCTTCAGAAATATTCCTCCCCCATACTTAAACAATACATTGTCCCCAATGTAAAAAAAATAAAGAAAAGAAAGAAAAGGAGACTTCCCTGAGAATGCCGAACCAGGATCAAAAGATACATGTAAGGTAGGAGCAAAGTAAAAAATAAAATTTTATAGATTTTTTTGTCATAATAAAAACAAATACATAAAAACAAAGATACAGATACAGAGAGGCGACCCTTTACAAGTCCAAAGAAATGAAAAGGCAGGTACTCCTGGTAAGGAGCGTCCCTGGGCGGCTGATAGAAAGTCTGCATGGTCGCAAACTCACGGGAAATATGCTCCTTGGAAGAAGAATGACTCTCCTCAAGCTTGGTAAAGCGCTCATCAAAAGAAGTGAAGCGACCGTCAAAATTGGTCCGCAACACATTTATGTGCGTGTTAATCGACCTAAATTGTTTGTCCCAATAATTTGAAGCCTCAGGCGCTAGAGCAGAGTGTAGCGGTGGTGGAAGAATCTGGGGGAATGATGAGTACTGCTGGGACCAGCACCATGATCAAGATCAAGATCCCCACCACCAACAAACAGGGGAATAGCCTCAAACTCGCCTTCACGTCGGCGTGCTAAGCCAAGGGCCTGAAGGGTCGGGAACTGGAGAGCCTTTGGCGTTTGCATGCAAGTGAGCCGCAGAAGGGCCCAAACCAAACGGCTAAAAAAGTGATGAAAATCGTCTCGTTCCGCCGTTTTTAGCTGGGCTGAAAGAAAATGGCGAGAAAGCCAAGGTTGAGTGACCTGGTGAAAAACATACTATACACGTATAGTTTTGTGAGTCACACGACGTGGTCTCCTCCCACAGCAAGGAAGTGGTGGAGTGGTGTGCACGCGGGGGAAATGAGGTGTGCACCCAGCGGGGTGGTGATTGGCAATCCTCACGCAAAGCGCCAGCCCCGGGCTAAGCGTCAACTACGTTTTGTGTCAAATTGGGGTGGAGCACGTCTACTAATAAGAAATCTAAGAACTATTGTCGTACGTTCATTCTTAGAAAGCATTCGTATTTTGCAGTTTATAA